>JABWTJ010000113.1:807500-1407500 GCA_016801875.1 Solanum sitiens
TTGCAATTACTCTATTCATCAAGCCCCACATACTTCTCACAGTACTCCATTGAAGTTGGCACTCTTAATACCAATAAACATCATAACTACACTAGTTATTTACCTTACTCTCAAACCGTCACTAGTATCAAAGTCTTCTAAGCAAACACATTATCGCCTTTAAAAATTTTGAGCTATGGCTTCTTCTCTTTCCATTTAAGCATTTCATGACAAATACAGGTCACACCTAAGGCTCATAACACTAATTTCAAATCTAAAAGTACTTTACCATCGAGATATAACAATTGAATCACACTCAATGTCAACTCCACATATATTTTTTCTTGAGATACCAAATTCCAACTAATATTCAAAACCATCATACACCTCATATCAACACCTAAGAAAAATTTTATGACTCCAATAATTCGGTATACTATAAGCTCATAACCTCTACTCAATATTAAATGTCTATGTAACACATCATAACAGTTTGTATTGAACTAGTTCACATCTCACAGTCATATCTAACCTCATAAGCAAAATTCAATAAATCCTTCAACTACAAACCAAGGGTTTATACGAGAGGTCTTATTCCTTCACTTATCTTAGATTCTTTCCATGACATAAAATTCTAAATATCTTGAACCCTTCAATACACCATTCTCTTTTTCCTTTCGCTGAATTGCTTACAAATCTTATCCTTTTACCAACAATTCATGATATATATTTTTTCCTTATCCTCTCAATCAAAACATTACGTGAAACCACTGTTAAGTATGACAATTAAAAGTAATCAAATTTACTACTCAAATTCTTTTTAAGTCCTTCCAAATGCTTCACAGTCATTGTGATCGACATTTCTTACCTTACCAATTCATACCTTGACAAAACACACTACCACAATTCTAAACTCACAATGAAAATCTTGATTTTTTTTTATCCCACCATGTAAAACAACACCATTATCTATTAAAATTAGCTCATACCTTGAAGATTATTTTTTTTATGAATTCATGTATCTTACCTTTTCATTGATCACCTTTCTATCGATCTTATCGTATGCTCCACTAAAAATCCAACCATACTCGTTATCAAACTCAAAATCACAAAAAAAAATTATAATCACACTCGAGTTGAACGTATGTACACTTGTTTCTCAAGTGTTATCCAATAGTTTTTTAATCAATCTGATGAACTAGTGACATTGTTACCATAACTAGAGCAAAATAGATAAAACCATGTGTCTCTGAACCCAATTCTCAATCCCCTTGAAGATACTTCTTTAGCCCTTGCAATAAGAGAAAATATACTTGCTCTCACCTCTTTTCGAAGACTCCACTACATCCCAGTTTTTTTTTATTATGACTCTAGCTGCTTTAAATTGATCGAGAGGGGTCCCTACATCTCCTTAGACTTTCCATACAATCACATTACTCACCAATAGTGGAAAACCATGACCTTAGATACTCGCAGTAATTATTACTATACCAAATTCATTTAACCAACAATTCTTATCATGTAGTTCCATTTTAATCACAATTTTATCATAAATTCTTGTTACCATCATACTCATTAGCTTTTCGCATCACCACGAAGTCAACTTTTTCATCAATATGACATTTTAAACCAGTTATACCAAATACAAACAAAATTAGTAAGACATCCACTTATTAAAAACACTTTCTCAGAAGTCATTTTGCATGCAATATATTTTTCCTTCGTACACCAAACACACGAGTCAATTCAATTTGACACTTTCAAGTTGGCAAAACCATTGGACTCTGAACAGTTAAAGACTTAAGATGCTTCCAAAACTTATTATTCAATGAGAAAATTCTATCACAAGGAAAAAGAATAGATCCTCGCTTAACTGAAAATGGGTGCATTCCTATAGTACTTCGCAATTCGTACAACAGTGTTTTTATTATTATTTTTTTTTTAAAATAATGAGCACAAAATCGAAATCATGATTTCATATGGCAGACCAAACGTGTCCTTAGAATTCACACTAAGAAAATGTCAAATTGTCAAAACAAAAATGAGCAAGAAGTCAATTAAAAAAATACTTACAGGAGAAAGGTTACCAAATATGCATTTTCCTCTATTTTAAGGCATCTATCTTAAATGATGTATACTTCCCCTAGTGTAAAGTGATAAAATGCATTTACAATTAAGGAACACCAAGTGTCGTATAGCATATAGATAGATATATTATTTGAGGATTTCCTATGTACAACAAACTCCACGCCATAATTAGAGTAAGATGGCATATTTCACGTTTCTATTATACCTACAGAGCGATTGATGACTTACGTGCAATGGCATAAACCGAGATGAGTATCTCTGCACCAATCAGTATAATAATAAGCCATTCAAGGAAATCTGACTTCCTAATTTTGAAGAATTTCTTGAAGGAATCGTATATTATGCTGCACGCAAATATCAAAATGTTAATTACTGCATTTACTCGAGTTGTATATGACGAAATTGAATTACCTTCACACAAGTATACTCTTTGGGACTTCCTTTACCAATAATCTTTTCATTTTGATATCAATCCACTCCTTTAGAGTTTACACTGAAATTGCTAGTCCTTATTTAGAATTCTTGGGATACACTTTATAACCTAAAATATTAATACCCTACCAAAGATCCACCACTAAAATACATCCTACCCCTCACGAAGATTGTACTCAAATAAACTACACATTTCTGCCCATAAGGTGCCTACAATACACTATCAAATTCGTTCATTCTCTCTTCCAAAGTGATTTCTTCGAGATCAGGTCGATAGTAGGAGTAACACACTTCATACCTCTTACCAAGTAAGCATCGATACTATTGTAGTAGTTGTATCATGACCTTCTGTGATATACACACAATTTCTACAGTCGTAATAGAAATTCTAACCTCAATTGGTGCATCATTATGCTCATCATTTTCAAAGCAGTCATTCATGATATGATAACTTTAGTTTTAGTTCCTAAGTTACAATATTCACTATCTAGCCATCCTTTTAATTATTCCACTTCCAATTATCGAATCACTAGAGATATTATTTATACCAAACAAGTATTATCCATTTTATAAGGGTAACTAACCTAACACAACCCCTTCAAATTTTTGAACATTCTAAATCTAACCACACATCATTTCCATAAGTATATCACTCCAACCCTAGTATCATATCTAACATCCAAGCCATACGCAACACCAACTACTGACATGAGGAACTACGCACGAGTTATCACATAATGAGAGGGAATGGAATGAAGCGATAAGAATAAAAAATCAGACCAAGTACGCACGATAGAGATTCAAGAAGTGAAGATTTTTCATAAAAGTCATCATACATTCTCGAAGATAAGTACAGACGTTTCCGTACAGATCCTCGAGACTCTACATAGACTCGACTTGTACACACGTGAGACCTACGAATCTGGGGCTCTGATACCATGTTGTCACGACCCAAAAATGGACATGATGGCACTTGTCTTATCCCACCAAGACAAGTTAGCCTAAAATTCAACCATTACAATAAAATGCGGAAATTTTAAAATCAATTCAAAACACCCCCAAAATCTGGTTGTCACGTATACAAGCCTCTAAAATATTACAATTGATTCAAAAGAAATGTTAATCTCAGATGAACTTGTTTCAAGAATAGAACAAGGTCATAACTAAGGAGAAAGAAAGTCCGTTGAGACGACAAACAGTTACCTCACAAATCTCCAAGAAGTCTCAGACAAGGAGAAGAGAAATATCACAAAGTTCGGGCTAGTAACCTACAAAAAAAAATTGTAGTAGCAAGGGGTGAGTACCAAACCACACGGTACCCAGCAAGTAAACATCTAAACACAAGCTAAGGGGATACAATACGAGTACTCCTTACACACCAACCGAACCTCCACAACTACAACCTGCATAAAATCAGCCCAACCTACAATTCATAGTGTTCATAACATCCACTTCCTCCAAATCATTCTAACAAATTAAACATCTTCAACGACAAACTCAATATTCAACAATCACAACTTTACACAAAAAGGCACTCACAAGATCAGCAACACACAAGATGAAGTTCGTCAAATAGAGGTAATCAAATATCAAGTACTTCAACACCACCAATAAAACACATAATAATCAAGAATGAAAAATGTCATGGGATGCAATGCAATATGACACCATGAAGTGATATGCCTCAGAATACCAATTTCTCTCTCAACCGTATATACATGATACTCCTCGAAAATACATTGAGAGTTCATGACCCATGGGGGACTCGAGAGGTCCATATACTGACACGGACGATCTCCACGTGTCTGTACGGACCGTCTTAATGCACTATCATAAATCAAACAAATTTGCACGGACGATCTCTGCACGCCCAAATCATAATCATAATTTTTCTATCGCACGTACGATCACCACGTGCCCAAATAATCATAACTCGATCTCAACACGGACGATCTCCGCGTGTTAGACCTTTACTCATACCCAATCTCATGTTAATGCTTGTGCACTATATGATATCAAATAAAGGAGATGATGCAGCATCTCAATAAATCAAATATCGCTATGACATATAATCACCTCAATTAGCACAATTATACGGGTTCAGTAAAGAACATAATCGCACATAACAAAATCAAATCAATAATATATCAGTCAACCTATCACCAAGTCCCATTACTCCCAAACATATACCACAAGGGAATACACGCATTCCATATACTTATCAAGAGTTTAGAAATCCACTTGCCTCAAAATAGTCGAACAATCACTCTAGGACTTGAGCCTTCCCTTTCGGTGAACTTCCACTCAAAGCAATCTATTCAAGTAAGGAATTATAATAAGATTTTTAAACTAACAACATTCATGTCTAGCTTAGACCCAAAAGTTCACTCAAATTTATAATCAAGCTCCTAAGTTTGATACTAATTAATATGTCAACTCTTTCAATTTTTACCAAATTTTAAGCCTAGGGTTAAGTCATATTTTTTCAACACTACAACCCTAATAGTTTTCATGTAATATAATACAATCAATATTTAATTACTTATCTCAATATATCAAAACTAGTACAATAATGTAACCATAACAAGAAAATTAAAGCACGAAACAAAAATCCAATTTACCATCAAGTAACCATATAGTGACGTGATCTTGGGAAAACCAAATAATCATGCACCTCACACTCCTAAAGACTATCTAATAATTTGTTAATTATTACCCTTAATCATTATGCCATCACTATTGCCATGATTGCAAGCCAAACTTGTGGCTGTGCAAATTCTCAAGTGAAATGTTTACTAATTCTAAACAAATAATATTAAGAAACTGCACTACCTACTAAACCTATCAACATTTAACCAATCAAAATTATTTAACTTTCCATTTTTAATCCCAACAAATTGTTCCACGTACGTTGCCTAGGAGAACTTCCAACTCCAATATCTTTCGGTTAACACACATAACCACAAACATATAAATAAGACATGAATTAAGTTATCCCAATCCGATAATAAAACTTTAGCAAAACAAAGATTCTTACCTAAGGAAGAGAACTCACTTCTCATTGTCTCATCTCATTGTTTATGATTAGAGGCACGAATATGCGGTTCCCACAAATATTATAAACCTAGTTTAGTTTTACACAACAACCCAGTAATATAAAACATTAATTAAATTATGGACTTAGTGTAATACCTCTAAGATACTAGAACCTGATTTACAAGTAAACACCATTGCTTAATTACTATAAGGTGTTTTATACTCATTTTGGGAACTTGAAATTTTGTGATAATTGTAATTGTGCCTAACATAAATTATTATCGTAATTTAAGGTATTGTATGGGGGTATTTGCGTAAATTGACTAATTAGAATTTCTTATTAGTTGAATATTTTGGTATCAAGTATATATATATATATAGGAGTATATGTAAGCATTTGGGGGCAGCACACAATAATTTGGGCAGCACCCTTTTTGAGACATCTGTATGTGTGACTAAGCTTCACTCTCTATAGACTATATTTGGAACCTCCTCATTTGATTTCGTTTCAACTGAAGCTTAAGAACATTATACATTAGCTTAAAAGTTGTTCTTCAAAAATCAAAAGAAACACTAGCTCCTTTTGGGTGAATTTGACATCAAACTTCTTTTGGTAAGTGATGAAAAAAATATGTTTCTTAGCTGGGTAGTCTTTTGTATTTTAAGTATATCTTGTCTTATAGAACTTCGTTTACAGTGAATAAATATTATTTGGAAAGATAATTCGTAGTTATACAACTCTTATTTTTATTGAAAAGTCTAAGTTTGCTGTTATGAATTCTAAATATGGGATGCAACATAGGAAGAATTCTGTCCAGCTACTGGAATTACAAATCCTGTCTGATCAACTGTTAGTGTGTTGATTATATCTTTCTGTAGAAAGCGTATTTTGAGGTGATTCTTGATTATTTGCAAACATAAGAGATGTACCTAAAGCTTTTATGAAGGATATAAAGTCCAGTTTTGCTGTTTTCTGTTTCAAAACTAAGTTGCGATATGAAGTACTTTTGTTGGACAGAATCACTATTTTGGGAGCGTAGTCGTAAATGTACAGGCTAGGCTTACTTGTCATGATTATCCTGTTTTACTTCAACATTATGGAGATACTAGAAAATAAATAAGTCATTTAATTGTATTTTTAAGGTTGTATATACTCGTGAACAAGTTGAGGACCTTCATACATTGGTTGGTCTACGGTTTGAACTCTTGAAGTCGTGTTGGACTGTTTCTTTGCTAAAGCGTTGAGTTTTGTGTATAAACTTGTAATTGTACTATTCTTACCTGCTGGCATATCTGAAAGTTTATATTGGTACATTTATTACCTCTTATCACTTTGCATTGTTGTGTTGTGTCGTTTAAGACGTTAAAGACTCTTGTGTAACTCGCCCACTTGTACGGATTGTTTGATCACTTGGCATTCTTGTTGGGACTTTGTCCTTATTGTGGTTGTGACTTTGTCACTATTGTCATGCCTCTTGATTCGGATCATTTGTCATCTTGACTTTGGATTTTTAGTTCGTCTTAAGTATGGAAGTTGTCCATTTTAAGTACGAACCAGAAAGCCATTTTTAATATGGTTCTTGGTTCTCTTGATTATTGGGCTTTGACCCTTCTTGATACAGGGCGTCGACCCTTCTTGTTTCTTCTCGTGCTTTGTGTGAAGACATGATGTATATATTGGGAGAGTCTTGTTATTGAACCTCCTGGAAAATTGTGCTATGAACGCTATCGACATTTGGAGCTTCGATTATCGAACTTGTTTCTCTTTGTATATTGTCTACGATTTACTTATTATATTTCAATTATGATTCCCTTGACTTGAGAATGATGACTTGATGAATCTAAGGGCACCGGATCTATAGTTTTTACACCACTAAGCTTTATGTTTAGCGATAGTTGTTTCTATCGTATGGAATGTTCGAGAGGACAGTTGAAGTTGGTCGTTGAAGATAGAGATTTTGAAAGCCTTAAAGGAATATCACACTTGCATATAGGCATATATATATATATATATATATATATATATATATATATATATATGTATATATTGTATAAACCTTGGACTTGTGCACGATCTATGTGTCGTATAATTACATTAGATTTTGAGGGCTGATTTGGTCATGTCACCATGAGTTGTAATATCAGTATGGCTATATGTTTTTATGTTTTTGGGGGGTGTAAACGCAAGTCTTGTAATATAATAATTTACTATACGTTTTATAAGTTGTGAGAGGCATGAACATGCTGATTTTTGCTACATGGAAGTTGGTAATACTATTGTTATTTCATCCTCAAATGTGAGGATAATATATGCATGAAATCTTGTCGGCCTTGCTTAACTCATTTTTTTAGGCTTTTTCGTCGTTAGTTAAAATTTTGTGCCATATAAATTTTGACCTCAATTAAATATTCAAAGCGGCCAAGATGCACATCCTTAACTAAACTACTCGTTATGAACCTAATCCCTAAACTAGAAAAAAATCAGTATACCTTCATTAATCTCTTTTAAATGTCGTAAGTATTAAATTAGATTTCTTGTCAAGTTGTAGTATCTCTCAGAAAGGGGCGCTACAAGTGATGGTATCAGAGCCTAGGTTTGTGGTTCTATGATTTTTGTTGTGAGTTACTTGTATAGTTATTTGCTTTCGAAAAGGTTCCATTTAGAGTTCATGTTCACTTACATGGTTTGCCATATCCTTATTACATGTAGAGTGCACATACATCATGTACATGTCCTTAATGCAGTGTGATCTTCCCTTTTGAAGGAATTAAGTTATGGCTACTTCTTCCAACTGACCTATGGAAGCTGCTCGTGAAGGTTCAGGTGCCTCTATTTCCCAACCTCATGCACTGTAAGGGGTTGGAGATCATATCTCGAATGAGTATGTTCCCCACACTAGGGGGTCTGAAGTGGGAAACCATCAATGTGTAAGAAATGGTTCACATCCTTATATGAGTCATAGTACTCAAGCCATGAATCCTTCTTTCAACAAATGGCTGAATTCTTCCACCACATGGCTTAATCGATGCATGATCCTACTGGATTAACTTTGAGAAAATGAGGAAAATGGGTGGAGTGGAGTTTGAAGGCACTATTGATCCTACTGATGCTAAACAATGGCTATATCGCATGGAGAGGGTGTTTGAGCAGCTAGAGTGTTCAGATGTTGCAAAATTTAAGTATACTATTTCATTATTACAAAAGGATGATTATGATTGGTGGGTAAGTGTTCCGAAAGCCAAGGTAAAACCTCCTGTTCTTACTTGGGATGATTTTGTTAAGGAATTTCGTAAGAAGTATGTACCACCTGCTTATTGTGATGCAAAGAAAAAGAAGTTTTTGAATCTAAGGCAGCGAGGCATGTCTATTGCTGAATATGAACAAAGGTTTCTAAGGCTCTCTCGTTATGCTAGAGGTATCATTAAAGAGGAAAAAGACAAGTGCAGGAAATTTGAAGATGGTTTAAATTATTCCATTAGCAAGAATGTGGCGATCCTGCAACATGAGAACTTTTGCAAGTTAGTGTCTGCTTCTTTTACTTCGGAACGACTTGATAAATAAGAAATTAGTATAAATGAAAACATATTCCGAAAGCGCAGACCAGATTTTGGAGGTCCATAAAAAAAGGGAAGGTTTGATAATTCTAAGGCTAGTAGTGATAATAGTCCAGCTCAACAGAAGCAAAACAAACTAGATTTTTCTATAGCTAGCACTCCAAATTATAGCCAAGGCAAGCCTCGCGTTCCTGCATGTCCGCAATGTGGAAAGAATCATTTTGGTACTTGCAGGAGGGCCTCTGGTGCATGTTTAATTGTGGGATCTTTGATCATAAAGTGAAGGACTGTCCTAATCCTAATAATTCTCCTTCCTTGAAAACTGAAGGTTCGGTTCATAAGCCTTCTGTTAATGATTCTCAAACTAATAAAGGTGCGAGGCCTAGAAACACCCAAGCAGCAGGTTCAAGTGGAGCTAATCAATCTAGTGGACAAAAGGGTACTGCACGCGCTTATGCTATGAGGCAGAGGGATGATCAAGATGGACAAGACGTGGTTGTCGGTAAATTTCACTTGTTTGGCTTGTGTGTGTTTATATTGTTTGATCTTGGTTCTACACATTCCTATATTTGTTCATCACTTGTCCTTCCTAAAAATGTGAAATCCATGAGACTTAATTATGATATGCTGGTTGTAAGTCCATTGGGTTATTAGGTTGTCTGTAATCGAATTTATCATGATTGTCCCTTCGTGATTCAAAATCTAGTCTTCCCTGCTGATTTGATTGAAATGCCCTTCAAGGATTTTGATGTTATTATCGGGATAGACTGGCTTTATAAATATCATGCAGTCGTGGATTATAGGTCAAAGCTTGTGACTTTTAAACATCCTACATGTTCACATATCATCATACAAGGTAAAAGATCTTTGACATCTAGTATTATTTATGCGACCTTGGCAAGAAAATTGATGCGTCAAGGATGTAGGGCATACCTTGCTCACATAGTTGATACACACTTGAAGAGTCCTTGTATCAAGGACATAGCTGTTGTATGTGATTTTCCAGAAGTATTTCCGGAAAACCTTCCTGGATTGCCCCCGAAAAGAGAGGTTGAATTTCCAATCGAGCTTATTCCTGGATCTACCCCTATTTCCATCACTCCTTATAGAATGGCTCCAGCAGAATTAAGAGAATCAAAATCTCAATTGCAAGAACTTCTTAAGAAAGGTTTTATTCGACCTAGTGTTTCTCCTTGGGGAGCCTCTATTTTATTTGTAAAGAAGAAAGATGGCACTCTTAGGCTTTGTATTGACTATAGACAATTGAATAGAATAACAATAAAGAATAGATATTCAATGCCAAGGATTGATGATTTGTTTGACCAACTGAAGGGGGCTAAAATATTCTCAAAGATTGATTTAAGGTCTGGATATCACCAAATGCGTGTTAGAGAGAATGATATTCCTAAAACAGCTTTTAGAACTCGGTATGGTCATTATGAATTTTTGGTGATGCCATTCGGATTGACAAATGCTCCTGTGATATTTATGGATCTAATGAATCGAGTATTCAAGCCTTATCTTGATCAGTTTGTGGTTGTTTTTATAGATGATATTTTAATATATTCCAGAAGTAGTGAATACCATGATAAACACCTCCGGATTATTTTGCGGATTTTGAAGGAGAAAGAACTTTATGCTAAACTTTCTAAGTATGAATTTTGGATTGATGAGGTGTCTTTTCTGGGACATGTTGTATCAAGTGAAGGTGTGAAGGTGGATCCTATTAAGATACAAATTGTTGTTGAATGGAGACCTCCCAAAAGTCCGACTGAGATAAGAAGTTTCTTGGGCTTAGCAGGATATTATAGAAGATTTGTGAAAGGCTTCTCCATTATTGACTCCCCTTTGACTAAACTCTTGAAGAAGGAAGTAAAGTTTATTTGGGATGAAAAATGTCAAAAGAGCTTTGAATCTCTCAAATCCTTGCTGACTCAAGCGCCTATACTTACTCTACCAATTGAAGGGAAAGAATATGTAGTGTACAGTGATGCTTTTCACAATGGTCTAGGATGCGTTTTGATGCAAGAAGGGAAGGTAATATCTTATGGCTACCGGAAATTAAAACCGCACGAATTGAATTATCATACTCATGACCTTGAACTTGCTACTATAGTGTTTGCTTTAAAAATTTGGCGACATTATTTGTATGGAGAGAAATGTCATATATTCACTGATCGCAAGAGCTTAAAGTACTTGGGTACTCAAAAAGAGCTGAACCTAAGACAGCATAGATGGCTTGAACTTATCAACGATTATGACTGCACGATTGATTATCATCCAGGTAAAGCTAATGTGGTTGCCGATGCCTTAAGTCGAAAATCTTTCGCAAGTATTTCTTTGAGTCCTTTAACATTTCTCCTTGAGTTAAGAGTCATGAATGTTTGTTTTACACCTGATTCAAATGGTTCAATTATTGCTAATTTGAAAGTAAAGCCAATATTAGTTGAACAAGTGAAGGAAGCACAAAAGTTAGATGAGAAACTTGTAAAATTGACTAGAGAGGTCCAAAATGGGGAGAAGCTTGAATTTACATTAACAAAGGATGGTGTCTTACTTTATCAAAACAGGTTATGTGTCCCTAATGATGACAACTTGTGGAGAGAAGTATTGAAAGAAGCATATACTTCACCATATGCAATGCATCCTGGAGGTACAAAGATGTACCAGACTATCAAAGAAATTTTTTGGTGGAATGGTATGAAGAGAGACATTGCGGAGTTCATTTCAAAATGTTTGGTTTGTCAGCAAGTAAAGGCAGAACACCAAGTCCCGGTTGGTTTACTACAGCCCTTGTCGATGCTAGAATGGAAATGGGAGAGAACAACTATGGACTTTGTTTCTGGACTTCCTCGCACTCAGAGAAATCATGATGCAATATGGGTGATTTTTGATCGGATAAAAAAGAGTGCTCACTTCTTAGCAATTAGAATGTATTACTCAATTGAGCGTTTAGCCGAGTTGTACATTAATGAGATTCTAAGAATACATGGGATCCCTGTGTCTATTGTATCTGATCGAGACCCATGATTTACATCTAGATTCTAGGGCAGCTTGCAGGAAGCTTTGGGTACTAAGCTGAAATTTAGCACATCGTTCCATCCTCAGACAGACGGCCAGTCGGAAAGAGTGATACAAATTTTGGAGGATATGCTTCGAGCTTGCATTATGGAGTTTGAGGGTAGTTGGGACAAACACTTGGTTTTGATAGAATTTGCTTACAATAATAGCTACCAATCAAGTATTGGAATGCCTCCCTATGAAGCCTTATACGGAAGAAAATGTCAGACCCCTCTTTGTTGGAGTGAAATTGGTGAAATAAAGCTTATTGGTCCTGAAATGGTACAGCAAACCGAGGATAAAGTGAAAATTATCAAGGATTGTTTAAAGATTTCTTTAGATAGAAAAAATTCGTACGCTGATCTAAAAAGGTGTGACATTGAATATCAAGTTGAAGATAAAGTATTCTTAAAGGTGTCTCCATGGAAAAAGATTATGAGATTTGGCCAAAAAGGAAAACTTAGTCCCCGATTTATTGGACCTAATGAGATACTTGAAAGGTTTGGACCAGTTGCATATAAATTGGATTTACCACCGGAGTTAGACAAGATCCACAATGTCTACCATGTTTCTATGCTCCGAAGATATCGTTCTGATCCATCTCATGTTCTTCCTGTTGAATCTATTGAGGTTAATCCTGACTTGACGTATAATGAAGAACCTATCCAAATTCAAGCTCGGGAAGTAAAGCATCTTAGGAACAAGAGAATCCCCTTAGTAAAGGTACTTTGGATGAACCATTCTGGCAAAGAAGCTACCTGGGAGTGAGAAGAAGACATGAAGAGACAATATCCGCACTTCTTTCGGGACTAGCCTAAGGTAAATTTCGAGACAAAATTTCTTTAAGGGGGAGATAGTTGTAACACCCCTAAGATACTAGAACCTGATTTACAAGTAAACACCATTGCTTAATTACTATAAGGTGTTTTATACTCATTTTGGGAACTTGATATTTTGTGATAATTGTAATCGTGCCTAACATAAATTGTTATCGTAATTTAAGGTATTGTATGGGGGTACTTGCGTAAATTGACTAATTAGTATTTCTTATAAGTTGAATATATTGGTATCAAGTATATATATATATATAGGAGTATATGTAAGCATTTGGGGGCAGCACACAATAATTTGGGCAGCACCCTTTTTGAGACATCTGTATGTGTGACTAAGCTTCACTCTCTATAGACTATATTTGGAACCTCCTCTTTTGATTTCGTTTCAACTGAAGCTTAAGAACATTATACATTAGCTTAAAAGTTGTTGTTCAAAAATCAAAAGAAAAACTAGCTCCTTTTGGGTGAATTTGACACCAAACTTCTTTTGGTAAGTGATGAAAACAATATGTTTCTTAGTTGGGTAGTCTTTTGTATTTTAAGTATATCTTGTCTTATAGAACTTCGTTCACAGTGAATAAATATGATTTGGAAAGATAATTCGTAGTTATACAACTCTTATTTTAATTGAAAACTCTAAGTTTGCTGTTATGGATTCGAAATATGGGATGCAACATAGGAAGAATTTTGTCCAGCTACTGGAATTAGAAATCCTTTCTGATCCACTGTTAGTGTGCTGATTATATCTTTCTGTAGAAAGCGTATTTTGAGGTGATTCTTTATTATTTGTAAACTTAAGAGATGTGCCTAAATCTTTTATTAAGGATATAAAGTCCAGTTTTGCTGTTTTCTATTTCAAAACTAAGTTGCGACATGAAGTACTTTTGTTTGACAGAATCACTATTTTGGGAGCGTAGTCGTAAATGTATATGCTAGGCTTACTTGTCATGATTATACTGCTTTACTTCGACATTATTGAGATACTAGAAAATAAATAAGTCATTTAATTGTATTTTTAAGGTTGTATATACTCGTGAACAAGTTGAGGACCTTCATACATTGGTTGGTCTACGGTTTGAACTCTTGAAGTCGTGTTGGACTGTTTCTTTGCTAAAGTGTTGAGGTTTGTGTATAAAATTGTAATTGTACTATTCTTACCTGCTGGCATATCTGAAAGTTTATATTGGTACATTTATTACCTCTTATCACTTTGCATTGTTGTGTTGTGTCGTTTAAGACGTTAAAGACTCTTGTGTAACTCGTCCACTTGTACGGATTGTTTGATCACTTGGCATTCTTGTTGGGACTTTGTCCTTCTTGTGGCTGTGACTTTGTCACTATTGTCATGCCTCTTGATTCGGATCATTTGCCATCTTGACTTTGGATTTTTAGTTCGTATTAAGTATGGAAGTTGTCTATTTTAAGTACGAACCAGAAAGCCATTTTTAATATGGTTCTTGGTTCTCTTGATTATTGGGCTTTGACGCTTCTTGATACAGGGCATCGACCCTTCTTGTTTCTTCTCGTGCTTTGTGTGAAGACGTGATGTATATATTGGGAGAGTCTTGTTATTGAACCTCTTGGATAAATGTGCTATGAACGCTATCGACATTTGGAGCTTCGATTATCCAACTTGTTTCTCTTTGTATATTGTCTACTTGATTTACTTATTATATTTCAATTATGATGCCCTTGACTTGAGAATGATGACTTGATGAATCGAAGGGCACCGAATCTATAGTTTTTACACCACTAAGCTTTATGCTTAGCGATAGTTGTTTCTATCGTAGGGAATGTTCGAGAGGACGGTTGAAGTTGGTCCTTGAAGATAGAAATTTTGAAAGCCTTAAAGAAAGATCACACTTGCATATAGGCATATATACATATATTTTGTATAAACCTTGGACTTGTGCACGATCTATGTGTCGTATAATTACATTAGATTTTGAGGGCTGATTTGGTCAGGTCACCATGAGTTGTAATATCAGTATGGCTATACGTTTTTATCTTTTTGGGGTGTGTACACGCAAGTATTGTAATATAATAATTTACTATATGTTTTGTAAGTTGTGAGAGGCATGAGCATGCTGATTTTTGCTACATGGAAGTTGGTAATACTATTGTTATTTCATCCTCAAGTATGAGGATAATATATGCATGAAAGCTTGTCGGTCTTGCTTAACAGATGTTGGGAGGCTTTTTCGTCATTAGTTATAATTTCGTGCCATATAAATTTTGACCTCCATTAAATATTCAAAGCGGTCAAGATGCACATCCTTAACTAAACTACTCCTTATGAACCTAATCTGTCAACTAGAAAAAAATCAGTATACCATCATTAATCTCTTTTAAATGTCGCAAGTATTAAATTAGGTTTCTTGTCAAGTTGTAGTATATCTCGGAAAGGGGCGCTACAGTTAGCCCATTAACCACTAACTAAATTAATTATTTAAAATGATTTGTTTACTAAACAATCGTAATTAACCAATAGCTTCAAATTTTCCAAATACGATTTTTTGGGTCATTACATTACCTTTCAGGCACTGACCATGCAGGATAGAGTGAAGCTAAAATAACATATAACTGAACAAATAAATAAAGCAATGATATAATTTTAACATGATATAGATACTGAATACTGAATTAACTGAATGCAATGACCAAGTTTATAACAGGCTAAAACTAAAATTTTAACTGAACTGATAATATGGTCAATGCAACAGAATCTGACTGAACTGTGGGAATACTAATAACTAACATAAAAACACATAATCAAATGTGGAGTTAGATATATACGCCCCATTGAGAGGACCCAATATACCATGCCATAGGTATAGAGGCATGCTAGATTGATCACAAAAATGATGCCCACAGAGGGGACTTACAAACTACGTGGCTCATAATGTGACTGAACCTAGTCAAACTCGGTATTAAGCTAATACTAATTGATTAAGTGATTAACATAGTTGTAATGTCGGCTTAAGGTAAGGGAGGGAATATTTAGGAATCAGTTTAGTGACTATACCTCCTTAATGCACATGTCATTGTTCTGCCAACAACCTCGTACTTAGCTTTTATTTCCTCCTAATACACACTTCATGAATATTTACCCCTTTTTGTTGCTCCATATTTTCCCTTTACTTTTTTTTCATGCCTTTGCACTAGCCACCCTCACTCTATTATAAGGTCTGAGTGAGGTGCACATTATCCTTTATAGGACCAGGGCCAATGTTTAGAACATATTTCTGAAATAGTCACCCTCAATTGAGTTGAGGTGCACATTGTCACTAAGGACCAAGGCCAAAAAAGAGTTTCTACTTGTTCTTTTATTTTCCACATAATTTAGCATTTCACCCTTTTCTTATATCAACCAACAATTTTCAACCCTTCTTCTTAACATAGTGCATTAAAGATTTTATTAGGATCAAATGAACTTGGTATCAAACAATCAGGTTTCAGCTTATCATGTGGCTTATCAACAAACAAGGCTAAAATCTCAACGGGGCTTCACTAGGGATTTAATGGTAGGCATACAAGTAGAGCCAAGAATTGTTTATTTGAAATAAACTCCTCAATCACATTCCCTAAGTCATACAAGATACTAGTTCAACACACAAGGCAAGTTCTAGATATCAAGTTAATCAAGAACCAACAAACACTCACCACACATCGCATCATGACATATATAAGGATATATATACTAACATGCTCATACAACTTGCATTATGGTATTACTACACAATTAAGCCCATTTAATTTTTTTTTCTTTTATTTTGAGTCAAAACTAAGAACACATGCTTGTTTCAAGGTTAGAATTCTATTGCATTTTTTAAAATATGACTACCCATGACGTTGGCTAACTTTTTAGACATAGTTTCAAAAAACCAAAGTTGGTTTCTCAATCCTACTCCTCTATGTGATTAATTTTACCTTAAGACTGTCGTCATCATTCCATCATTGAGAATTTTCACTCCTATGATGATCTAAGACTCAATAAAGCAGTAAAACTAGTCCTAGTAGGTTCAAAGAGACTATCCTCAGTAAAAGTACCAAAAACCAATGATGAGGAACCCATAAAAATTAAGCCTAATACCAATAACAAAACTTAGAATAAAAACTAGACTCGATAAAACATTAAACAGTTATTTAGAAAAGAGATATATTACCCTCCCCACATTTAAAAATAAGCATTGTCCTCAGTGCACAATTAAAAAAAGTATAGAGAGAGGAATACTCCCTAGGTCCTCTAAGCCTCATCGTCACCACCATAAAAAACAATCAAGGCATTCGCCTCCTTATCAACATCATCATCATCCTCGTCCATGTCTTCATCAGTATTAGCCTCATCATCATCTAAAGGATCAACATCCCAAACATCTTGGCCATAACATTATCATCACGGGCTTGCCTCTCTTGGGAGGATAAGACAGGTCCATGGGGTGAATCCAATTCCTTTGTCCTAGTCACATCAACTATCTTGCCCATCAAATCGAGGTGGAAAGCAATAGTTAAGTCCACCTCTTCTTCCTCAATACCCTGGGCCCTTAGAAAAAGGGTTATCAACCTGCGTAAACAAACATCCACCTCAAATTATTCCTAGACTTCATCATATTTTGCCTCAAATTTTCCCCAACATTAATGGGCATCCCCTTCATCGGCATGTTGACCAACACCACCCTATTTCGTGACACCTTAGTCAAATGTTTAGTAGACAGCAACACACTACACACTATCTTTATCCACACCTCACAACCTGATTAAAATTAGCAAAGTGGAGTACTAAATGCCTACTAGTATCCTCACTACACTTCCACCTAGCCATCGACTCTACCCCACATAATGTATGTCGAATATCTCTATATGGGGGGGTTTCTTTCAACTTATTGAATTCATTGCATCACAGTTTCTGGTGCGCAAAAACTCATTCAATATTCTGGACAAAAATTTCACTTCCTTACCCCGAATAGACACGGTTTAATACTTAGTGTCAGTGAACCAATTTGCAAAGAACTCACGAACTAAGGAAAAATTACAATCTCTCAGATGATAAAAAAAATAAACCTCAGCCCCAACTCAACCACAGGCTGGTAAATAACAGGAAATTGGGACTAGAATCTTACCACATTGATGTACTCATCACGCATATACTTGTCTTCCCACTGACACTCAAACAACTCCCAACCATACCTTTCTACCACCTTTTCAAATTTTTGGGATAATTCCCGACTACCAGAACCGGATGCTTCACCCTTCCTACTCCGCTTAGAACCCACCACATTTTTAGCTTTAGGAGTCATCACCATATGTTAAGAAGAAAAATTGAGAAAAGAAAAAAGAATTTGAAAAATAAGGGGGGCCGATTTTGGGCAGTGGTGGTGATGAGAAAAGAAGAATTTTTTTAGAGACAGAGTTGGGAGAAAAGAAAATGGTGAAGTGGTTGTAATTTAAAGGAGAGGTTTGAGAGAAGAAAAGTTGGTGTGGGAGAATGTAAAGGTTGAATTTGGTGTTAATGAGGGAGTTCGGGAGAAGAAGAGTTGGAGTTGGGTCGGGTAATATTAGAAGAAGTTGAAAGAAGAAGAAGAAGAAGAAGAAGAAGAGTGGTTAGAAGAGTTGAGGGATTGGGCGGTGGATTTGAGAGAGAAAGAGGGGGAAAATAGTTTTAGGGATTTAAGGGGGGTTGGGTCGCGTATACCATGTTGAAACGCGATATTTCATAGATTTTGGACTTGGGCATGATAGAGAGGTGACGCACCTCTAGCTCCCCTGAAGTGGAGCTGTGATCTTTCCTCTGTGGCGTGACACGTCTTGTAGTGCGCCAGCCTATAGGAGTTTGGGGCTATGGAGGGGCGTCGACTCCTAGCAGGGTGTTCCTGCCAATGGCCAGTTTCCAGTTTTTTTTCCGTTTTTCACTATTACAAACTAAGTTATAAATAATGAAAAATACTATCTAGATAAGATTAATAATTAAAAGTAATTCCTAGATTCTAAGAATTGAAACTATGTGAAAACAAAAAATCAAAATTCAAAAACGAACTACCTATCTATTACATATTATTCACGAGTTGTCTCCCATAGAACATGATTTAACGTCGCGGCACGACGCAAATTGGATCATTCATCATTTAGCTCAAGATCATCCTGATCACGATTCGAATCCACACCAAAGTAGTGTTTCACTCTTTGCCCATTTACCAAGAATGTAGGGTCTGTCTTACCTTTAATTTCAACAGACGCATGTTGTGTCATTCTTACCACTTTGAATGGACCACTTCATTTAAACCTTAGTTTTCCGAGGAATAACCTCAACCTAAAGTTTAAGAGTAGTACCTTTTCTCCCATAGTGAAAGTCCGAATAACTATGTGTTTGTCATGCCACCTCTTCATCTTTTCTTTGTAAAGCTTGGCATTCTCATACCTGTGGAGCCTAAACTCCTCTAGTTCATGTAGTTAATTCACTCTCTTTCTACCGGCCAGCTCGGGATCCAATTTAAACCTCTTAATTGCCCAATAAGCTTGGTGTTCTAATTTCGCCGAACGATGACACGTTTTCCCAAATTCTATGTGATAGGGAGATGTCCCTGTAGGTGTCTTATACGCAGTCCTATATGCCCACAATGCATGATCTAACTTCTCTAACTAATCTTCCCTCTGCGCATTCACCATTTTCTGCAAAATTTGTTTCACCTCTTTATTCGAAACTTCCATGTGGCCACTAATTTGAGGATGGTAAGTTGTAGCAACCTTATGACGAATATCATACTTAGAAATAAGGTTTTTAAGTAGATGGTTAATGAAATGCTTACCTCCATCTCTAATGATTGCCCTAGGAGTGCCAAAGCGAGTGAACATGTGCGTCTTGATGAACTTTATCACCACCCTTGAATCATTCAAAGGAAGAGGGACAGCCTCCACCCATTTACTCATAATCCACAACCACAAGAATGTATTGGTTTCCAACAGATGTTAGGAAGGGACCCATGAAGTCAATACCCGACACATCAAAGATTTTCACCTCCAAAATATTACTTAGCGGCATCTCATGTCTTCTTGAAATAGTACCTAACCTTTGGCATTTATCACAACCCTTCACAAAAATAGAATCTTTAAATAATGAGGGCCAAAAGAAACCATATCATAGTACCTTATGCGTCGTGCGCTCTCCTCCATGGTGACTTCTATATGGGATAGCATGACAACTTTCAAGCACTTTTTGTACCTCATACTCTGGAATACATCTTTTCACTACCCAGTCCACACCTTGCATGAACAAGAACAGCTCATCCTAGATATATAACTTAGCATCATGATTAAGCTTTTTTTTGTTCGATGGTTACACATGGAGGGTAATTTCCCCTTACTATCAGATTCACAATGTCTGCATACCATGGTACTTAATATATATCTAATGCCATCAATTGTTCATCCGAAAACTCTTCCCGAATTTGTTCACCTTCATTCACATGGGAAAAATCCTCCAACCTTGACAAGTGATCAACAATTTGATTTTCAAGACCTTTTCTATCCTTAATCTGAAGGTCAAATTTTTGGAGAAACAATATCAACCGAATCAGCCTTGGTTTAGCATCCTTCTTGTTAGGTACCTAATAGTTGTATGATGAGTAAAACCAATCACTTTAGTACCTACCAAATACGATATGAACTTGTTGAAGGCGAACAGTAAAGCTAGCATCTCCTTCTCAGTCACTGTGTAATTAGCTTGTGTAGAGTCAAAGATCTTGCTTACATAATAGATAGACTTGAACATTTTCTTCTTTTGTTGTCCCAACACTGCACCTACTGCTACGATGCTTGCATCACACATGAGTTTAAATGGTAATTCCTAATCAGGAGCGATTAAGATGGGAGCCTCAATTAAGTTCCTCTTCAATATCTCAAAAGCTTTCAAGCACATCTCATCAAAGTCAAACTTCACCTCCTTCTCCAAAATACAGCACATAGGTTTTAAAATCTTGGAAAAATCATTGATGAATCGCCGGTAAAAACTTGCATGACCAAGAAAACTATGCACCCCTTTTATAGAAATGGAAGGGGTCAATTTCTCAATAACTTCTACCTTGGATTTGTCAACCTCTAAACCCGACTTAGACACATTCTATCCCAGCACTATCCCCTCTCTAACAAAAAAATGACACTTTTCCCAATATAGAACTAAGTTAGTGTCCTCACATCTAGCAAGTACTTTATCAAGATTCCAGATACATACCTCAAATGACTTCCCAAAGACAGAGAAATCATCCATGAACACCTCTACAATTCTTTCACCATATCATGAAAAATGGCCATCATACACCTTTGAAAATTTGTCGGTGCATTGCAATGTCTGAATGGCATGTGTTTGAAAATATATGTACCATAAGGACAATTGAATGTGGTATTTTCCTGATCCTCAGGGGAAATTAAGATCTGGTTGTATTCGGAATACTCATATAAGAAACAATAGTACTCCTGCCCTATTAGTTGGTCAAGCATCTGATCAATGAACGGAACCGGGTAGTGATCTTTCTGGGTGGCATCATTAAGTTTCCGGTGATCCATACAAATTCTCAAAACTGGTCACTATTCTAGTAGGAATCAACTCAGTTTTTAGTTCCTTACCATTGTCATACCTCCCTTTTTGGAAACACATTGCACCAGACTTACCTACTTACTATCAGAGATTGGGTACACAATTCCAACATCTAGCCACTTTATTACTTCCTTTCTTACCACTTCTTTCATCAAAAGACTTAGCCGACGTTGATGTTGTGCACTTTATTTGTGATTATTTTCCATGTAGATTTTGTGCATGCATAATGCCAGCCTAATATCAGAAAAATCATACATCTGCAATCCAATCGCTTTCTTCCTCCATTTTAAGATCCTCAATGTCGCATCAACCCATAATTTAGACAACTCTGCAGAAAGTATAAAAAGAAAAGTTTTATTCAAACCCAAATAAGCATACCTTAGGTGAGCGACAGAGTTTTGAGTTCCATCTTGGGATCTTCTTTTATTGATGGCTTTGGTGGGGCCCTAACTCATGATCTAATGAGTCCGCTCAAAGTTTATGAGTCTCAACAAGTGATAGAATCAAACATGGTTTTATCTCTTGAGCCTCAGTATCTCCATCCACCTCATGAACTACTAACACTCTCTCTAAGGGATCTTTGATCACAACTACTTGTGATTCTACTATGTGATCAACCACGGTAATAGCAGACAACTCTTCATAGATAGAAGGCAATTTTAAAGCGCAATAAACATAAAATACCTCAACCTTATCATGTGCCCTCAGAGTCAGTTTCCCAGCTGCTACATCAATCAATGCCCTACCCTTGGCTAATAATGGACATCCTACAATGAATGAACTTCATAATCGGGTTCAAAATATAAGACCACAAAATACACCAGAAAAATCAAGGAAACTACTTGAACTAACACAGTTTCTACCACCCCCTCTGGCCTAGCAATGGATCTATCAGCGAGTTGCAAAATAATAGTTGGTCGTTTTGGACTAACCAACCCAAGCTTTTGGTAAAATGACAAGGGAATCAGACTTATACTTTCCCCCAAATCACACAACCCCCGGACATGAACACTTTGCCCAATTGTAATCTGCACAGTAAAAATACCTGGATCTTTTAACTTTATGGGCAGTCTATTTTGAATTCTAGAGTTGCACTCCTCAGTAAATGCTACAGTTTCATACTATGGGAGCCTCCTCTTATATATATATATATATATATTGTGTATTTCTTGACTGTCCATCTAAAGATAAGTATATTGTGTAATCTTAAAATTGTAGAGGAGGGATTTGATAGACTAGAGAATACAGAGAGCTCGGTTGACCTATTTGATTGAGGTGACTAGTGTTCAGGATTGAAGCCCGGATGAACAACTTGCTTGGTTACACAATGGGATAAAATATAAATGCTCGCTAGTTAGTCTATTTATCCCCGCTCAACGATGTAGTTAGATAACTAACTGGAGTAGGCAGCGAAATGTGTGTAGCCTGAATCATAAAATTAACCATATAAACGAGTAACTTGACAACTAAAAATAGTTCTAAGCTGATAATATGATACATGTAATTCAATACATGCTTCAACCCTGGAATTGTCTTTTAGTTGCGTGAAACATCTTCTTAAAGTCGTTCAATCTTGGTTAATTTTATTTATTGCATAATTAGTAGTAGTTACCAATCATCACTATCTCTTAAACAATTACTTTTACTTTTATTTGTAGAACTGAGTGTCAGATATAAGTTGATCATAATTCCCTTGGGAACGATAACTCATTTCATTAAGAATCTATATTACTTGAGCGACCACGTACACTTGCGTGTATATGGGGAAGCAACAAATTTTTGGCGCCGCTGCTGGGGACTTAGAAATTGATTTATATTCGATCTTCTTAAGTGTACAATTAGAATATTCAGGTAGTAACTACTTGATCTTAGATTGTTTATTACATGCATTTAACTGTCAGGTCTTGCTAGGAAGGGAGAACTAGTCGAACCTTACAGCGAACCCGATAGGGATTTACGCCAACATAGAAAAATGAATCGAGGTCATCAAGTAGAATTGGGGTTAGGTCTTCGGGGAAACAATAATGAGAATAACCAAGACAATGTGAATATTCCAAAGAATCTGAACAACCAAGATATCTTGAATAACCAAGAGGTACCCCCTATCGTACCTGCAAGACCAGTCTGTGATGTGGCAGTCCTACTCACAGCCAATATGGCATCTAATATTAGGAAACCTCCAACGGGGGTAGATTTGAACTAAAACAAGGCATGGTACAACTCCTTCATTGGAATGGGAAATTCACGGGTCTCCCCCACGAGGATCCCCAAATCCACCTTACGAACTTTATAGAGATTGCTAATACATACATCCCAACTAGAGTCTCACCGGACCATGTGAAGCTGACGTTGTTCCCATACTCATTGTTAGGAGCCGCAAGGCGTTGGTTAGATTCCGAGCGACCAAACTCCATCACTACCTTGGATTATCTGGAAAAAAAAGTTCTTTAGTCGATTATTCCCATCCAAGAAAACTGCAAAGCCAAGGAGTGAGATATTAAGCTTAAATCAAAACTAGGGTAGGACATGTAACAAACATAGGCTCGGTTTAAATAAATGTTAAATGCTTGACCGCACCATATGCAAACTAATGAGGTACTTGGTCACACTTTCTTTGAGGGTTTAGATTATAATACTCGTGTACTTCTTAATAGTGCAGTGGGTGGATAGATCGTTGATTAAACATGTGAAGAGTTGTTCGACTTACTCAATCGACTCTCCGAATGGAACCCAAGGTATTAGGGGGAAATGCCTAGAACCACAACCCAAAGGGCCGTGGGAATTTTAGATGTACATAAAGTAACCGCCATATATGCCAAATAGGACGCAATGCAACATAATATAGCCATCACTTTCAAACAGATGTCCTTAAATCAAGCACCGGTTGACATGGTGTTATGCCGTAATTTTACCTATCTTTAGAAAAATTACTTTTTTGAAATGTTCTAAGTATAAAATAATTTGAGAAAAATACTTAGAAAAGAGTCTCCACTTAATTTTTTAAAGAAATTAAGAAAACTTAATTTAAAAAGATTTTAACAGATTAAATCTTAATAAATTTAGAGAAAATGGGTAAGAGGTTCTTATTTACGCTTCAAGAAGGTTTTTAAGGCATTTGAAGCGCCCTCTAACATGCGGTTATCCTATGACTTAGGTTAATATTTTGACTATTTTTTTTTAAAAAAAATATTTAATATTGAAATAATATTATTAATTTACAACACTCGATTAACTTGAAAAAATAACTAAAAGAATAATTTTTAATTTTTTAAGTTTTAAGAAAATGGAATCTTAATTGAAACATTTGAATATAATACAAGTGACTAGAATTTTAACAAGACTAGATTTGTTAAAAACTTATCTGACGCATTTTTTAAAATAATATTTTAAACTAAATTGGTCAATTAAAACATAGAGACTATTTTAAGTTAATTGACGGTTAAGTAAAAGTTTTCAAATAAACAAAAACCAAGTGTTGACAAAAATAAAATTTTATTTAAACATACTAACATAAAGAATATAGCTCATCTCTTGGGGAATTAATTAAGTTACTTAATAATTCTAAATTTAAAGTTAATAAAAATAATAATAATAATAATAACAATTAAATAATAAAGGAGTAAAGGAGCAAATGAATTTGGGCCCCTTTTGGGCTAATTTTGCTGGAAATTTGGAGTTTTAACCCAATTCCCGTTTTTGTATACACTTGTCGTATATCAGTGTATATCAAATGTATACAACCCATTTTTCTGCTTTCCAAAATCTGTTCGTCAACTCCAAAGACTTATTCTTCGATTTATCAAGGTTTCCTAACTCGATAAAAATAATTTTGGCCCTCTCAAAATGCGAAGGAAGGAAGGAGCTAATGAGGACTCGGAGACAGGTTTCATGCAAACAAAGGGTAACAAAGAATTAGGATCGTTAAAACCAATAGTTAAATAAGACAACTATTAACTAAAAACCAATGTAAAATTAAGATGAAAGGCATAATGTCATCACAAAAAAGGAAAAAAAAAGGGAAAAAAAAAGAAACTTTGACGACCAAACTTAGATAATAGGCTCATTATGATGACTTCATCTTAGAATTGAGACAAACAAAATTATAAACTAACTTACTGCCAACAAATCCTTAATACCAAAAATTTAAAGAGCCAAAGTAGTATTAAGAGAGACACCCAAAATGTTATTATTTCCAAATTACTATTTTTCGTTTAACAAATGACAACTTAATAAACTCACATCGTAAAGGATTTTAGTTAGTGAAAAGAAGGTTATTTCAATTACTGGTTAATAAGAACCATGATTTAAAGGGAGATGGCAGCCAGGGTATTAATATAATATGTAATACAAGAATAGTGCACTTAAGAGAGAAAATATTGAATCTTTTAAAATCAATTTGCAAAGAGTGAGTCTTGTAAGTGTGAAATGCCCTTTAAGGGGAATCCAAGAAATAACTTTTACTGTATCAAATGAAGGGACATAATTTCTTGATGTTAGTCAAAATTACTTTTGGAAATTTTTGCTTTTTATCATACTTTAAGAAAAGTAATTATGGGAATATTATCTTAAACCAAAATTTTCATTTCTGTCTTCTTTTACATGATATGGAGAAATTATTCCGACAACAGATGAAATCATCAAGACTTCGAACAAACAAAACCAAACAACCACATTCGAACCACAAGCTGTTTAAACCACTGATTCGCATTCAACAATGAGCCGCAACACTCGTAAGATACCAGTATTAAAATATCTCATTATGATTAATAAGCAAACAACTTCACGTCAGTTTAGTAAAAAAAAAAAAGCACACAATCAGACCATAAAACTAAACTACTTTTAATTTACGAAGAAAAGACTAAAATCATAAGAGGAGTGTTACCTTTCTTGGAGCAGCGTTCCAGGACGACAAGCTTGACCACAAAGCAACTTTCACCACGAATTTCGACTACACAAAATTTTGATGAACTCGAAAATATTGAAAATTATATTATTGATTTTTTTTTTGAACTCTTGACCTTAAACTTTTGAGGACATTTGAGGCATGTATTTTTTTTATTTTTTTTTGGAAAAATCCTCGTATCGATTTTTTTTTTCTTCAAAGAATCCGATCTCCTCTGACTTTATTTTTTTTTTACCACAATTTTCTGTCCCTTTTCTTGAGTGTAAAATGACTATTTATAGGGAAGATGGGAAACCTGTGAAAATTTCCAACCTCAAATTCAAACTCCTCTGCCCATTTTCAAGACAAGATTTGAAAATCCCTTAAAATGGGGAAAAGGGGCCGGCGATGTGATCGCTTAGGAGACTAAAGTATGGATCTTGCAGAGTAGTTGGATGAGTGTACCTGATTTTTCTGCTGCTATCCGTGATTTCCGCTGTGATGAAGAAAAAAAAAATGGAAAGTTGTGGTAGCTTTCTGCCACATCTTTTGTAGTGAGAAAGAAGAAATAGAGTGGGTCAGTCAGGTTTGGGCTGGGAATTTGAGTGAATATAATATGGGCTGCTGATTTATGTGAAAGTTGGGCAGAAAACTGGCCCAACTTTGGTCTAAAATTGATCTAATAACATGGGGTAAATGTTGGTTAACTTAATTTTGGAAATAACCATAGATTACAAATTCGCCCGAAATAAGTAAAGGACTAACCGATTTGCATTAATTGATGAATTTGACTAAGGTCCGGCAAGACGAATTATTATAAATTAGTTAATGAGCTTCAAAAATAAAATAATTAATTTAATCATAAACTTAGTGATTCAAAAATATAACCATGATTTAAACTAAACTAATTTAAAATACTACTTACTAAATTTAAAATATTTTTTGAGATGGTCTTTTTTTTTTTTTTTTTTGAATAATCATAAAATATACTAATTATATACATAATTATGTAAAATATATATATTATCTAAAAACTTTATGAAACGGCAAAAATTATTCAACATAACGCAAACTTTATATTTCTTTTTTTTCTAAATTTATAAAATGAATTATTTTAAATTGTTTGAAAATTTAAGAAGCTCATGAATTAATCCCTATTGTGGAAGGCCAAAATTGGGTGTCAACAGCTGTCCCTCGTTTGACTTGGATTGATAAAAGAAATTCGAGGCAAATGAAATTGACGAATCCAATTTTGAACAATCACATCTTCATCTTGGGGAAAAGGAATTTTGGTATGGGCTTTAGGAATTATGGCCGAACCCCGATATCGGGTTTCCTACATATCTCAGGTTATATGAGAATTCAGGCCACTTGTAGTTCGATACGCTTGATTTAATACACGATTATTAAAGAATTCAAAAGTCATTTCGATACCAAATTATGAAGGAACCGTAATGCTCGAGAATAAGATTTGAAAATAAATATTGGAATACAGCCGAGTTTTCAACATTGAACCCGCCTACATATCCTCAAACCTTGGGAATCAGGCTGTTTGTAGTTCGACTCGATTGGTTGAAAAGGAAATCTATTATGCAAGATAACCTTTGGTTTTGGAGGAGTGACAAATAAAACGAGTGTGAAAAAGAGGCTTGCAACCTCTTAGCCATGAATGTGGAGCTCTTCACATCCATAAGTAAGAACTTACATGGACATAATTTCCAAAGTTCGTGGTGCACTGTCACTCAGATTAGAAAGTTGCCTCCGGTGAGAGTGAAATGTTTCACGGATGCAAAATTGAAACAGATGAACTAAAAGAAAAACTCACACGCCTTTGATAGGGGTGTGGTTTGATTGTAGTGGAAGTTGCTCGTCAGCTCGCGTCCTAAGAGTTTGATACTCCTCTTTGGACTATGTCCCAGTTCGCTGCTAAGAAAAAGTTCCACGTTGTGCTGCATCCTTTTTGATGTCGTCCGCACCTGTGGTTTGATTTGAGAATTCATCCTCTTGGATGCTCTCGTCAGATATTGAAACAAACTTGTTAGTAGAAAAATGTAATTTACATAGGGAGGTGTTATGTTTTACCCTCTTCGGCACACATTTCCATCAGTTTTGACACAATTGATATGATGCGACATGATGATAACTTTATCGATAATGTAATATTGTTGATGACGAACTTCATTGATAGGATGTTGCTGTTACTTTGATAATGAATATATTGATGCTTGATCGATAAGATGATGTTGCTACATTGATGATCCATTGGAAAGATGAATGTTGATCCATGGTGGGATGATGTTGTCGAAGCTTGATTGGTAAGATTATGTTTATCTTTTGGCGTTGGAAGAAGCAATGACTCTCTCGGCATTTTGAAGATGATGGCCCTCTCGGCGTTTGAATATGCAATGGTCCTCTCGGCATTTGAAGATAATGGCCCTCTCGGCATTTGAAGATGCAATGGCCCTCTTGGAAGCTTGAATGCAATAGCCCTCTTGGTAATTTGAATATGATGGCCCTCTTGGCAGTTGAAGATGCAATGGCCCTCTCGGCGGTTTGAATATGAAATAGCCTTCTTGGCAATAGAAATATGATGGCCCTCTTGGCAATTTGAATATGATGGCCCTCTCGGCAGTTTGAATATGCAATAGCCTTCTTGGCAATAGAAATATGATGACCCTCTTGGCAATTTGAATATGATGGCCCTCTCGGCAGTTTGAATATGCAATAGCTTTCTTGGCAATAGAAATATGATAGCCCTCTTGGCAATTTGAATATGATGGCCCTCTCGGCATTTTGATTATGCAATGGCCTTCTCGGCAGTTTGAATATGCAATAGCCTTCTTGGCAATAGAAATATGATGGCCCTCTTGGCAATTTGAATATGATGGCCCTCTTGGCAGTTTGATTATGATGGCCCTCTTGGCAGTTTGATTATGCTGGCTCTCTTGGCAGTTTGATTATGCAATGGCCCTTTTGGACATTTGAATATGTAATGGCCCTCTTGGCAATATAAATATGCAATGGCCCTCTCGGCGGTTTGAATATGAACGACATATCTCGATAATGTTATTAACTCCTTTGATAATACGATATGCATGACTTCCTCGTGATAAATACGATGTCCCTCTGGGTAGTTCACATTATTGTGTATGTTGAGAATGATTTCTTCACTCGTTCACATCTTCTGTTTAAGGTGTTGTTGCTCGTATTCTGAACCGCTGCTTTTCTTCCAAAGAACTTAAATGACTTTTCTTTTTCTACAGAAGAGTTGTCAATTTCGGGGAGTTACTCGTCCTTTTGAATTCTCCATATTCATTTAATGGAGGAATATGATGATCCTGAGGCAATCTTATATACCTGCATCCACAGAAAAATTGTTAGTTTTTTAAACAAACTGATCTGTGTTGATTTCTTCCAGTCGCCTTGCTTCTTATCGTGCTATCTTTGGAAGTTTGGTTGACCCTACGAATCTCAATAGACAAAAGACAAGATCATATTTAAATTAAAACACATGCTATGTATGAAAATGTTTTTAGAAAGATAGTTTTGAAGAAAATCTCTGCCAATTTATTGCCATGACATGCATGACACAAACAAAACCCTTTGTCTCAGATTCTATTCTATCATGATAGGTAACTTGTTGGAATTTTTGGATATCCTTAGCAATATGTCACGTTGCAGTACTTGAAGTTGACTCTGACGTTCCGAGTACCCTTGATAGAATTTTTGAGGCCTTCCTCAAAAATTCTGTCCCAGTTGCAACTCACAATATATCTTATGTCTTGAGAATTTGTAAGTCTCTTCTTGAGAATTTTTGAGCCCCTCTCAAAAATTCTGTCCCAGTTTCTATTGTAAAGAAAAAATAGAAAATCTTACGGGAGATATGACCGAACCCTTGTGGCGCCTACGTATCCCGTTGAGGCAGGAATCAGGTCATACGTAGTTCCCCTCTTGAGAATTGACAAAAATAAGAAATTTTGATAAGGAAACGACCGAGACCCATATAGGCCGCCTACGTATCTCATTCTTGAGAATTCAGGTCGAACGTAGTTCAAGTACAAAGGAATGTTCCAAATATTAATGCGACAATAATTACAAACAATTTGCGATTACAAGGAAATAAAGGAAAGAAATAACATTCTTCAAATGTAATATCTTTTGACAGCATCTGAATTGATAGCTTTTCGCCATACTCTACCGTCCATCTCTGCTAGGACCAAAGCTCCTCTTGACAGTATTTTGTGAACAACATACGGTCCTTGCCATTTAGGTGCAAATTTCCCTTTATATTCCTCTTGATGAGGAAAAATGCGCTTCAACACCAATTGACCTACCTCAAATGTTCGAACTCTTACTTTCTTGTTGAAAGCACGAATTATTCTCTGTTGATCAACTGGCCATGACAAACGGCACTCATTCTTTTTTCATCAATCAATGTTAACTGCTCATATCTATCACGAACCCATTCGGCATCGCTCAATCTAGCTTCCTGAATAATCCTCAAAGATGGTATCTCAACTTCAGCTGGTATCACTGCCTCTGTTCCGTATACTAACAAATACGGAGTTGCTCCAATTGAGGTTCGAATTGTGGTGCGATAACCTAGCAAGGCATAAGGCAAATGTTCATGCCAACATTTGTAGTTGTCAATCATCTTTCTCAATATCCTCTTGATGTTCTTATTGGCAGCTTCCACAGCTCCATTCATTTGAGGACGATATGCAGTTGAATTACGGTGGGTAATTTTGAATTGTTCACATATCTCTTTCATCAAGTGACTGTTAAGGTTTGCCCCATTGTCTGTGATGAGAGACTCAGGAACTCCAAAACGACATATCAAATTATTGCGAACAAAATCAGCTACAACTTTCTTCGTCACAGATTTATAGGAAGCAGCTTCGACCCACTTCGTGAAATAATCAATGGCGACCAAAATAAACCTATGACCATTGGAGGCAGCAGGCTCAATTGGTCCAATAACATCTATGCCCCATGCCGCAAATGGCCAAGGGGAACTCATTACATTGAGCTCATGAGGAGGTACTTTGATCAAATCTCCATGTACTTGACATTTATGACATCTTTGGACAAATCGGACACAATCATTTTCCATAGTCATCCAGAAGTATCCTGCCCTTAAAATTTTCTTTGCTAATGTAAACCCATTCATGTGCGTCCCACACACTCCAGCATGAACTTCTTCGAGCAATCTTGTGGCCTCTGCAGCATCCACACATCGCAGTAATCCTAGATCGGGAGTCCTTCTATAAAGAACCTCCCCATTCAAAAAGAAGTTGTTTGCCATTCTTCGGATTGTTTTCTTTTGGATACTTGTCGCTTTTTCGGGGTATTCACCAGCTTCTAAGTACTTTTTCACATCGATATACCATGGATTTCCATCCGATTCTGTTTCCACATGTAAACAATGCGCTGGTTGTTCTTTTAAACCTATCTCAAGTGGGTCAATGTAACTCTTTTCTGGGTGTTGTATCATGGATGATATGGTTGCGAGGGCATCAGCAAACTCGTTCTGTATTCTCGGGGTATGTCTGAACTCGGTTTTCCTAAATATTTTACATAACCTCCGTACCAGTTGTACATAAGGTAAGATTTTAGGATTCTTCACGGCCCATTCTCCTTGAACTTGATGAATCAACAAGTCTGAATCACCAATTATCAGTAATTCTTGAACATTCATGTCAAGAGCCATTTTGATGCCAAGAATACAAGCTTCGTACTCAGCCATGTTATTAGTGCATCGAAATCTAAGCTTCGCTGTTGCTGGAAAATGTTGTCCTGATTCAGATATCAATACTGCTCCAATTCCTGATCCTCTAGAGTTAACTGCTCCATCAAAGAACATTCTCCACCCAGGATATGATTCTGATATGTCTTCCCCTACAAATAATACATCTTCATCAGGGAAATACGTTTAAAGTGGTTCATATCCTTCATCTACTGGGTTTTCAGCAAGGTGATCGGCCAAGGCTTGGCCCTTGATTGCTTTCTGAGTCATGTACACAATGTCAAACTCACTCAACAACATTTGCCACTTTGCTAGCTTTCCTGTGGGCATTGCCTTCTGAAATATATACTTTAGTGGGTCCATTCTTGAAATAAGATATGTTGTATAAGCCGACAGATAATGTCTCAATTTTTGGAGCAACCCAAGTCAAAGCACAACAAGTTCTCTCTAAGAGGGTATAACGAGCCTCATAGGATGTGAACTTCTTGGTCAGATAGTATATAACTCTCTCCTTTCTTCCGGTTTCATCATGTTGTCCCAACACACACCCATTTGCATTATCAGAGACGGATAAATACAATAACAATGGACTACCCGTGCGTGGTGGTACCAGTACTGGTGGATTTGAAAGGTAACTTTTGATGGTGTCAAAAGCCTTCTGACATTCTTCGGTCCACTTGGTTGGCGCATCCTTTCATAGCAACTTGAATATGGGTTCACAGATCACCGTTGATTGGGCTATGAATCGACTGATGTAATTTAGTCTCCCCAGAAAACTCATTACTTCTTTCTTAGTCTTTGGAGGAGGTAAGTCTTGAATTGCCTTGATCTTGGAAGGATCAAGCTCGATACCTCTTCTACTAACTATGAAACCGAGTAACTTCCCTGCAGGTACTCCAAATGCACATTTGGCTGGGTTTAACTTCAAATCATACTTACGTAACCTGTCAAAGAACTTTTCCAAGTGCGTCAGATGATCCAAACTCTCGCTGGATTTTATGATAACATCGTCCACATACACCTCAATTTCTTTGTGAATCATATCATGGAATATGGTGGTCATAGCTCTCATGTAAGTGGATCCAGCATTCTTGAGGCCGAACGGCATCACTCGATAATGGTAGACTCCCCAAGGTGTGATGAATGTTGTTTTCTCTGCATCTTCTTCATCCATTAAGATCTGGTGGTATCCCGCAAAATAATCCACGAAAGATTGCAACTCATGCTTGGCACAATTATCAATGAGTATATGGATGTTTGGCAATGGGAAATTGTTTTTTTGACTCGCTTTATTGAGATCCCGATAATCCACGCATATCCTGATTTTTCCATCTTTCTTCGCCACTGGAACAATGTTAGCCAACCAAGTGGGATACTTGGTTACTTCGACGACCTTTGATTCGATCTGCTTTATGATCTCTTCTTTTATTATTAAACTTAGATCGGGCTTGAATTTTCTGGTTTTCTGCTTTACCGGACAATACTCTGAATTGATAGGCAACTTACGGGAGACAATATCAGTGCTTAATCCTGGCATATCATCATAAGACCAGGCAAACACATCGATGTATTGTTTGAGCAACTCGACCAATTTTTCCTTTTCTATTGCTGTCAAATGGCTACTGACTCGGGTTTCTCTAACCGACTCGTCATCTCCTAAGTTGACTATCTCTGTCTCTTCCAGGTTGGGCTTTTTATCATCTTCAAGGTTTCTTAAGTCCTCGGTAAGGTGTTCAGGCATCATAGTTTCCTCATCATATTCTTCCCATTCATCTTCATTTACATTACTTGGTTCACCGTGTTCGTGACATGTCATGACATTGGCAAGTTTAGATTCATTTTTACTGAAAAGAAAAATAAATCAACCATGTTAGATAGAAAGAGTTTGAATGTATATATCAGAGAGTAATTTGGAAAGGCAAGATAATTAATTTAAAATAAACGAGGCTTTCATTGGAAAAAAAGCGTACAAACTTTGGTCATGACTCATGTCAACGTGAGCCATTTCCTTTTTAAAATATTACGATGAAAATAAAGTGACATAAAGGGGTGTTTCGGGCCTCGTCCGAACTACACCGATTTTCAAAAGTAAAACTTCAAATCTTGTCTTTGTCTACCAAGCAATTCGATGAATCATAAGTGGAGTGGCCACCCAATTCTGTAGCGTCTCTTCAGGTTTGGCATCTCGGATGGTGGGTGTCGCGGTGCATTCTTCCCAGATCACAGCACAATCTTCTTCATCAAACAATCTTCCCATCCCTTCCACCAGACCATCAATCTCAGGCTCTAAAGCTTTAGCAGTAAATGACTGGTACAATTCTGGAATAGGCTTTGATAGATCAGGGTCATGTTTCTTCCTTGTTTCTGCTTCGAATAATTCCTCCTTTGTTGGGGTATAACCAAAGCCAAAGCGGAAATTTTGAAGTGGGATAGGAAGAGGTTCGGATATGCCATTCAAATTCTTGCCCAACCCACGTCCAGGCTCAAAACCGCTTCTTAGCATGGTTGTGGCAAGCATTTTATACACCGGCGGCATTAGTATTTGCGGCGTTATATCTTCAAAAGCAGCATTCATTATCTCCACCATGTTAAAGTCAGTACTTTGAGATGAATCGTCAATAACTGGAACAGATAAGCCAGGGTAACTACGATTACTCCCTTCACCATGAATGACAATTTCATGGTCCTCCCAGATGAATTTTAAAAGTTGATGCAATGTGGATGGTATTGCCCCAACCGCATGGATCCATGGCCTTCCTAGCAACATATTGTAGCTTGTGGATATACCCATCACTTGGAATTCAGTGACAAATTCTGCAGGTCCCATTTGGATACACAAGTCTACCTCCCCCATGGTCTCTCTTTGTGAACCATCAAACACCCTTACATTCATGCGACTTTGGCGGATTTTCCCAACATCATAATTTAGTTGAGTAAGGGTTGATAACGGGCAAATATTGAGTCCTGAACCATTATCAATCAACACTCGAGCTACAAATTTGTCCCTGCATTTGACAGTGGTATACAAGGCACGGTTGTGCATCACTCCCTCGATTGGTAACTCCTCTTCTCGAAAAGAGATTTGGTGACTCCCAATGACATGACTAACCATAGTTGCCAGATTCTCACCACTTGTTCCCGTCGGTACATATGATTCATCGAGTACCTTCAATAATGCTTTTCGATGGTACTCAGAACTCATCAATAGAGCCCAAACAGAAATTTGAGCGGGAGTTTTCTCCAAATGCTTGACAATGGAATACTCCTTAGGCTGTATTCTTCGCCAAAACTCTTCAGCCTCACCCTCTGTGATCGCCCTTTTTTGGTTCTCCTTCCTTCGTGTTTCTTGAGCTAACTCTTCTGGAACATAACATCTTCCAGAACGTGTCATCCCTTGAGCTGTAGCCGCCTGGACAACAAACTTTTCTTTGGGCTGCTCGTTGTTTATTTCCTTTGCCAAAGAAAATGCCTGATGAGGTGCAGTTATTACAACAAACTCTAGACGGGCCTTTATGGTCAAAGAGGCCACTGTTGGTATGAGTGAGTTGACATTTGTTTCATCGACGGTCCCAATAGCGAGCCAATCTTCGTCACTTTCAATCATATTGATGGTTGCTCCCCCATGATTCGGTAATGGGTTAAGATTCACATTGGGGGCAGGGGCCTGAAGAGTGATGACTCTATTATCGATCAAATCTTGAATCTTATGTTTTAAATTGATACACCCTTCTGTATCATGTCCTGCTCCTCCGGAATGGTAGGCGCATCGTTGATCTGCTCGAAAGAACTTTGTTGTAGGATTAATTGTCATTGCATCTACTGGTTGGATCAAACCTGCTGCTCTCAAACGCTCAAAGAGTTGGGTACGTGTTTCTGCCAAAGGAGTGAAAATTCTTGGAGGCTTTTTTTCGAGGTTAGGGCGGGGTAAAGTATTGGTATTAGGGTTGTTTTGTCCAGGACTTTGGTAGGCTGGTACATTGGTTTGGTGATTTGGTGGTGTATTTTGGTAAGTAGGTGGTTGATTTTGATAGATAGGTGGTGATGGTTGGTAGTTCTGTTATGCATAGTAGATTGGAAGTGGATCTTGTGGAGGCGGTTGGTAACTATTTGCGGTGGAGAATCGGTTGGAGTTTCCAATGGCAGAACCATACCCAAAATACCTTTGTGGTCTTGGCCTTGGGCTAAAAGATACAACAGAGACATCCTCTTTCTTTTTCTTAGAAAATCCTGTGGCCATGGATGTCGAGGATTTGTTGGCGGCCTACAAAGCAGTGAGACTTGTAACCTTTCCAGATTTGAGACCATCCTCTATGGCTTCTCCCATTCTGATCAGCTTTGAAAACTTCTGTCCCATCATGGGCAACATCCTTTCATAATACTCGGGCTCTTGAGCTCGAATAAAAGCAGAAGTTATTTCGCTTTCAGTCATCACAGGTTGTACCTTCGCAGCTTCTTTTCTCCAACGACATGCATATTCACGATAGTCCTCCGTGGTCTTTTGCTTGATTTTTTCCAAATAGTATCTATCAGGAACAGCTTCAACATTAAACTGGAATCTTTCCAGAAAAGCTTTGGCCAAAGCCCCCCATGTAGACCACTGACGGAGCTCTTGAGATGTGAACCATTCTAACGCCTCTCCACTCAGACTTCGACTAAACAACCTCATAATTAATGCATCGTTTCTTCCAATACCCACAAGTTTATCACAATAAGCTCGCAAGTGAGCCATGGGATTGCCAATACCATTGAAGGTTTCAAATTTTGGAATTTTGTAACCTTCGGGTATTTCCAAGTTAGGGTGCATGCATAGGTCTTCATACTCAAGTCCTGTGATTTTCCTTGAAGTTTGAACACTTTTAACTGCTTCAGAGATGGCCTCTTTCATGACATTCATTTCTTGCTCACGTTTTTCTTCTCTCAGCCTCCACTCCTTCTCCATCTCTTCATAGTGATCCAACTCTGGTTGAACGGGAAAGCTAGAACATGGTTCAGGGATTGCATTGGCTGGTGGGGTTTGGAATATTACGGAAGGGTATGTCGGCTGGCTAGGCAAAATATGTGAATTATTGGAGACTGGGGGTGGGATTTGGTAGGTTGGCGTAAAGTTTTGGGAGTGATTAGCGGTAGGTGCTTGGTTCTGATTTGGTATTGGTGGTGGTGTTTGGTAGGAAGTGCTGGCGTAAGGAGCGTTGGATACAGTTAAGTCAATGTTATAAGGATTAGGAGTGGAAGTGATGGGTCCTGTGGTATGGGTTGGGAAATAGTTGGGTAATGGAGAACTTAATGATGGAAAATAAGAAGGAAGTCTTCTAGTTTCAAGGGGTGGTTCATTCGATGCAATGGCCAGTTTGGCTAAATCTTTGGTTTGTTGAAGCTCTTCCTGCATATCTGCAATCCGTTGCATTAACTGAGAGATCAACTCACTCTGATCAGTGAGTTCAGCATTTCAAATGGTCACATCGACTATTCCCATTTCTGCAGAAGTACCAGTCATTTTGCTTTTGCCTTTATCCAAAGAGTGATCAGGGAAGGATGGTATGATTGCTTTAGATCTTGTAAAGTAGGGATGGTCTGCCAGTTTGATTTCAACACAGATCAGTTTTTACCTGTATAGAAAAATCACTCAAAAACACATATGTTAGTCTTTATTTTTAAAGAGATATGCAAATAAAATGACATAAAAAATAAACACATAAGTGTTATTTTGCTTCGAGCAGATTAATCCACGGAAATATTTTGGGTGAACGGGAGGACTCGAATGGAAATAAATCTTTCTATGATAGAATTAGGAAGGTCGAATTGCATAGAACGCTGTTAAATTCTTCCACTCTTTAGTTTCTCTGTCATTAACTGAAGTACTAGATGAGATTGGTGTGTTGACGTCTTTTCCAGATATTCTAGCAAATCGACCTTCCTGTGGCGGATGAATAATTTTTTTTTTGAGAGAGATTTGGAGTAAATGATTAATATAATTTTGAGAAACTTGAACGACACTTCAAGAAAAATTTGGACGGACTTTGTTGTTGTGAATGTTAATATATGCTTAGAGTGCTCTAAAAACAATAGTGGATTAATTCTGCTTTAGACAAAATAACACATTACAACTCACAACAATTATATCAAACAGCACACAAACAATTTATATCGCGTCCTAGATTTGTGACCTTTTTATGCCAAAGGTAGGCCTAAACGTCAAACATAATATGATTATGATAGATTGATCCAAGCCATTAATTTTTGACAACTTAAGTTTGAAAAACAAAGATGAAGTATTCATTAAATACCAACAATTAGGAGAGAATACATAAAAATGACAAAAATAAGGACAATTCTAAAATTCAGACTGAATGTTGTTATCAATCATGCCCGTGGAGAAAGTGATGATGACGCTTCCACGTTGTTAGGCCCTGCTCCAGCATTATCCAAATACTGCATTATACTTTCCATTTAAGCCCACATTTTAGGGGTGACTGCTTTGGTTCCGAGATGAGAATGCCTTACCCAGATCGTCGTCCCAATATCCTCAAAACCTTGTTCTCCTTCTGGACTCATGCTGTTGCGATCTTCTCGAAGCCACACCTGATATTCTGGAATTTCTCTTTCGGGACCCTTTCCTATATCCATCGTGAGAATATTGTTCCATTCATGAAGTATCTTTCTGGCTCTAGGAACCTCGAAGTTTGGTCCGAAGAAAACTTCTGAAACCTTCATGTTGGCTCGAAGAGGGATTACTTGTGCCCGACCAAATTGCTGAAGTACGCGCACCGGAGCATATGGTTGAAGACCTTTCAACCCAATAAGCTCGATATAGTAGGACCTCTTGCATCTGATATATGTCGGGGAATGCGAGAGTAATGGATATTTCCACTGAATTTGGTCACTGGTGCGGGAGGCAAGATATTCATACCAATCATTAGTACCAACCGGAGATACAAACATTTTTGTCCTGTCGAAAAAACTGTCAATATGATTTACGTTGCTAAAGCATATGTCATCCATATTTTTACGCTTATGAAAATGCTCCATTGCCCATACTTGTAAAATAAGGTTGCAACCTTCAAAGAAGTTTGTTTCCCCTCTCTTACATTTTTCAAGGGCTCGAAATATTTCTGCTAAAATCATGGGAACTAGAGTGAGCTCTTCGCCATTAACACCTTCAAAAAGTACACGAGCCACTGAATATATGCAGGTGCTGATATGACCATGTTCTCGTGGAAACACTAAAGTTCCTAGTAAAGCTACAGCAAATGCAACAGGACGTCTAGCTTGCCAATGAACAAAAGTGCAAGAGAATTCTTTCCTGAACACTTTGTAACTATTCGAGCGTCCATACCTTTCATATAAGTAATCCAGAGAAACCCAATTATGTTCGAAGCATCGAAGTTTCTTTTCATTTTTCAGTCCTAAGTAGCGAAGAAATTTCTTCCCTGATTGACTGTGAGGGATAATTTGACCTTTTCCTCGATACTTCAAACTGGTAAAATAATAGATTTCCTCCAATGTAGGTGTTAGTTCAAAGTCTTTGAACGTGAACACAGTACGGTCCGGATCCCAAAACTGAATCAACGCTCTAATCACATATTTGTCTGGGTTAACCTTGAATAGCATAGGAAGGCACCCAACCTTTTTGCAATTGCTAGCTTTTCACTTGGAGTAAAATTTTCTCACCAGGTCTTCAATTTGTACGGAAAACCCTCGACCATCCTAATTATGGGCACTTGAGGGACTGAATTCATCTACAAATTTTTTAAAAAATAAAATAAACATATAACATCCAAACTTACTATGTCAAATTTAGGCTTGGATCCGTCTATCATTATCACGTTGCACAAAACATGCTTGTTGGTCGTTGGGTCGTGAAACCCATCGACGTAAGGGTGGACTTCTTAAATGTTGAATCGATACCCTTGATCGATCCATCTAAGGCATATGTATGCATGACTTAAATTGAGGGGTGGTTTAGCTCTATCTTATGTTTTCTAAGATTTGGCTTTCTAGACACAAGGTTCCCGAGTGGACAACTCGAGTGAGAAGACTACGCGGTTACACGGAAAAAGATCCGAACACCCCGCGCATATGCCAACTCTCCTAACTTTGAGAATTTTGAAAAAAGTTTGCGGGTGCACAAAGCACACCTCGCGTGTACGTGTGATAGTGTGAATTTCCAATATGTAGAGAAATATGAACGGAATGACAGTTTATAAAGCAGTAACAAATATACAATTTATGAAAATAATAACAGATAAACAGTTTATATCACATAAGCATAAAAAAAAGGCATTAGGCATGCAATATAAGCAAACAAATAAGCATATGCTAAAACATTAATAATTAACCTAAGTCTATTATGGTTAGAACCTATTAAGTTCCCCAGCAGAGTCGCCATTTCTGTTATGCCGTAATTTTACCTATCTTTAGAAAAATTACTTTTTTGAAATATTCTAAATATAAAATAATTTGAGAAAAATACTTAGAAAAGAGTCGCCACTTAATTTTTTAAAGAAATTAAGAAAACTTAATTTAAAAAGATTTTAACAGATTAAATCTTAATAAATTTAGAGAAAATGGGTAAGAGGTTCTTATTTACGCTTCAAGAAGGTTTTTAAGGCATTTGAAGCGCCCTCTAACATGCGGTTATCCTATGACTTAGGTTAATATTTTGACTATTTTTTTTTAAAAAAAAATATTTAATATTGAAATAATATTATTAATTTACAACACTCGATTAACTTGAAAAAATAACTAAAAGAATAATTTTTAACTTTTTAAGTTTTAAGAAAATGGAATCTTAATTGAAACATTTGAATATAATACAAGTGACTAGAATTTTAACAAGACTAGATTTGTTAAAAACTTATCTGACGCATTTTTTAAAATAATATTTTAAACTAAATTGGTCAATTAAAACATAGAGACTATTTTAAGTTAATTGACGGTTAAGTAAAAGTTTTCAAATAAACAAAAACCAAGTGTTGACAAAAATAAAATTTTATTTAAACATACTAACAAAAAGAATATAGCTCATCTCTTGGGGAATTAATTAAGTTACTTAATAATTCTAAATTTAAAGTTAATAAAAATAATAATAATAATAATAACAATTAAATAATAAAGGAGTAAAGGAGCAAATGAATTTGGGCCCCTTTTGGGCTAATTTTGCTGGAAATTTGGAGTTTTAACCCAATTCCCGTTTTTGTATACACTTTCGTATATCAGTGTATATCAAATGTATACAACCCATTTTTCTGCTTTCCAAAATCTGTTCGTCAACTCCAAAGACTTATTCTTCGATTTATCAAGGTTTCCTAACTCGATAAAAATAATTTTGGCCCTCTCAAAATGCGAAGGAAGGAAGGAGCTCATGAGGACTCGGAGACAGGTTTCATGCAAACAAAGGGTAACAAAGAATTAGGATCGTTAAAACCAATAGTTAAATAAGACAACTATTAACTAAAAACCAATGTAAAATTAAGATGAAAGGCATAATGTCATCACAAAAAAGGAAAAAAAAAAAGAAACTTTGACGACCAAACTTAGATAATGGGCTCTATTATGATGACTTCTTCTTAGAATTGAGACAAACAAAATTATAAACTAACTTACTGCCAACAAATCCTTAATACCAAAAATTTAAAGAGCCAAAGTAGTATTAAGAGAGACACCCAAAATGTTATTATTTCCAAATTACTATTTTTCGTTTAACAAATGACAACTTAATAAACTCACATCGTAAAGGATTTTAGTTAGTGAAAAGAAGGTCATTTCAATTGCTGGTTAATAAGAACCATGATTTAAAGGGAGATGGCAGCCAGGGTATTAATATAATATGTAATACAAGAATAGTGCACTTAAGAGAGAAAATATTGAATCTTTTAAAATCAATTTGCAAAGAGTGAGTCTTGTAAGTGTGAAATGCCCTTTAAGGGGAATCCAAGAAATAACTTTTACTGTATCAAATGAAGGGACATAATTTCTTGATGTTAGTCAAAATTACTTTTGGAAATTTTTGCTTTTTATCATACTTTAAGAAAAGTAATTATGGGAATATTATCTTAAACCAAAATTTTCATTTCTTGTCTTCTTTTACATGATATGGAGAAATTATTCCGACATCAGATGAAATCATCAAGACTTCGAACAAACAAAACCAAACAACCACATTCGAACCACAAGCTGTTTAAACCACTGATTCGCATTCAACAATGAGCCGCAACACTCGCAAGATACCAGTATTAAAATATCTCATTATGATTAATGAGCAAACAGCTTCACGTCAGTTTAGTAAAAAAAAAAAAGCACACAATCAGACCATAAAACTAAACTACTTTTAATTTACGAAGAAAAGACTAAAATCATAAGAGGAGTGTTACCTTTCTTGGAGCAGCGTTCCAGGACGACAAGCTTGACCACAAAGCAACTTTCACCACGAATTTCGACTACACAAAATTCCGATGAACTCGAAAAAATTGAAAATTATATTATTGATTTTTTTTTTTTTTTTTTTTTGAACTCTTGACCTTAAACTTTTGAGGACATTTGAGGCATGTATTTTTTTTATTTTTTTTTGGAAAAATCCTCGTATCGATTTTTTTTTTCTTCAAAGAATCCGATCTCCTCTGACTTTATTTTTTTTTTACCACAATTTTCTCTCCCTTTTCTTGAGTGTAAAATGACTATTTATAGGGAAGATGGGAAACCTGTGAAAATTTCCAACCTCAAATTCAAACTCCTCTGCCCATTTTCAAGACAAGATTTGAAAATCCCTTAAAATGGGGAAAAGGGGCCGGCGATGTGATCGCTTAGGAGACTAAAGTATGGATCTTGCAGAGTAGTTGGATGAGTGTACCTGATTTTTCTGCTACTATCCGTGATTTCCGCTGTGATGAAGAAAAAAAAATGGAAAGTTGTGGTAGCTTTCTGCCACATCTTTTGTAGTGAGAAAGAAGAAATAGAGTGGGTCAGTCAGGTTTGGGCTGGGAATTTGAGTGAATATAATATGGGCTGCTGATTTATGTGAAAGTTGGGCAGAAAACTGGCCCAACTTTGGTCTAAAATTGATCTAATAACATGGGGTAAATGTTGGTTAACTTAATTTTGGAAATAACCATAGATTACAAATTCGGCCGAAATAAGTAAAGGACTAACCGATTTGTATTAATTGATGAATTTGACTAAGGTCCGGCAAGACGAATTATTATAAATTAATTAATGAGCTTCAAAAATAAAATAATTAATTTAATCATAAACTTAGTGATTCAAAAATATAACCATGATTTAAACTAAACTAATCTAAAAGACTACTTACTAAATTTAAAATATTTTTTGAGATGGTCTTTTTTTTTTTTTTTTTTGAATAATCATAAAATATACTAATTATATACATAATTATGTAAAATATATATATTATCTAAAAACTTTAAGAAACGGCATAAATTATTCAACATAACGCAAACTTTATATTTATTTTTTTTCTAAATTTATAAAATGAATTATTTTAAATTATTTGAGAATTTAAAAAGCTCATGAATTAATCCCTATTGTGGAAGGCCAAAATTGGGTGTCAACACATGGTACAACATGTATCCAATTGGTGTGGGGAATTTTGTAGTGGAGCTTATAAAACAAAGCAATGTGAGGCAAACCCAGATTTCGTAAACTATTTGGTTTATGTGCAAAGGGGTGGAGGTCAAAAAAAGTATGGTAACACTTACAACCCTAGTTGGAGGAACCATCCTAATTTCTCATGGGGTGGCAACCAAAATCAAAATCAGGCGCAAAGGGATAACCAATACCGTTATCAAGGGGCTGGGCAACAATACCGAAATTCTAACCTCGCCCATCTTTGTCTGCCATTAGGAGGCTTATTTTGGACCTATGTGATCTCATTACAACGTCTTATTTTTATAGAGACTTCTGGTTAAAACTTTAAACTTGAAGCATGGGAGCTTGTTAAGATGTGCGTGAACAATTGCAGGCATGACTTTTCGTCGAGACTCCTACCCCAAATTAAGTGATTCAACGACTTGTGCACTAAAGCTAACGATGTGGATTCGAACCACTGCTTTTCCTAATTAAGGCACAAATCCTAGTGCACCAAAATGGGGGATGACCAATGCAGAGCTACTCCAAAAGCTCATGACTGAAATAGGGACCAAAATAAATGCTAGAATAGATAAGCCGAATGAGAATATCAGAAACATCCAAATGTCCCAAATGAGATAGAGAAACAAATTGTGCAAGTATCCAATTCTCTAAACTTGCGTCCCCAAGGTGGGCTGCTCGGTGATACTGAACTCAACCCAAAGCAACTGCATGTGGTAAGTACTAGAAGTGAGTAACAATTAGAGGAACTAGCTCCAAAGAAGAGAGATACTAAGGCAGGTACCAAAGAAAAGAAAGTGGAAGAGGTAGTAAAAAGCCCCAATGTTGATGTACCGTTCCTCATAAGAAACTACCAATTCTGTTTCCACAAAGGCTCAAAAAACAGAATGAGGATGAATGCTTCGGTAAGTTTCTCTCTCTCCTTAAACAGGTTCACATTAATCTGCCTTTGGTTGACATTTTGCAGGGTATCCCAAAGTATGCTAAATACGTGAAGGATATAGTATTACACAATATACTTATCTTTAGATGGACAGTCAAGAAATACTAGAACAAGAATATATATATATATATATATATATATACGTAACTTATAATGACAACCAAGAATTAATTCAAAAAGCCTTCAATAATTAATATTCAATTAGTAGATACAACCCCAGAACTAGGGCATTCAGTCACTCATGCTATTAAAAATACCACAAAATGTGATTGTTCATGCGATTTCCGGAAAATAAAGAGTTAGAAGATCAAACACTGTTACAAACATTGATACTTGCTCTTGCACACCAATAAAAAATTGAACCCTAACAATGGAGCCCTAAGGGTCTATTTATAAGAGTTGGAAATCTTGGAGACCAAACCTACTGCAATTAGGAATCCTATTTAACACTTTTTAAGCTGGAAAAGTTGGGATGGCATTGGTTGCGCCTGGACTTGCTGTAGTACTTTCAACCTTGGCGCGGCGCGCCTAGCAGAGCTCCAAGAAGACCCTCAGATCCTTCACACTTGGCGCATCGCACCTCTCAGTACACCTAAGAGAGGGCTCTCAATGTTGGCCCTTTGTGCCTCATGTCTAGCAGTGCACCTGGCCCTGGGGCCTTTATCCTTAGTCGGTTTTCATGCTTTCGTGCATCTCTTTTCTTCAATTTGACTCCAATTTCCTTGAGAATTCCTGAAAATTCTAATCATATGTATTAGTGCATAAACATCGCAAGTATAACAAAATCAAGTTAATAACAGAAGATCATTCTTTAATTTAATCAATTCATGGGTAAATATTGACAACTTAGGCATATAAATATGCCTAGGACAGCAACCAAAATTCGTACTTACTGAAGTTAGCAAATAATTGACGATCTTTGAGAGTTAGGAGGACAACCGTCAAATTACTCGCATACTCTTCCTCATTTTTAGAGTAAATGAGGATATCATCAATAAAGACGTTAATGAACAATTCCAAGTACTCTTAAACACTCTGTTCATCAGATCCAAGAATGTTGTAGGAGCATTGGTTAGTCATATGACATAAATACAAATTCATAATGACCATACCGAGTTCTAAAGGTTGTCTTCGTAATGTCACAATCTCTAACCTAAGCTAATGTTAACTGGATTAGAGGTCTATGTTTGAGAATTACTACCACCTTGGAGTTGGTCAAACAAGTCATCAGTCCTGGGTATGGGATACTTATTCTTGATTGTGACTTTGTTCAACTGCCTATAATCGATGCACATTCTGAGAGAACCATCTTTCTTCTTCACAAACAACACTGGTGCACCCCATGATAAATACTAGGTGTGATGAAGCCCTTCTCTAGAAGTTCTTTTACTTGCTCTTTAAATTCATTAAGCTCAGTTGAAGCAATTCTTTAAGGAGGAATAGAAATAGGTTGGGTATCGGGAAGGATATCAATTCCAAAGTCGATTTCCCTTTCGGGAGGAACTCCGAGAAGATATTCTTGAAATACTTTTGGAAACTCATTGACTACTAGAGCTAACTCAAGATTTGGAGTTTCGGAGCTCGAATCCTTAACCCGAATTGGATGATATAGATACCCCTTATAAATCATCTTTCTAGCCTTAAGATAAGAAATGAATCGACCCATAGGTGCTAAGTTACTACCCTTCCATTCTAAGATTGGTTCATCTGGAAACTGAAAACGAACAATCCTAGTTCTACAATTGATTGAGGCGTAACAGAAATTTAACTAATCCATGCCTAGAATGATATCGAAGTCTACCTAACTCTACAAGATCTGCTGAGTTGACTTTCTGAGACTGTGACAGGGCAATTTTTGTATACTCGTCTAGCTATAAATGGGTCACCAACTGGAGTAGAGACTGAGAAGGGTTCTGAGAGAGTTCAGGACTAACACTGAATTTGATCGCTATATAAGGAGTTACAAAGTAAAGAGCAGCCCCCATATGTAATAATGCATAAAAATCAAGGTCAAAGACTCGTAACATACCAGTGACTACATCAGGAGAATCTTCCTCATCCTAGCAATCCTGAAGAGCATAAAACCTATTTTGGCGATGACCGCCACCTATACTAGATGAGTTACCCTACTGAGTCGGGCAACTTATTGTTGCTTTTGAAGTTGTGGATTGTGCTCTAGCATTATTACCTTTTTGCCCCTATTTAGAAGGACAATCCTTTAACTTGTGACTAGACTGACCACATTCAAAGCATGCTTCCTTTCCAGCAAGACACTCGCTTAGATGGTTCTTACCACACTTTGGAAAAGTTGGGTAGATTCTGGTGCTTAAAACACTTCCTACGACTTAGAGAATGATGCCCTACCTTTCTAATCATTTTGAAACTTGGAGAATGGAACACTAGCTGATAAAGGTACTGGAGTTGAAGACTTCTGCTAAAACTGCGAGCGATTTCCACCACCCAAAATCTGTTGGGAATACTCATAGTTCCCAATCCTAGCATTCTTATTTTCCTTGGCATGTTTCCTAGCTTATCACACTCAACTTGCTGAGCATGAGTCATGAGCCTAGAGATGTTCATATTTCTCAGCAACATAGCATTCATACACTCTGTTTTCACTAAGTCTAACGCTCTATATAGAAACTTGTTCATTTGGAGCAACCATATGAGGAGCATACCTAGAGAGTTGGGTGAACTTGATCCCATACTCTTGGATTGTCATTGAACCCTGTCTCAAATTCATAAGCTCCTAAGCTTTTGTCTCCCTTAACTCCAGAAAGGTTTCACTAAAGCAAACCCAAGTGATTGGAGCTGCATTTTTACCCCTTCCAATTCAACCCGATCATTCCTAGTTACCTACATCACTCCAAAGATCTTCTTGACCTCATCAATAAAGTTTTTGGGATCCTCACCAATCTGCGATCCTAAGAACTCAGACGGATTCATCCTAACAAAATCCCAAACTCTAGCTCCAGCTGACCCAACATTAGCATTTGTCGAAACTGGAGCCTGTTGATTGTTCTAGTTGGTCACACTCTGAGCCAACAACTGGATAACGTTCCTAAATTCTGCACTCAAAACTTCCTGATCTGGGACTAGAAGATCTGGCTTGCATTCCTGGCATTCGCATTCCTTGTGTAAGCTCTACGATGAGGCATGATCTGAAAGCATATAATGAAGGATTAGAATGATGAATTAGATCATACCTTACGCACAATAAGAGTACAATGAAATTGACGATTTTCCTAGAACACCTTGCAACCTCCTTTTCATTATATGTGGTGCACTTCACACCAATAAAAAAACTCTACTTAGTGCAGCTTTACAGACATCCTAGGACTCTTAAACCTAATGTTATGATACAAAGTTTGTCACGCCTCAAAGCTACCCCCACGACGCGGACACGGGATTGGGATCATGAGTGACCCCAAGCTAACCCTGTTGGCATAATCATAAGCATATAAAGATAAACTGAGCAATAAAACTCTATGGAAGTTAATGATGAAGTAAATCTGAAATGATGCGGAATACCTATATACTAAAACTGAATCAATAAAAGTGAGAGTTTGAATACAAAGAGAAATCAAACTCTAAGAGTAAAGTTGAAACTAACTATGTCTAAAATAAAGCCTCTACTGACTAGTAATGTTGGGACATGCCCCAACTAGATCTAGCAAACTGAAACTAAAGCTAGAAGCGATAAAATAATCATATCACTAGTCCTCAAAGAATGAGGACTCACCACTATTACTGCTGAACTAAAATTGGGAACTGGTTAAGGACCTGAGCCTATATCACGAGAAGATGTAGCACAGAGTATGCGTCAATACTTGAAAGGTACAGACCATGCATGATAGAGTAAAACTGAAATAACATATAACTTAACAAAGCAATAAAGCAATGATATAATCTGAACATGATATAGATGTTGAATATTGAACTAACTAAATGCAATGACAAGTTTATAACATGCTAAAACTAAAATAGGAACTAAACTGATAACATGGTCAATGCAATATAATTTGATTGAACCGTGGGAGCTAGTAATAATCGACATAAAGCCACGTGAGCTAAATTTGGAGACCAATGTACACACCCTATCGAGAGGACCCAATATACCCTATCAGAGGTATAGAGGCATACTGGCATGATCACTAAAATGATGCACACAAAGAGGACATACAACCTACGTGGCTCGTAGTTCTGAGACTATATGGGTGACAGACCCTAGTACAACTCGATATTAAGCTACTCCCAATTGATTAAGTGATTAAGACATGATGAATGAATTACGGTAATATACTGGATAGCTTAAAACTGACATGCAAACTGAGAAGGCGAATCAATAATCTAATAATGACACATTAAAAATTGAGGCATATATATCTTAAATAACTGAAATATCTAGCCTAGCATGTACAATTCAAGAACTAAAGAACTACATATATAGGGTTCTGAATTTATGCATTAATCTGGGCAAAAAATAATACTACAACATGATAATATGATTTAAATCATTCTAACAGTTAAAACCAAACAATTTATAACCTTCAAGAAACCCTAGGTTAAGGGAATCAAGATTCTAACTAAATTTTAGGGACCTAATGGGCGAAAGGAACCCACTAATGAAATCCCACATACCTGGTGACGAATTTCATGGAGAAATCTTTTGATTTCGGGGCTAGACTGATGAAACCTAGTTGGGTTCTTGAACTAGGGTTGCTCGTCTCTTTCTCCTCTTTTGCACCTAATTTCCTATGTTTTGATGAATGATTTGACTTAGGTAAGTTCTAGTTATGTTTCTAATCTCAAACTCACCAAAAACATGCATTTTAGGGGTTACACGACGTAGTTTAGGTGTCTAATGAATAGGGGAAAAGAACGAAATAAACCTACTTAAAAATCTGACGGGGCTGACCACGGCCACTTTCACGGACCGTTGGACCAGTCGTTGTCCTTGTCCAGGAGCTAGGGGTGATGGTATCTGGTCCACGAGCCCCTACCACGGCCCGTGTGGAGGATCACGGGTCGTGAAGGTCCCTGTGGTTCTCACTTGGGCTGAGGTCTGGGGGCCTACTGAATATATTCTTCATGGACTCTATCATGGCCCGTGTGGAGGACCACGGACCGTGAAGGTCCTCATGGTCCTCACTTAGGCTTGGGGTTTTGAGGCTTGGCTTTGGGGGGTCTACTGGTTAGACTTCATGAGGGCCACGACCCGTCATCAAGACCACGGCCCGTGAAGGGTCTCGTGGTCTGATGTCTGGGTTTGATGGAGTCCAAGTCAAGACCACGGGCAGGTCAACGGACCGTGGACCCTACCATGGTTCATAAACCCTGCTGTTGTTCATTGGTTCAGGTAAGTTTCTGCAACAAAAAAATTCTAGGTCTGATTTTCGAGGTGTTACATTTTTTATACGTGCATTATACGTGATTACAAATTCCAAAAATATATGTTAGAGTAAAGAGTATTTCTTATATAAGCGAAGATTTGAATAATAAGCTTAGCAGAAAATAATAATACAGATTCTTTTATGAATGTTCAATGTGGATCGTCATATATCTCTTGTTTACACAAATCTATGAAGATGGTCGATGAAATAATTTACTAGTTAAATGCATTAACATATATATTTATTTCAATTTGATGAGGTCCAATCATGTAACTAGTCTTATCTAACAAGATGTGTTTTGCATATGTATTCTCCGATAAATTGTTTAGATGTCATATGAACATGTGAAGAGAATAACTACATTTTATATTTTCACATTTCTTGTGAGTTTTTTATTTTTAAAAAAAAAAAACTCGAAACATTTCAAAATAATATATTTTGAAGTTAGATACTAAAATATTAAGATATAGTAGATAAGTAAACTTTCTTAGAATCTAAATTGACATAAGTAGCATTGATAAATAAAGTCATTCTTCTGTCTTGGGTATTAAAAATAAATCATGACAATTCTCTAAATTTTGAAAAAATATATTCAAAAGCATATAAACATCAGAAGAGAAATTGTTAGCAAATACAAATGAATTTAGACTACATCATGTTAAATTCATATATTTGAACATTACATACTAATGTAAACATTAAGAAAAAATATAATTATTATATCATCAAAATTATTTTCATCAAATATAATTATTATATCATCAAAATTATTTTCCTCAAGTACTCGAGGTTATGGAATATACCCTTTTAAGATAGAACGACTTCATCAGAATAGTGGTACCTCATACTCCGTTAAACTCACTCAATGACAATAAATAACACAAAAAAAAAAATTAAAATACAAGAACGAAGAAGAGTAGAAGATTACAAAAATTGTGGTTGAAAAATGAGAGGATTAGTCCCTCTATTTATAGTCAACAAAGGGTAGTATGAACAAATGTTTTTTGTGTCTTTTCTGAAAAGTCATGACCTTTTCGAGAAGTCACAACGCTTTTGAAAATTCACAATCTATTGAAAACGTCACAACTCTTTGGAAAAGTCACAACTTATTGAAAAAGTCACAACTCTTTGGAAAAGTCACAGCTTATCGAAAAATTACAACCCTTGAAAAGAGTCACAACTTATCAGAAAAGTCACAACTTAAGTTAGGACAATTATAGTAATTTAACATTCAAGTTAGGAGTTCATACTTTTAAGGTATATATATATATATATATATATATATATATATATATATATATATATATATATATATATATATATATCACCACATATCTAACTAGCCTATTCTTAGTGTTAAAAATTTCATTCTTGATTTTTGGGCGAATTAGGTGTGAATACTAATATTCATATCATCATCTACTAACTTTCTTTTCTGTTTTTACAATATCAAATTGAAAATACTATTTATTGGCATCTACTATTTATGAGGTTTTTTCGATTATCTCCTTTCTTTTTTCAGAATAAAGTTCTTAGTTTTTTTCTTCAAATTTTCAACACACACAGTGACATTGATGTTATTGGTGTAATGTTTTAATAATTGATATATGATTATAACCATGTTTTGTTACTGTTGAAGAGATAGTTGGGCTATATACCTGAACGATAATTTTTCTGGCTAAATTTTCTTCCTTATATTTTCTTCGATCTTTTAAATCATATCTTGAGAAAAGTTTTGAATTTCAAACTATAACTATTATTCCTTGTATAGATAGAAATTTGATAGTATTAATTTCAAACGTAATATTAAATCTTTTTCTAATTTATTTAATTTTGACTTTCTTACTAAAAGAGCGCAAGTGAATAAGAAAAAATATTTTAATGTATTTTTTTTTGTTTTTTTGTTTTTTGGCAAAGATGCAAACTCAAAATTCTATTTATGACATTTTTGTATTTTCCTCGTTTTTCAAGAATGAAGTCCTTAGTTTACATTTAAACTGACTTTTCCTGATCCATTGGTGGATAATAGTACGGAATATCAGTTGCATTGGAGTAGTTTCTTCAGATATACTGGATTGTTTAAGCAGAAAAAAGTTTACTTGTTCCAATAAATAATTGTCTTGATAAATGGGGAAACCTAATGTAAGAGAGGCGATGACAAAAGATTTTTTTTCTTTTTCGATAAAGAGATAGATGAAGGGAAGAATCAGTGGAACGTGAATTTTTGCACCTTCTAATCTTGCTCACAGATAGAAGTGTATCGAATTGGTTGATAAAGGAAAAATAGTATACATGACCATTGGAGGAATATTGTGCCAGAGTGTTTGATATTTGGTTAATGTGTGCTTCAATTTAAACAACATGGATAAAAAAATATTAAGAAACTTTGGTGGGTTTTTCACGTATGCATATGATGTGTTGAATCTTGGTATATCATAGACTATGAACTATACATTGACAAAGCAAGATCAAACTTATAGAACAATTGATGAAGTTTAGAACTTTTGTGACCAAGATTTTTTTTGTAAGCTTAGGATCTTATGTCAGCACGCCCCGAGATTAACTGTAAACGCGACAGAGTGCTTAGAACAATAAGGCATGACCACAAGCTAATTAACCTCATGATGGGACATTACACTATGATGAACATAAATCAACATAAAATTGAAACATAATTGCGGAAGTTAAATCTGAAACATCTATATAAAGCTCATAACACTGATATAAACTAAAATTTGGAATAAATAACATTAGAAATCTATATTTGGCTGTCATTAAGCCTCTACTAGTAGGAGTTGCTAGGACAAATCCCTAGATAATTCCAATTGACTAATACTGAAAGTAATAACTGAAAAGAAAGATAAGGATTGTCGTCGAAGTGATGAGGACTCATCAATACTGCTTGTTGATCAAAGGTACCACTAATCGCGAGCTGGATACTAAACATCAGAACATGTTCTATCAAACAATATAGATAGAGAGTATGTTGTCAGTACTTTTTGTAACCTTACTGGTGTGAATTAAGGAAATGAGTAAAAACACCTTAAATGATCAAGATTATTACTATCCTCTCCATTGCTGCCTCCAACAGCATAGAACGGAACAGAAATTGGTGTGAAGGGGTCAGTTGCATTAACAACGTCAAGAAGGAAATTGAAATAGTCAGTCTGCACAATCATATCAATAAGGTCATCCTTCTTCAGAATATGTCGATGGTTTTCCTGAGCGTTAAGCGAGGAACAAAGGGTGAGGTCTTGAATGAACAACTCACATGTCTTAGCTAGCAAAATTTGTGATTCACTCGCAACCATTCAGACATCCGTGTCCTTCTTCATGATCTTCTTGATGCGGGTTGATGGAAGTAGCAACCTGCTCTTTAGATCGTTAACGTTCTCCATTTCACTTTGTTGGGATTTTAAAAACATCTCTAAAGTTGGGTACCAAGCGGATTGAGCTGCATTCACTGTCGATTTCTCAGAGTTATTTTTCATGGTGATTTTTTCTATGTTTACAAGCTCAGACATACATATACACAATTGCTCATTCTCTATATAAAAATAAATCTAATTACAGATTTTCTAAATCTAATTAAATGAATGAACCTATACATTTCTAAATCTACATTCAAGCAAGACTATTAATAAAAAATTTTATAATTTAATGTGCAACAGTAAAATTGTAAGAAAATCATTTTATTAAATACTAGTTAAATCTAGTCAATAAGGTATAAGAGAATGAATTAATAAAAGTAATTCTTTTCTAGTTATCCTAATAACCTTTTTCTGCAATCCTCCATATATCACAAAAATAGCAACAATAATGAATAGAAAGAAATAAAAAGTTTGTTATAATTGGGCTTTAAGATATGTAAACAATGCGACAAATTTGATGTCTCGTGGAATGTGAATCATACTTTGGTAAAACAAGATTAATTTTATAGAACAATTGGTGCAGTTGAGAACTTATATGAACTAAGATTTTTTTTATAAACTCAGAGCTTTATTATATCACATAATTATACTTGCAAAATCATTGTTTAGAACTTTTAGAACTTTTATGAACCCACAATTCTTCTGTAAGCATAGGATATTATGTCACTCCACGAGATTACCCCTAGACCCAACACGGTGCGCATTGAGACACAAGTTACCCCAAGCTAACCTTATGGTGTGATATGACACTAAAATTAACATAAATCAATAAAAAGAATGAAACATAAACACGGAAGCTAAATCTATATAACACCGAGATAGACTAATATCATAAAAAATAACATAAACATAATTTAGATCTGACTGTCTGAAAACCTCTACTAGTATAAGTTGCTAGGACAAGCCCCTAGCTAACTCCAACTGTCTGAAACTACCAGTAATAATTGAAAAGAAAGATAAGGGTTGTCCTCGAAATGATGAGGACACATGATTATTGTTGCTTGTTGATCAGAGGTACCACTAACCGCTAGCTAAATACTGAACATCATAAATTGTATTATCAAATAATATAGACAGAATATGTTGTTAGCAGTTTTTTCTATAGGTGTGAATTAAGGAAATGGGAAGGTTACATTAAATGATAAAGATTATTACCATCCTGTCCATTGCTGCCTCCAGTAGAATAGAACTGCACAACACTTGGTGTGGATCCATCAGTAGCATTAGCATTATCATCAATAAGAAAATCCAATTTGTCAATCTTCATAATTACATCAGTGACGTCATCCTTCTTCAGAATACGTCGATGATTTTCCTAAGCATTAAGCTAGGAACGAAGGGTGAGTTCTTGAATGAACAACTCACATACCTTAGTCAGCAAAACGGATGATTCAGTAGCGATCATCCGGACATCGTTGTCCTTTTTCGTGATCTTCTTGATGAGGGTAGGTGGAAGTAGCAGATTGTTCTTCAAATCGTTAATGTTCTCCATTTCTCTCAGTTTGTTTTTCCAGAACATCTTCAGTTGTTCTTGCTTATTCTTCTCAATGTTAAGCTTCCCAACGCCGACTAATTGACCTACATTCACTGTTGATTGCTCAGAGTTGAGTTGTTTTCCATGGTAAGTTTTTCTTTGCTTACAAGCTCACACTCAGGGAAATGGAAGATTGATACATATACACAATTGAGCGTTCTCTATATATATAGAGAAAAATAAATCTAATATAAATCTTTTGAATCATATTAAATGAATGAGCCTAGACATTTCTAAATCAACATTCAAGCCTATTAAAGGTATTATTTGTTACAATTTATTCATGTGTAACAATAAAATTTTAAGATAATCTTCTTATTAAATACTAGTTAACTCTAGTCAATAAGGTATTTAAGAACGAATGAGCCTAGACATTTCTAAATCTACATTCAAACCTATTTATGGAATTATTTGTTACAATTTATTCATGAGTAACAATAAAATTGTAAGATAATCTTCTTATTAAATACTAGTTAATTCTAGTCAATAAGGTATTTAAGAATGAACCTGAACATTAACAAAAATGCTTCTTTTTGAGTTATTCTAAAAAAAAAATTACAATCCTCTGTATTGCGAAAATAACAATTATGAATAGAAAGAAATAAAAAGTTTAATATAATTAAGCTCACACTTATATGTACAATGCATCAAATTTGATTATTTAGTAGACTATAAATCATACTTTGATAAAACAAGATTAATTTTATAAAATAATTGATGAAGTTTAGAACTTTTATGAACTAAAAATCCTTTTATAAACTCAGAGTTTTATTATATCACTTTATACCCGCACAATCATTGGCTGTCGCAATTTTTGTGCTACCGGGTCATTCGTGTATCCTTATATTCATTAGACCATCTCCAACTCACCTCTATTTTACTCTCTGTTCTCTATATTTAGAGAGTAAAATAGAGAATGGGCTCTCCAACTCCCCTCTATATTACTCTCTATCCTCCATTTATAGAGAGGTTAATAGTAGTTCTCCAAATTTGGAGAACTACTATTCACCTCTCTATTTCACTTTTTGATTATTTTAATATTATTTATATTGTGTCATTCAATAAGTCTTTATTATTTGTAGTTAATTTTCTAATATAATATAATATCTAAAAACATATTATTGACAAGTTGTTATTTTTATCTGAATTAATAATTTTTATTTTATTTTAAAAAAATCGTCACTTTAAATATGTAATTTCAAATTATTTTAGTATTATTTATATTATATGAGACTATTAATTAAGTCTTTAATTTTTGAATTATTTTCTAAGTAATATAACATCTAGAAAACATACAATTGATAACTATACTATTTCCATCCCGAATTAAAAAAAATTCAAATCTTTTTTTTTTTTAAATGTCACTTTAAGTATTTAATTTTAAATTATAATTATTTTTCACTATGAAGAATACACAAAATCTACATGATAATTCAAACAATTTACTTTTATGTTATAGTGATAAATTATTAAACTACACTTTTTAATGAGCATGGAAGTTCAAAATGGAATAGGGGAAGTAAATTAGTACACAATAATTGAATACAAGATAAAATTATTGATTTAAATAATTTTCAACTAAACATAAAAAAGATATAGACAAAAAATTACTCATTTAAACTCCGTACTGCATTAATAGAGCATTATGGGAGCAATGCAACAGTTTTGGAAGTCGAGTATTTATGTAAAATTTAAAATTAAATTTACGATGATGCATTATTTATTATGTAATTGTATTTCATCAATGATTTCACTTTTTTGAATTGATAGTTAGTATGTATTATACATAATATTTGTTGTACTTTATTTTATTTAGAAAAATTTAGAATAAAATATAATTTTATATTTAATGAAAATTTTGAAAAGTATAAAATTTATATTACACGAAGATTATATAGATTATAGGGTATTATTTGCAAAAAGAAGAAATGATTTATATTACGAGATAAGAAAATAATAATGAAATAAAAATAATAATATAATATTGAGGAGAGAGAAAAAGATTCTTTTTTAGAGAGTAAAATAGAGAATTAGATTGGAATTGATTGTGTGAAAAATAGAGAACTCTATATTTGAAGAGTAAAATAGATGATAGGGTTGGAGATGCCCTTAGTGCTTTAAAAATTGCCATTATGTCATAGGTGTGGCATCACTCCACACTCATATAGGTCAATCATCAAATGTATATAAAAGATATGAATTAGAATAAGCGTTTAAATTAACCTCGCTTTGCGGTTTAACACTATATTCACATCTCATAGGAGGAATGTCATTGTTTAACAATGAATACATAATGAACGAATGATCAGTTGTTACTACATATATGAACCTAGTTCATTCGATCTCCAATCACAGATATAGATTGAATTTTTATCATTGTTAATCTTCTCAAAATAAAAGAAAAATCACACTAGCTCCTTGATATTTCTTTAGTCTTTGAATTAATCTGAAAATTTTGTTCAAGTTCAACATTTTAAGCACGCTAATGAATACAAAAAATATTTGTTATTGTAGCATTAATAACGATGACAAGTGAATAAAGTAACTTCATGATTCTTGTTTTCTTTATGAGAACAATTAGGTTTACCAGCCAAATTTTGCATTATTTCTATATATTTTTTTCTATTACAAAAGAGAATACAATTAGTTGAATTAATTTGCCTTTTCAGTTTACCTCGTTGTGCTCTATAACAAGGAGAAAGAAAACTAATTACAAATTTCCTAACCTAATGAAGGTATATGTATTGATGCTTGAGGTACTATGCAACTGTGGTAAGCAAATGAGGGAATAGGCATAATATGCTTATTCTAATTAAATGAAAAACTTACTAATAGTAATTGAAGAGTGCCTATAAATAAAATATGAAAAAATTACAAGCCAAAATAAATTAGACGCAATATTACAAAACTTATGATACTTTTTTAATCTTTAACAAATATAATTTTATATTACAAAATATATCAAATTGCAATAAATTAGAAAGTGAAGCTTTTTCTAGATTTTAGACTTTATTTTTGGGCTAAGAGTCCGACAATTCTCGTGATCTTTCATTAGTATCAATATCTTCATTAAAATATTTGATTGATCAATACTTCATCAAAGTTTTAATCTTTCATCAAAAAGTTTATTCTTCGATATTCCTCTCTTGCCATTATATAGTATATGTTTTTGGTCAATACTAGGTTATAGACTTCAAAAATTGCGCTTCTTTTTTTCTTAGACATGTCTTTAGAAGAAGCAAAGGGAAAACAAATTATAATCAATAGTTTTGCTCCTACTAGGAGACATTGGAAATAGGATCGAACATATATCGGGATATCTTAAAGGGACAACTAATTTGGCTATCTTGTATTCTAACAACTGCAGTTCCAATCTTATTGGTTATGCTGATACAGGATTTTATCTAATCCACACGAAGTTTGATCTCAAAGATGTTATGTGTTTAGAGATCTACAAAGCAGTCTATTGTAGCCACTTCCTCAAGTCTTGCGGAGATAATAGTTATTCATGAAGAAAGTAGAAAATGTGTGCGATTGAGTTTCATGATACATTTCATTCGAGACAAATAATTTGACGTGCGATAAAATACCCGTCATTTTATATTAAGATAATACAACACATATAGCATAACTCAAAAGATGATTCATAAAATGAGATAGAACAAAACATATCTTGCCAAAACTTTTCTACACACATTAGCTCCAAAAGAATGATGATATAAATGTGCGACGGATTCGTTCAGGTGACAATGTGACTGGCTTATTCACCAAAATCTCTACCAACTGCACTTTCAAGAAGATGGTGCACAAGCTTGGAATGCGAACATTCAACACTTTGAATTAATGTTCTCAATAAGGGGAGTTGATATGTGTTGTACTCGTTTTACCTTATGAGGTTTTGTCTCACTAGGTTTTTCTTGTAAGCTTTTTACTAAGACAGCTTGGATGCATATTATTAGATGTGTACTATCTTCCTTCACTAGAGTTTCTCTTTTGAAGTTTTTTTAAGTAAGATTTCTAACGAGACGCATTATCTATTAATTAGACATTCAAATGAGAGTATTATAAATATAATGAATGTCTATCTTTTACAGAATATTTACGAACCCTAACTTTGAGACCAAATTAATCAAATTTTGCAAGTGATATTTGAAGTTACAAATGGACGGATTAAACCAAATTTCAACAGAGTAAAAACAGGTTAAAGCACTAATTTAACTGCTTGTAACAAGTTACTTGCATCTTTTCTTTTTTTGGTTTGTCTTACCACAAACATATCAGGTCAGCAAAACATTTTTTTATTAATAAGTGAGTTTAGTAATCTGAAAGAAAAAAAAACAGATTTTACTTCAGGTAGAATATGATAAACTGAAAAGAAGAGAAAAAAACTATATATAAAATTAATGTATGATAAAAGCTTGTCAATCAGATTAATTATCACCGATGCGGCTTACCATGTATTGTTGTTTGTTACCTGTAATTAACTTGTACGTCACTTAACAATATAAAATTCAAGATAATTAGATTAAAATTTTGAACCCATAAACTTCGAATCAACAATAAAATATAGAGAGAGGGAATGAAGAATCAACACGGTTACCAATTTCAACCAAAGTTGTTAACTTGTTACATCATACGGTCAAAATCTGGGACGACAAATAACGCTAACAATCAGGATTTCCGTAATCAAGTTCCAAATTCAATTAACTACATTATTAGAGACAATTTATGCCACCCTATAACGATGTGGATGAAACGAATGATCTAAGGAAATGTGACGTCCCTATCAATTTTTTAGCAAGAAAATTGTCTACCGTGACACTTGGTATACTTCTGAATTCAAATATTACAGAGTATGCAGCTGAGATCGATGTTCTACGATAGACCAATAGAAACCTGATTCGATCTTTCTTTCAACAATAATGTCATTAAAAAGGGTTATTCAATGGCCTATATTATCCCACCTCCAACTCATGAAAAAAGGGGTCAACTTTGACCACAACAAAACATGTGTATGTCTCCAGGGATAAATGAGGGTTTTATAGTCATACCCGTTGAACTTTATCTTCATCCACTCGTCTAACAAAGGTAGCTTGTGCAATGGAACTTAGTGATTGTACAACATCAACTGTGTGGCTATCCACCATCGTATATGACGACATCTTACTCTTTATGCAAGGAAAAAATAGTCATGTTGACCGAGCTAACATGGTACTGAGTAACACTTATTACTACTCCAAACTAATTTTTCATTAGACGAGTTTAAATCCTGTGATACACTTTCTCGTCAGTCTAGTGTTCCCATTTTCTATTCATCAGCGTCTCGCCTGTCTGCTAAAACTTCTATCAATATTCAATTATCAAGAACCTGCCCCTAAAAGGGACAAAACAAATACACTTATTAACTGGGAAGAAATAGAGGAATTCCTTCATTTACCTTTTGTAACTAGAAATCTAGAAGGCATTTAAGATAGTCTTCATGAGACCTTGAGTAACTCGTGGAATGCCTCTTGGGGTATATCGACGGATCCCACTCGCTTCATTCGCTTCTTCCCTTCTTTCTGTTTCTCCAACAACTTCCTCTTTCTTGTAACATCACCACCATAACACTTTGCCAGAACATTTTTTCTCATAGCAGAAAGCCTGAAACAAGATATATAAATCAAACAGCACTACAACCGTTTATCTATTAAACTTAAAGCCCAAAAATTTAAATACTCTAAAAAAGTATACATCACATATAGAAGAAACAACATCGGGTGAACTACCCCATCTTTCCTCTTGCAAAATACAAAACGGACAAGGGAAGGGAGCAAAAGCAAGAACATGTATTCCAAAATTTTCCTGTTCCTACAAACTCTTTTTTTCCCTACTGTACTTAAAAATCTAAAGATTTAAAAAGGTTGTTGTCTACTATCAAAAAAGTGTTGCTTGCAGACCCTGAAAGAGAAGAAAAAGCTGAAACTGGGAACAAGGTGGAATAGGATTGCCAGTCAAATCCCTAATGTAGAAAGCAATCATCAAAAACCAGCTGTTCAACAGCATGTTTTTACATCAATTGGTGGCCACTCATTATGGTGAGGAAACCATAAATAATCACCACTGTTTTGTATATTAACAGAAGTGTATAGAAAAAAGCTGAAGCAGTGATAATTTTATTTCACAGGATAATGTAATAGTCTGCTAGATGTAGATATCGATTTAGAAATTAAACTTACGTCTCCCGGGCGATGACCTTAGATCCAATAGCAGCTTGTATGATAATTTCAAACATCTGCCTGCTCAACTATCTGTATTAGAACTAGAAGTAGCAATAAAACAAAAGGAAACAGATAACAGGGTTAATAAGTCAACCTGTCTATAAACTTTTTAAGCTTCTCCACAAGTTCGCGGCCGACACGTGGAGCTTTTGATTTGTGGACAATGGTTGCCATGGCATCAACTGGTTGGCCATTTAGGAGAATATCCAGCTTCACCAAATCTGAAGCCTGATATCTATCCCAAAAAGGAAAAGAGGAAGAAGAAAAATTGGATCAGAAGCACATGTAACTAGAAAAAATTATTGTGGAAACATCTATGCTGAATGAAATAAAATTTGATGTGCGGAAAGATGCTCAGGTGAGTCCATATTTATATATTTGATGGATAAATTTCTGTGTTGTGTTTGTATGTTCCTGAGAGAAATAGCGCAAGAAGAGGAGAGGAGCAAACTTACTCTGAATCCTCATAATCAAACGAAGCATATCCTGATGTTATACTTTTCAATTCATTGTAATAGTCCACAACAATTTCCCTCAAAGGCATGCGATACTTCATGAAAGCTCGCTGGCTGCACAAGATGGGAAAACTTGTATACCATCAATCTTGAAGTTAATAAGAACTTGAGAAAAGATGAAAAGAAATTCCTCATGAAGTCAAAAAAAAAAAAAATCATTTTCGAATCAAGCATGCTTTTCTATATAAAGTGTCTTTCCAGAAGATATTTGGCAAGATATTAAAAGGCTGTAATCACCCACTAGTTTCACTTAAAAGTAAATGATTGAAAAGAAAAGAATAAAGTTAAAAACAAAAAGAAAATGTAATAGCTTTCATGTCACTGTGTGTCACATACTTGGCACATCTTTCATGAGCAGACATCTAATCAGCATAAGAAGAAACAGTTACCTATCAATGAATGAGTACTCCAATTGCTCCCCGCGACGCTCAGCGCATAAAGTGATAACAGACCCCACATACCTTTAAGCAGAAGTATGATGTGAGTAAAAATATACTTTCTTAACATCAAACAACCCCAAGCAGAGAGATCAAGAAATTGCCACAGATTGCTGAGGAAAATAAAAAAGAAAAATGTTAAGTTCATGGGAGCTTACTCACTAGGGATTATAATAGTAGCTATCACAGTAGGTTCCCAGCAAGCAATGAGTCGATTTTTGGGGTTTGAAGGCAAAGCAGCAGGATTCTGAACCTGTAATTTGCTACAAGGATAGAACCGAGAAAAGGAGGAAACAGAAGAAGATTGGTAAGGTTGGTAAAGAGCGTTTAAAAAGGTAAAAGCATGCAGGTAAGCAACCATACCTTCCATCTGAGTACTCAAAAATATATGGCACTGTAGGAACAGTGGAAATGACATGTGCTCCGTGTTCCTGTCAGCCGTTACACTAAATAATCAACTTCTGAAGTAAAATATAGTTCTATATTTCAATGGTTTCCAAACAGAAAAAGAAACCATAAGAGGAAGGAATCGAGACTTATTTCTTCTTCCTATTTTATCTTTTTGTACAAGTGTGTGCACATGCAAGAGAGAGAGAGAGAGAGAGAGAGAGGGGTTCCAACAAGAGAGACCATCATCTGGAGAAGTAATTGCTTATGCAAGAGATAGGAGGTCTTCCTTGTCTGATATTCATCAATCCAGGTTTTAACTGAGGCAAATACATTTAAAATGAATTAATGAACATGCCTGCTCAAGTCGCTGATGAAAAACATCCATGTGAAGTAAGCCCAAGAAACCACATCTGTTAGAAGGGGGTTAAGAGACTAAATTAGGAACAATAAATGAAGTTAAAATATAATGTCACTAATTATGATTTATCCATACCTGAAACCCAGACCTAGAGCTGTGCTGCTTTCTTTAGTTACAGAGACACTGGCATCATTACACGTCAGTCTCTCTATGGCATGGTTAAGTGCCTCAAAATCAGATCCATCAGCTGGATATAGGCCAGAAAAGACCATATGTTTTGCTGGCTTGAAACCTTCAGGTATCACCAAGGAAAATATTGTGATGAGACAAGCTCTGCTAACAAGAATAGAAAAACACACAAACCGTCTCATAATGAAATCTTTTAGAGGCCATGATGGCATTGTGCATAGCTAAACCTTTCAGGGTATGAAGCTAAAACTGTTGATAGGATGTACTCTCCAATCATATGCGCTAACATACTGCATCTTTTGCTTTTGTTTATGGAACATCAACCAAAATCTCTTGTGAGGCGTTTACTCTAGCCCATTTGGTGGATCCACCATAAGCTTCTCTCTCAAATTTTTTTGGGCATGCAGGGGGAGGTTGGTAGGGGAAAGGAACTCGAGACATCATAAATATCATGGACATCTCGACTATGAAAGATATGCTCTCCACAGCCCACAAATAAGCAAGTTGCTGAGCTTTTCTAAACCAATTTTTCCTCTAAAATCTATGGCATGGACATAGCAAAGATACCTGGAAGGGGTTGTATAACTGTTCGTGTATGATGTAGAGTATCTCCAACACGGGCCTCTTTTGTTGAACGCATTCCGCTGACTATGTATCCAACTTGACCTGTTAAAAGGATTCCTGTTGCCACAAGTTCTGGGTGCATGATACCAACATCGGAAACTTCATAACTTTGGCCAGTCGCAGCAGAGCAAATCTTGTCACCCTTGTGTAGAGCACCATCAACAATAGCCACGTGGCAGATAACTCCTTTGTACTCATCATAATATGAATCCAGCAAAAGCATTCGCAAAGGTGAAGTGTTTTTACCAGCAGGTGGAGGAATTCTCTCTATTGCAGCAGGAAGAACCTGCTCAAGACCTAGACCTGTTTTTGCTGATGTCAATAGTACATCGCTTGGATTAAGGTCAAACATGGATTTGAGCTGTGCTTTTACCCGATCTGGATCAGCAGTGGGCTGATCAATTTTATTTATGACAGGAATTATGGCCAGGTTTGATTCAAACGCGAGGTAAAAATTAGCAACAGTCTGTGCCTGCACACCTTGGGCTGCATCTACAACCAAAAGGGCACCTTGACAAGCTGCCAAAGATCTGGATACTTCATAGCTGAAATCCACATGCCCAGGTGTGTCAATAAGGTTTAACAAAAAATCTGTGTCACTGCCAAGGAACTTGTGACGATGGAACATAGTTGCTGTTTGGGCTTTAACGGTTATTCCCCGTTCCCTCTCTACCTAAGACAAAGTACAGATTTTTCACATAAATATACCAAACAGTATCAGGAGTTAATTGCATATATATGAAGAAAGAGCACAAGTAATTAGTTCTCTAATAATGACAAATGACAAACAGTACAGATTTTGTTAGCTGCTCAGTTCAAGTAGGGTTTTGAGGGTGTGTATAGTCCTGCCAGGGAGAGGTCTAAAGCGATTTTTCGCGATTAGATGGGGGTGGCTTTGGGGGATTGGAATATTCTGTGGGTGTAGGTGGATACTATAATACTATTAGATTCCTGGAAGAAAGAGTGGGTTGTCAGGTGGTGTTCAGGGCAATGGAGTCAAAGTATATTGATTATCATTTTCTTATTGATCTTCCTTTGATATGTGCTAGTTTCACTTGGGCCAGGTCAGAAGGTTCTACATCTTAGATCAAGAGTTGACAGGTTCTTGGTGTCTACCACTAGGGAGGAGTTGACTCCAAATGTGATACAGACAACATCCCAAATTGACATTGCATTACCTACCTATCATGTTGGAGGGTGGAAGAGAGGCACAAGCATAAGAGCATCTTTCAGATTCGAGAACGTGTGGTTGCATGCGGTGGACTTTGGTCACAGAGTGAACGATTGGTGGAATAGCTATGAAGTGATTGGAAGTTGGAACTCCATCTTTCAGACTTGCAAAAGAAGTTATAAGTAACAAAAAATATTAGGGTGTGGAGTAAATGTTTTGGAAGGGTAAAGGTCAAAATTAAGGAAATTGTAAATGAAGTTTGGGAGTTAGAGAGGGTGGGAGAAGGGGTGAAGTTGGCGGAGAGGCAGAGGTTAGAGGTTTTGAAGAGGGAGCTAGCTTCTTTAGCAATAGCCCAAGAAACTAGTTCGAGACACATATCGAAGCATTCTGGTCAGAAGAAGGGAATTCAGATATAAAGTTCTCTCAGGATAGCAGGAGGAATTTCTGTAGAGGTTGACGGGAGAGTGCATATGAGAGAGGTGGGAGTAGAGACACAACTGTTAGGTTCTATGAGTGTTTATTCATTGAGGAGGTAGTTTGTAGGTCAATACTGGAGGCACCAGGGGGAAGGGTTTAGTCAAATAGGTGAGGAAAAGCAACAGCGGTTTGAAAGCTAATTCGGGAAGAGGAGGTGAGCGAAGCGATGGAGAGTTGTGAAGGAATAAGGCTCCAGCGGCGAATAGTTCGACTTTGGCTTTCTTCCAGTAGTGTTAGAATACAGTAAACAGTGAGGTAATGGAGACTATTAAGGAGTTCTACGAAAGGGGAGACTTTTGAGAAAAGTCTTAATACATATTTCTGACATTATTCCAAAAAGGGAGGCCACAACTAGTTTCAAGGATTATAGACCTATTAGCCTGGTGGGAAGCATCTATAGGCTATAAGATGATCCCTAAGGTGCATTCCAATTGACTTAAGAAGGTCAAAGATCAGAATGTATCTACTTTGCAAAATGCTTTTACTGCACAACTTTTGGATCTTTTCCTCAGCCAGTGTTCAGGGAAGCGTGAAGCGGAAAAAAAAGATAAGGCCCCGCTTCACGCTTTAAGCGATGAAGCGCTCACATACTCATTCTAGTCTGTGAAGCGTAGAAGGCTCGCATCGCTTCGCTTCGCTCGCTTTCCTGAACACTGTCCTCAACATAACTAATACCAATTGGTTCATGCCAGAGCACACATCTGATCTCCTAAGTTGTTGGATTTGGAGGAGAGAAGCAAAAGACAAAAGAGGTGGTAAGAGGTTAATACCATCATGAATATGGTGGACAATGTGGACAAAAAGAAATGGAATATGTTGTGAAGATATGTCCAATTCTATTCAGAAAGTAAAATAGAATTGTCTTTACTTTTTTTGTGTAAACAAATTCCTATAGAGGATATAGATCAAATTGTAGATTTAATAGGTTGTAAGGCCTCATTTGTTTCCACTAAGATTAAGACGTATGACTCTGAATAAGCATTTGAATATTAAGATGTGCATTAAGATTTAGATGTCTATATCTGTATCTGAATACACATGTAGTCTCTAGATCTACATTGAATGATTAAAATTGTTTGTCTTCAATATTTGAATGTGCATATTAATAAAATATTGCAAAATTTCATTTCAACAAAAATGTATTACTTTTTGATACAAAATAATATTTTAAATATTTATATTTGATTAAAAAAAAATTATATGATATGCAAATAAAAATTATATATCAATATAAAAATTATTGTAACAGGATGTTTTTAAGAATTCAACATGAACATCTTTTCAAAAGAAAATATATCAAGAAAAAAAATTATTTCATAGGAATCTTTTTCTTCCACTATGCCATATCTATTGATACCAAGCACTTAGAGGTCCTTTGAGACACTTCCTTCCATGTGATTTTAGGCGTAGCATGTCCCCTTTTAACACCTTCACCTACCACTAAAAATAAGAAGGTTCACCACAAACCAACAAAAGCAAAGCTTTCCTACCTTTTAGCTTTTAAAAAGGTACAATTTCCTTCCCTAACTTTCATTTAAAACCTCTTGAAAATAGATCTGTCATAGTCCACCTCATACCAAACACAATTTCTCTTCTAGTTCCATCCTCGAATAGTTGAACAGACAATTAGATTCTTGTTCATAACCACCATTTCGAACAACAGAAGGATAGTTATCACTTCAGATCAGCATCACTTTTCCTAGGGTATGACAATCTGTCTCAACTATATTCATTATTTAGAAAGGGAAAAAAAACAAGGTGATTAGTACTACTGTGTCACACTTCACCTCTAGTTCTCTCTCATAAAGATGTGATCTGGAATTCCAAATTAGATAACCTCAAAGTAGAAAAAATATGCATAAATCCACAATGCACATCTCCTCTTAACCAAACTTATCTCCTTCCTTATACCCCAAACTTTAGTGTTTTTTTTTTTTTTTTTTTTTACACTCATCGGAGTTCGTTGTCGTATTCTTTAGGAGCGGACAATTGTGGAGCTTGTGGGACAAAAGCTCCACAATTGTCCGCTCCTAAAGAATACGACAACGAACTCCGATGAGTGTAAAAAAAAAATTATTCTTCTGTTCTGTTTTTCATAAGGGTGTGAAATTGTCATAAGCCTCATCCCAATATATAACTACCTCATTCCAAGCCAAATACGGGTGTAAAGTTTCAGTTTCACCTAAAGCTAATAAGCAAATGCAAACGCATTACAACAACTAACACGCAACTTACCATATTTCGAGCCGCGAAATAATCACAATAGCACAAATGTTACAGAATAAAGGCTTCTGGACCCAGAAAAATGATCAAAGATTACCTCAAATAGTGCACATGATCGTCGCTAAACGCTGTCTGATTATGAAAGGCATTTTTATCGGGCAAATGGAAAATTTATAAAAATACACTAAAAGTAACAAAGCCAATCAAAAGTTCAAAAAATTATGATTCAACCCAAAAGTTTTGATAAAAGTTTCTTTTTTCTCACTATTAAATAAATAATGTCGAAGACATAATTAACTAATAAAAATGTACTCTTTCGAATGGCTTAACTTTTTATATGAGATGGTCACACATTTCTACACATGAAAAATGAATTTTCACATGTTTGACCAATAAGAAAGTAGTACGCTCGCCCATGCAAGGGTGTGTTGGAGACATAATTAAGTTAACTTCAATAAGTAACCCCTGAATGCCTCGACTTTTAGCTAGAAAGATCAAAAAATTCACAAGGAAGAGTATTCCAGTTTATGTGGCAATATTTCCTTTTTAGTTCCGTTCCAAAAAGAATAACTTTTTCTAAATTTAGTTACAATTTTAACTTAAACTTCTCTTTTTACCTTTTATAACCACACAAATGTTATGAAAATATTCCAGACGGCATGTTGCAAAAATCTTATAGTATAGTTATTCAAATGTTATGGCATATATGTCGTGTCTTCATTACTTTCATAACCTCCACATAGCCACATATAGCCAATCGGACGCCCTTCATCGAAAAGTTATATCATGTATATAGAAAATTATATGAAATATATATTGTCAAATAATTTTTCATACATATATATTAAATCTTGGACACTCTTAACAAAATTTCTGACTTCTCCACTAGCTCCATGTCTATTCAAACATAACATATACAACATACCCAGTGTATCCACAAAAGTGGTGTCTACGAGATTAAAGTGTACACAACCTTAAAGAGCATTTTAATCATTACTTATAATTATAACATGAATGAAGCACTAAAAGGGAATTTACCTGCAATTTATCTAAGTACTGAGGCTGACCATGTCCTTTTCTAATGGTTCCAGTAAGTTCGAGAAGTCTGTCAGCTAAGGTTGATTTTCCATGATCAACATGGGCAATAATTGAAAAGTTACGAATGTTATCAGAAGGGTACTGATTCAAATCTATAGTTGATCCTTCTTTATTGTTTTGGCGAGGACGAGAGCAAAATGAAGCATGATGAGTATAAGAAAAATGCGATAAAGAGGTTACCGGATGAAAATTGAAAGTATAAATTGCAGATAATTTGGATGTGAGAGCTCTTGAAGCTCTCTTCAAAGTAGTCATTTCCCCACGATTTGTGTTTGAAGAACCCACAAAGCTGAGGGTTTTACATTAGGGCTTTGCGTGTCATTAGAGACCAATAAAAACTGTCAAAATGAACTGATTCACCTTAAAAAAAATTGAGTTAATAAATAAATAAATAGTGGAAAATTTTTAAGACATATTTTAGCACATTTTTAATATTTATTTAAAATATCAATATTTTATTTTATTATGGCTGATTTATATATTTTTTCTTTATTTAAAATTAACATAATATAACTAAGAAATAACAAATCAAAGAAAAGTACAAGGCTTTTAAAAAAACATTAAGTACAGGTTGTCCCTAAATACAATATAAAACCCTAAGCCTAGTCAAACAGATGGAAACTGGTAGATCTGGACGCCGTGATCTCACCTTCATCTCTGAAACTCCAAGATTGTCCGCACGACTCCAAATCAATGCAAATAACTCAATTGTAATCTGCAGGGGAAGAAGTGTAGTATGAGTACCAAAAACGGTACTCAGTAGGCAACAACCAACTAAGCACAAAAGTTAACACAAGCATAAACAACAAGTAATAAGGAGAGCAAAACACAAGTAACTAGATACCAAAGTAGACAAGCAAACAAATAGAAACAGGGTACAAGGAGTAAGAAGTCGAGTCTAGAACGTACTTATATTAGAACGAAAGCCACAACCTATTTGCAAGTAACTAAGATACCAAGTCGACTACCCAGGGACATGAGTGTCACGACCGGGGAGCACCCCCAGAAGTAACATGGCATACTTGACCTCTCGAAGGTCTTATACAAGCTCATATTCATCATTCATCGCATTGTCATAGGAAATTTAGCGGAAAATTTAAAAATTTTCATAGAACATCATATGCTAGAAAACATCACTTCCATTTATATAAAATATCATAAGTACATAGTAGACTCTAAGTCTCTTTAGTCATCTTAGACTCAACATCAATAGAATATATTAGGGAGACGACCCTTAACAATATAAAATAACATCTAACCTATTCCATAAACTTGAAGAATAACTTGACAGAGGAAATCCTTGAATCTTAAGGATCACTTTCTTTGAACTTGGGAGATCTATCCAAGCTCTTCACAAGAAGACATCCATCACCTCCTACACTTTGTGTAAAAAGATGAAGAAGAATGGTATTAGTACAAGAATGCATTAAGTATGGCAACCATGCAAAAACATGCATTTAAAAGGACATTTAATTAGAAACCATGCATTATGTCTTTCAGTAAAACTTCATGAACATTGATACAATAAGCACAATATAGTTCACATACTTCATATAGACATGTACAATAGTCCCAACATCATATAAAGCCACATATTACACTCAAGGCACCTTCGTCATTTCATAACATTATCTTTCTTTTTTTCTTAACATCATTTACCCCCAAGTAACCCTCTAGTGATACTTGGTGCAATGCATAAATATGTCTCATTCCACCATCCACACTGAAGCATCACCTTAAGGCCACCAAGGTGAACATTCATACAACCTTCATTAACTCAAACATACACACTCATATAAACACAGCATATCATGAGACTCATACTTCACATATGACCCAACATACTTCATGGACCACATATATGACTCATTCCAATACAACATACAAGTCAAGACTACCAATATCATCATAAAGAGACAATAGTCAATAATTGCATATTTGCACTTCATTTCATTAAGACATCATAAGACCTTACCACTTACTTCATACATCAACATGACAAGTATGTACTACTTCATACACATTAAGTAGGACCTTCATCATATAGTCAATAAGACCAGCATTATGCATATATAGTAAGACCTCACAATATAGACACAATAGAATTCATACAATGCATATTATCACAACAAGTAGACCAACACTACAATGTCATGCATAAGAGACATATACATATACATATACATATAGAACTCCCCCTAGAACTCCCTTAAAGAGCTACTTGTGCAATGCATAAGTAAGTTCCATACTCTCACCCACATTAAGCAACTTCCCTTAGGTGATCCTAGTTAGGGTTCATTACTTGACATCCAGTGTTCATTTTACTTTAGGGAAACTTTGCCTCAATCGACATGAGACCATCTGAGTTAAACATGGAATCTCGTGTCATGGAACCCCACACCGAAAGAGGTGCTCTACTTGTCAAGGTAGAACATTAACATCATGCTAGCATATTAGGTGGATCCACTTGCTAGGTCCTATGGGGGAAATATAGTTAAGGAACTTGGAGGTGTATAATTGAAACTATCTTTATGCTAATTAGCATCGTAGTTCTACCTCGTGAGCACTTTGGTGAACATACCTTCCCATTGGGAAGGGACACCCCCCATCATCAAGTTCACTCGGTGCTAAACTAACTTTCCTTTATTGAAAAGCCTTTATTAACATTACTTCATAAAAATAGGCTTTAGGAAATTAAACCCTCATATGCATAACTCATAGGTTATAGATGAGAATGTCCTTTCATCAACCTAACTCATGTGAGAAATCCTTTCACATGGACATAGCATATTTAAAGCATAGTCTAGTTTAGAGTACAATTGAGAACACCTTTCAAAAGACCCTACTTTACTAGATCATCATAACATGCTTCATTCATACATTAATGTGTGTGTACCTATATGTGAGAAAACCTTTCACATAGACACTCTTGGACAACACATGTTCATACTTCATTATATTCATGAATTAGTGTACATATATGAGCAAATATTTTATATAAACATATTTAGACACTACACATATTCATGCTTCATCATATCATATAATTGACATCATAACATATACTTCATGTTCATAGCTTAATCATGCATTCATAATCATGTACATAGAGAATCATCCTATGAACTATTCTATCAAGGTACACATGTGCAACGCATAGACAAAGTCACATATCCTTACCTATACTACTACACCTATCAAGTTATCCTAGTTAAGATACATTTTCATACTTTTATGAACAATACTTTACATGCATATTAGTAGACAATGATGAATATGAGAACTATCATTTCATTAGTTACCATGAATCTATCCTCATCATAAACATGCATGAGGTGTGTGTACATTGGTCAACATGATCACATAATTGCAACAACATAGTATTGAGGCAGCCACCCTCTAAAGATCACATGACACATTCATGTCCCTCAAGTCATAGACAACTTACACATGGAGTACTAGGGACTATAGACCACACACACAAACATTATAGCATAGGAGACAAGACATCTTCATCATTTGAATCTAAGACTTCTAATCATGCTTAAGACCACACATTCATATAGGGGTACATAGGTAGGTGGTCATTCATCAATAGAACTTCAATGGTAAACGTATATGTCACATCCGAGGAGCACCCCCTAGACGTAACCGGCGTCGTCATCCTCGAAAAGGACTTACACAAGCCCTTAGCTTCCATCATTACATGTCATAGGCTAAAACACATATAAAGTTAAAACTTTTTACATATACATAATGAAGTGTACTTCGACTTCTCACATATCATGTAGGGAGTTTACATAGACTCCTCGCATAGGAAGCTTACTTAGGCTTCTCTTTTAGACAACATAACCAATATACAAAAGATAGTCTATTAAGATCGTCTCACATAAAACCATTTAAACTGAGTACAATATTAGACTTAGCCATTACAACTTCAATACGCCATATAGGCTTACATCAATGTATCAATGATAAAGAAAAGAACAATGTCTTAGGAAAATACGTACGATTACAAAGCTTGAATATAAAAAAGGTAACATCCCCGAACATGAGGACCTACCAACACTTGGAGAAAGAGATTCAAGTCTTCTTCAATCGGTCTCCAAGAAACTCAATGGCTGGAACCTACATATTTGTAGAAAAACATAAGAGATATGGGTTAGTACACCACTTGTAATAAGTATGGAAACAATGCACATAAAACATTTGAAAGCATGCATGAAAAGGGACAATTTCTTTATAAAACATGCTAAGTCATTTGGAAAGCCTTTAATGCACATACAAGAGATCATAATACCATAAGTCATGTTCATAACCAAAGACAACATCAACATAAGAATCATATCAACATATCATGTTCAATAGTTCATATCAACATATCATACAAAACCCTTACCAACAATCCCGTCCCAAGCCGCAATGCTCATGTGAAGCCCCATAACCCCACATAATCAAGTAAACAAGATAGGAGATCATAAAGTAATGCTTTGTTTCATATAACATATATTATAGGTATTCATCACCACATATAGCAATTTAGACCAATAACATGCTCATCAATAGCTAACATCATATAAGAGTATCATTGTTTTGAAGTCAACATCAAACATTTCATAGTAACATCATACATAAGACCATCTCCTAGGACTCCCCTTAGAGACAACTTATGCAATGTCTAGATAGGGTCCCCTACCTATACTAAGTATACCCCTCAAGTCACCCTAGTCAATGTCCATCTTCATTTGCATTTAGTCATTCATTTTACTTTCGGGAACAATTGCCTTAACCGACATAGACCACATGAGTTAAATGTGGAATCAGTTGTCATGAAACCCTACACCAAAAAAAGGTAGTATACATGCCAAGGTAGAACCAAACATGTACATAGTATTCTAGGTGGATCCACTAGCTAGTATTCCTATGGGGGGAAAATAGTTCAAGAACTTAGAGACATAGTAGAGACCCTCTTTATGCTATTAGCTTTGTAATCTCTATCTCTTGAGAACATAGTAAACCTACCTTCCCTACTTGGGAAGGGACACATCTCACAACTAGTTCACTCAGTGCTAAGCTAGAGTACCTTTTTTATATGCCTTAAAATCGACCGTAGTATAGGTCACAGGGACTAACCCCTTGTATAATCATGTCATTAGCTCATTAGGTATAGAATGAGAACTACCTTTACTCTACATTATAATTAGTGAATTCGTCATAATCAATTCATAATAAGGCACACAAGTGATTCACACTCAAACTTGCATGATCATATCCCTATAAAGACCTCACAACCATCATATGCATATCAAGGCATCACAATAATCATATCATCTTAGTCTCAATATAATAACATATAATACTTCTAATGTACATCATCATCAAGTATAATTCATCATCATTGAAGTAAAGGAATCAAGATCGCAAAGTCTTACCACATAGCCTTCATAAGCCCTCTTCAAGATCTTACCATCAATCCACCACAATTATCCAATAGAACACATTATCATCATCATAATATAGTAAATTAAACAATAACATAATTAATTGTAACAACCCTAATCATCTACAAGTACAATTCATAACTAGGGTTAGGGAAAAAGGCATAATCTATAGTCTTTCATAAGAACTAGGTCAAGGATCAAGAACTACATCAATTAACCAATAAACAACCATAATCTATCAATAATAATCAATACAACATCATAAGAAATCAATTTGAAAGACAAATTACGAAATTAGAAGTCCATCTTTGGAAGAACATTGAAATCATATTTTGAAAGAACCTCTTGGTGAAAGGGTTCCCAATAGTGAATAACTTCCATACCTTAAGATTACTTGAAGATTGATGGAGAAAATATGAAGTCTTGCATCCCTAATTCACCTTGAATCTTGGTCTTCTATGGAGTCTTTGAGAAGTGAGGGAAAGTAGAGAGAAGTTGGAGAGAATTGGGTTTGGGAATTATGGGGTGTTAGGTTAGATTAATGAGGGTTAGATGTTAGATAGTCCCTCAACTAACTTAATTGACCACCCCTTAACCCTTAATTAACCAACTAACCAACTAACTAATTAATTCACTTAACTAAAAACTAGGCAGCAAAACAAACCCCTCACCTACGAGACCATGTTGACGCCCCGTAGGTCCATCGACTGTCCGTGCTGGCAAGGCGTCGTTTGGATCAGAGACTGCCTTTTGGAACCTTTTCTAAATATGGCTAAGTCATACCCGACGAATAACATCGACGTTCCATTGACCCATCGACGGCTTGTCGATTGGTTCGTGGACTGCCACTGCCAAGTTAGGCAGTTTTGGGTCAAACTGAAGGGTCCTTCTTAAGGTGGTCCTTGGGGAGTCATACCCGGGTGTTTCAACCCTAAACAAAATCTTCTATATGTTTAACACCTTATTACCAATTTTCATTAAATTTCGACTCCTAAAACCCATTGAAACATGCCAAGGCACACTAGCACACATTTCACAATTCTTCGGACGTCATGGACGTTTCTTGATGTTTTGACTCTAACACTTCCTAACTAGTTTCAAAACATTATTTTAGGCTTATAAACAGCGTTTCAAGTCTTGGTTACACATGTGAGGCTCTAGACTAAGTCATGGACTTTCACAGTATAGACCACTCCTAACCCTAACAACCTTATTCAATTGTCACAACATCATCAATGCACCCTAGATCATGAACTAGCATTGGAGACTAGGCATATCATAACCACACTTCATAATACATAACTTTTACTTCAAAGCCATGATCACATCATATAGAAAATGACAAGAAAGTAAACACTGCCACCATAAGTGGACCATACCACACAATGTAGAATTCAATATCAATTCTACTACCATAGGCTAAGAATTAGGGTGAACTTACCAATTCTCCAAGCTTTGATCATCATAGATTAATTCCCAACAATTCGTAGCAATTCATAAAGAAAACAGTAGCTATAGGCAATTCAACATAATCGAATCATAATGCAATCAACATAGAATCAAGATCATGATACCCACATTATAGGCTAAATTGAGAATTAAGGAGGAGCATGGGTTCCTCATGAAATTGGATTGAAATCCATCTTAAAAACAGTAGCTAATCATAAATTCATCATGAGAATGCTTTTGAAATCAATTTGACAATAAACACATGGCTAGATTGAAAGATAGGGAAATTGATCAATAAATCTTCTTTGAAAACCTTTGAAGTAACTCCTTATATGAATGGTTAACTAATGATGAAGGATTATCATACCTTACTACATTAGAATACCACGAAAACTTGAAGAAGAAAGCACTAGAATCCATCCCCTAGGTTTTTCTTGAGTTTGATCTCCAATGGAGGTTTCTAGAGAGAGTTTCTTTTGAGAGGGAAAGGTGTAATTTGAAGAATAAAGTCTAATTAGGGTTTTGATATTTTTAACTAACTTAAAATACCTAAAATAGAGCTGAGTAAAATAATGTTTCAACATGAAAGGTAAATATGTCAATGCATGCACCAGGACTGTACCACAAATCCGTGAGAATGAACAAAAAATGCAATGCATGCCCACAAGCATCCAAACAAGACACTCAAATCTAAATAAATACACAACCAACCAAATCAAGCTATCAAGGTGTAGAGTACTAATATGGGATCCAACGAGTCCTTGAACATGTCATCGGGCCAACAATATAATCATAAGCTCAATCAGGATAAACAAGCTTATCGCTAAGCAACAAGCGAATAGATCAAGAAAATATTTCAAATCAATAAAAAGGGGAACCAACTCAAGGGATGACACACTACTCCAATCATACAACTCTACTCCTTGAGCATAGTTAGGACCAACCCGCAACTATGATGAGTCACCGAGGTAACAAGCACCAACGCAAGGAGAACAACCCAATACTAGACCTATAGAGATCAAATTGTAACTATGAGGTGGTAAAATACAATCGAAAGCATCGAAGATACAACCTAGTCTAAGGCCACCAAACATCAACCCAAACAAGGGCAAAGAAGATCATCTACACCACAAGCAAAACTACAAGCCTAAACTAAGGATCCCAACACCCACACTAAGCCCAAGGCTCCTACATAATCAAGAAAAGATGGAATAATAAGGGAAAATCTAAAAGTACATGAAATATATACTAGGCATTATCTAAGAAACTTATTCAAGAAAGTAGAGTGAAGCCTACATCAAAGCCGATCATGAGCGCTCTAAATCCACCGCGCATAAGCTATCCACTCCCAAAATGCCTCTGAACACCACCAAACTATCAAATTATCGATCACGACATCATTACAGACTTTTAGACACAAAATCTGTAATAATTAGAAATGGACCCGAAAATTGGGTCAAAATGATAATGTGGATTCGCACTAGGAATTCCAAAATTGACTTCGTTAAGAGGTCCTAAATGACCAACCAAGCTTGTCCCCCAAAACAAAGCTTAATTTTTTGCAGTTTGAACAACCACATGCAACAAAATACCCAATTGAAGAAAATAAAAGAAGTTGACATCCCCTTCGGGGAAGAATATAACTCAAGAGGAAATCCCCCGACACCTCTCGAACACACCAATACGTATCCAAGATCAATAGGACACCCTGACACTTGGAATCGCCTTAATATGTGCTCCAAAGCTAAAGAAAATGCATTTTGAAGTTGGGGACGGAAGCGGAAATTTTGCTATTTAAATAGCAATGATTGTGGTCGCTAAAATTCATTTGTAGTCGCTAAAGGCCTAAAAGCTTTCACAAAATATCCGCTCTTCAGTTGATTTGCTCAAATTCTGAATTCTCCAACAGGGTGCCTAAGATTCGTTCGAAACCTCGTATGTGCAAATAAAATATGCTATCTTATCAAATTTGGCATTCTCGACTCAACAAATCATTAAAACTATTATTCGAGGTCATTTCAATGAAAAGTAGGTCCCACACCCAAGTTTCACTTTAAGCTAAAAATCACAAGAAGGCTCAAAATAAGACCAGAAGCCTAAAGAACCGCACGATAGGTCCTTCTAGACTAAGTTCGACATTCTGGACCTAATCCGCACTACTAAATTCTCATCCAAGTACATTTATCAAGAATGTTGACCAATGTCAACCTTTGGCTTAAGCTTCAAAGTTGAAACGCCTAACGACACAAACTCACACCAGAAGTCTCGGGGCCCAAACCAACAATGCCATAACCTAAAATGACCCTTCTAAAGCTAATGATACTGTCAGAACTGCATTCTAAGGTCATCTTCTTGAACTTCTAACTGAAGTAAACCGTTCAAGTTTTAAAGGCTCCAAAATATAGAAACTTGCACAAATCCAAATAAATGACCTGACCATCGAATTGTCAATCCCAACAAGTCATATATGATTTGGAATCACTACAGTAAAGCTCTAAACGCTGAAAAAATTGAAAGATGAAGAAAATGACCTAGAGGGTCATTGCATATATTTCAGCTTGTTAAATAATAAATAGATTTGTTTTAAACCACAAAATTGAAGTTGAAGTGTATATTTGCTTAATTACAAATTACATAAACAAATAAAGATTCTTTGGATAACTTACGGAAATTTCATTAGTTTAGGAGTTGATTACTTAGATACATATTAGTTTGTAATATTACAAATTACATAAACAAATAAAGATTGTTCGAATAACTTATAGAAATTCCATTAGTTTAAGAGTTGATTACTTAGGTACACGTTAGTTTGTAATATATACCGATTTTGGTGCGTCCAGATACATAAATCTCTAAATACACGGGGTCAAAATTAGGTGTAATTTGCATAAATGTATCTAAGTGGATTCTCATGAATCTAGGATACATAGATAAATCTCCATCTCCTCCCTCCCATCTTGCTCGCCACTCTCATATCTCACTTGCGTATATGGTATCCTAGATACATGTGAATCACACTGGTGTATACATATGAATTTGGATACATAGACAAATCTCGCTCGCCTCCCTTCTATTCTCACACGTCTCTCTTTCTATTTCACTGTATCTAATAGGAAAAAAAATATATGTAAGTGTATCTAATATGAAATTTGATATATAATTATTAAAGAGCAACTTTCACATATAGCAAACACAAAATTTATATTTGTATGCTATAGCAAAGTTTGTATCATTGCGCTTCATAGCAAACATATATATGTATATTTCGCTATACATATATAATTTTTTTTTTGTATAATTCGCTATATAGATACAAAATAAAGTGTTTGTATACAAATCAATTGTATAATTTGTGTATGTATAAAACGAGAAAGAGAGCCAGACAAAAGAAAATTGGGTAGGGAAATGTTTGTATTGTATAATTATAAGTGTATAGGATGAAGATATATGTATTTGCATGTGTAAATACAATTTTCTCTTGCTTTATACAAACAGAAACACAGTTTATACATTTTGTTTCTATTTGTATAAGCGATAGAAGCGAGGGTGGCGAGAGAGATCTGGGAGAGTGGCGAGTGAGATTTGGGAGAGTGGCGAGATCTAGGAGAGGGGAATGAATATATATATATATATATAATTTTTCTCGCTTTATACAAACACAAATTCATTTTATAGGGAGTGAGAGAGGGAGAGTGATGAGCGAGAGTTTGAGGGAGAGAAGCGACTAACAAATAGTTTGCTACAATGCACAATTAAATCAAAGTTTGGTTATAGCATTTAATTTAATTTATTAGTTTGTCATTACATATAATTTTCCCATTATTAAATAGTGAAATAAAATATAATTATTTCAAACTATAAAAGAATCATAATAAATAGTAAAAATATTTGTGTAGTTAGCTAGTTTCTCCTTATATTTAAATTATATGTATATTTTATATTAGAAGTGTGAATGTTGAGGAGATTAGGATCAGCTCGGTCAATTGACCGGTTTGCCCTTCTACATAATATATATATATATATATTATGTATTTACAATAATAGTTCTAAAAATAACTTAAAATATTAAAAAATTGTTAATCTCAAAATTTCACCATACTGCATCATTGAGACTGGAAAGTGACATATATTATTTGAAAATTACGTTAAGAGTACTATAAATTACAATAATTAAAAATTGAAAATATTTGAAAAACATATTAAATGTGATTGACTCTCAAAATTTTACATGTGCCACATAAGTTGGGACTAAAAGAGTAACATATATATTACTTAAGAGTACTATAAATCACAACTTAAAATATTTAAAAACATATTTATATTTGATTAACTCTCAAAATTTTACATGTGTCACATAAATTGAGATATAGAATATAACATATATTATTTAAAAATTATGTTAATTAAGAATACTATAAGTCACAATAATTAACCATTTAAAATATTTTTTAAAAATATATTTAAAATTTGGCTGAGTTCAAAATTTTACATGTCTCACAGAAGTTTGGACAAAGTGAGTAACATATATTTAAAATAATTTTAAACATATATTAAAAATTAATTAACTTTCAAAATTTCACTGTGCCACATGAATCACAGTAATTGACAACTTAAAATATTAAAAAAATATTAAAAAATCTATTAAGTATAAAAAACACACCTAAACTATCCCCTTTTTTGAGTTTCATACCTAAATATTGGGAGTGTGAGTTTAATACCTAGATATCACGTATTAGTTTGAGAAACATAGCATACTAGTGTGTGTTATACAATCTCTTTTATTTGCAAAAACTTTTTCACTTGGCATTCCATATGGATAAAATAGTCCACCTTGACAAAAACTAAATAAACATTAATAGTTTTTGCCACCCGACATTCATATGGGTAAAATATTCCACCTTGAGAAAATTAAATAAACTATTTATATTTGTAAAAAGCTAAAGATTAAAGTATTACTATCCAAAAGAAAGATTTTTTTATAAAAAAAAATTAAAATATTTTTCTCACTCCACCACCTCCTCCCCCGACCATGCCCGTCATTCTTTTTTAATTCGAACCTCCCCTCACTCCTTCCTAAAAAAGTTGATATTATATTTTTTTTAAAAATAAAATAAAATAAAAAAATCTACGCCACGCCATTCATCTAACACTCAATTCCTATTTTTTTTAAAAACTTTTTTCTCATTTTGTGTTAGATATGTACATATATTTTTAAGACTATATTTATTCTACTTGGTATCGAATATAATAGAAATAAAAATTTATTTACAAAAACAAGTCTCGAGGCAAGTAAAACATATATGGTGGGGTAGAATTTTTTCTTTTTAAGAGAGTGAGTATTACACACACCATGATGAGAGATAAGAGCATCTCCAACCCAACATCAAAATTTACATCAAATCCTTATTTGGTGTAACACCAACCCAACACCAAATTTTACACCATTTTGGTGTGTGAATAGTGTTACACCAAATTTGGTGTAACATTATTCATCACACCAATTCACTTTATTGAATATTTTAATATTATTTTATTATATAAAGCTTTTAGTTAAACATTATATAAATTGTATGTTTTGATTAAATATCTTGTATATTTAATTATTTTTATATAATATTTTTATAATATTAATTTTAGATATAAAAGTTAGCTATTTTATAAATGAATTTTTCTATATGTGACTTTTTTAAAAATTAAATGTTAATTCTACTATAAATTATAATTGGATATAACTACAATTAACCTTCACAAAAATTAAAAATGTAAACATATAAATTATTAAACAAATAAAACAATATACTTCAAAATAACCAAAAATAATAAAAATTAACAAAGTAGTAATTGATATACATCAAAATTGAAATATAAAATACATAGTAATTTTAAAAAGTACAACAAAACATAATAATTTAACTTTGAAAAGATGTTGAACGTCCATTTAGAGTTTTGCAAACTCTTTTTGCAACAAACATATGAATTATATATATATATATATATATATATATATATATATATATATATGGTGAATGTTTTAGAAAGAATTGAAATAAGAAATATAAATGAAATAAGAAATAATATAATAATAATAAAGAGAGAGAAAAATATTCCTTTTTGGTGTAAAATTTGGTGTAGTGGGTTGGAGTTGATTTGCACTAAAATAGTGCTGACACCGAATTTGGTGTTTGGGTTGGAGATATCCTCACAAAAAAAAGAAGTGTGTCTGTCAAAAAGTGATAATTCAAATATGAAATTAAAAAAAATTGATAACTTAGATGTGTTTTTGACCTTTATCTCATTAAAAAATTTATCACTCTCAAAATATCACATGTGCCATAAATATTATTTGAAAAATATGTTTAAAAGATTACAAAAATAGTTAACTGTTGTAAAATATAAGTAATATACTACAAGATAATATAGACAACATATATGGGGAGTAGAATGTAGAAATCATCTTATTCAAATGTTTTTATGTCTCATCTTCTGTCTTACAATGGTGAATGAACAATCCTATTTATAAGTGAGAAATCACTTCAAAAGCCACCATATTAAGTATCATAAAATAGACATTTTTATCTATAAATGTTCATAGAACCTAGAGAATACACAGGTGATAAGAATAATTTCATGGATAAATTCAATGGAAAATCTACTTAGTTCAATGAATTTATAACACTCCCCCTTGGATGTCCATAGATAATGTATCTCGTTAAAATCTTGCTATGAAGGAAAAATAGTACACACATCTCATAATATGCTTTGAGTGTTGCCTCATTAAAAATCTTACCAGGAAAACCAATTGGGACAAAATCATGGTTAAGAAAAAGAGTACAACACATGTTTCACTCTCCCTAATAAAATTTTTACTTGATATCTCGGAGACGACGCATTCCAATATTATAACTCAACTTCTCAATTGTTGATATTAACAACACCTTAATAAATAAGTCTGCAAGATCATCACTTGAACAAATATGTTGAACTTCTATCTCATTATTTTGTAAAAGATTACGTGTGAAGAAGAAATTTTTATTTACTCTCCTTTGATGTATCCTCCCTTCAATCGAGCTATACATGCATCATTATCTTCATATAAAGTGGCTGAAATATATCTTTTTCAAAGAAAAATCACACAATTCATTACACAGTTCCCGTCATTTGCATAATCAATAATCTGTATGTGCACAAATTGAACTAATACATGATATTATTCAATCATTTTCATGAGATCAAAATTGATCTTTCTTTATGTTAAGCAATCTCACAACCATTAGGGTACTCAATGGAATTGTTTTAAATCTTTCATGGATTTTCATATAACATTCATCGTCTAGCTAGACATAAAAATCATTCATTACACATATTCAAGTATTTCATCTATTATCAGACTAAAACAAGCTTCATTCAATCCACCACAAGAGAATATATCTCAATTTAATAATGTCAGAACTTTTGCGAAAATCCTTTTATGCCCCGAGTCACATACCGTACTTTATATCTTATAGTTATACTTTCGCACAATGATTCATTGTATCCCACTAACATTATATCTTGATCAATGGACTAAAATCTCAAACATCATTTTTGAAAGTGAAACATATTATACTTGAATTGTGCATTCCATTTGGCCAATAATTCATTTTTCCATATTATATGACATATTTGAATTCAAGATCCTCGTCATCATCTGAAGCATTAGCGCTACTTCATATTAAAGATACATTCGATAATCTTGATTCGATTCCAATGCAACATAACTTATTAATATCTCTTCATGTTTCATCATTTCAGGTATCTAAACTTTTGACAAGGTTTTATAAAGCGTTACGTTATCGTGCTCCCTTAAAAGCATGTGCCTTATTATCATGACCATATTAATCATTTGCTGCTCTCCTTCCTAATGAAGTTTTCATTTGGAATTGATTGGTCTACCACGCTTCATGTGTGTCATTAACTCTTTCCTTTAAAGACGTCTCAGTGGAGCATTTACAGCTGAATTATAACATAGGGCCAGCAAATTCATCTGGAAATTAATTTACAACATTATGCAAAGAAATTATCTCTTGAACATGAAGTTCACATTTTTTAACGAGGATCTAAATAATTCATCTCATAAGTTTCAGCTGCCAATCATATCTTTCCCTAATGTTGGAAAATCTAACATTCACCCCAACCTCATTTAGGGATCCATCATTGCGCGTGGTTGATACGCTCAAACTTACTTCTCAAATAAGAAGTAAAGCGGTCATATCAAGTAAAGAACCCAACTAATGAGGTTGGGATCGATCCCACAAGGAAAATAGTTCAGACTTAACTTTATTTTATTATTACTATTATTTAGCCAACTATTTTCCAATAAACCAAAAGACAAAAAGGGGGGTTTTATTTCTAAATTAATGAAAATGATTAACTAAATAAGAATGAACAACTAACAAATTTAACTTTCGGAGTTTAATCAAATTATAAAAGTAACTAGGGTTTTAGTGTTCCCCACAGGTTCCTAACTTGGTAAATCTAACTATAACAGCTCTATCCTGATATCTTGCACGTAAAGTGATAAGTTATGTATCTCTAAATCCTTGGTCCGGCATCTAGAGAATTTCACTCCGCACCTTGGTCCGGCTACGTGTGTTGCTATACTAACCCTTATCTTTACCTCATATTAAACATCGTATTCGGTATTTGACTAAGCTATTAACTCGTACCAACCAATACTAGTCTATTAGATAGTCTACACTAAATCTATGTTGATAATTCTTTTCCTATTATCTACCTCCTTGGTCCGGCAAGTAGCATTAAGGCAAGTTCTAACGTTGGCCACCGTTAAAAAGAATTCTAAACGAAAGAATTATCAATACATGCAAGACACCACTCTAGAATTGTTATTGAAGTTAGATTACTACCTTGTTATTCACCCATGGTTCCCACAACCCTAGCTATGAGGTTTAGTTACCCATGTTTGTAATTACACAATTCATATGGTTAATGGAAGAATTCATGCACTTACTTTTATGAGAACTAATAATTTCCCAGAATTTAACTTGATTAATCAACGAAATCCACAACAATCAATTCCCGGGAAATATCTTAATTCCCAAAATCGAGAATTTAATAATATAATTGAAGAACTATAAACTAAAAATTATCCAGAATGTCTAACCCCAAAAATGAGGTTTTTCCAACTATTTATAATAAAAACAAAACCTAATCAAATAAGGATTCTATTTACTAAAAATCTGTCCAAACGCGTCTGGGTCGACGGACCGTCATGGACACGACGGACCGTCATAGCCTCCGTCGTCCCATACTTCACATCTTCTCATGTTGATTTCTTCATTCCCCTCGACGGACAGGTATGACGGACCATTTCAAGCACGACGGTCCGTCGAGGGTCTTCGTTCCAAAACACTTGAACTTTGGAATTTTGGGTACTGGGATTACTCTCTGATCATTACGACGAACCTGCAGGACGGACCGTCGTAGCTGTGACGGTCCGTCATGGACTTCCGTAATCCCACACTTGGTCAGACTTCCCCAAATTTCCTTCAGCAACTTCTCCCTTCACTACGGTGCCACCTACGGACCGTCATAGCCGCGACGGACCGTCATAGCCGCGACGGACCGTCATAGGTTTCGTAGGTGGTCTCTTCTGCAATTTTCTCTCAAAAACTCCCGCGTTCATCCTTGGACAAATTTTCTGCAAACAAAGAGAAACTTATATCAAAATTAACAAAAAAAGGCTCTCGACACACACTAAACTTAAGGAAAAAGCATTAGACATACCGTGAAACCACGGTACATCAACACCCTCAACTTAAATTCGTTGTTTGTCCTCAAGCGACGCACTATGACTCACTACAAAATCTTTGTACAAAAGTATCCATATTTTAACTTCCGCAATCATTTGGCTATCAATCCCGATTATTCTCATCATGTTCATGCATGGTATCACTATTAGGCATTGATTTGTGTAGAATCAAACCATAACCCAGATTTACTACGCAATGATGCCTATCCTCTTCAATTTCTCACCGAGATGCTAATATTTCTGGTATTACAACTCCTGTCCTCACTTCGAATAACATCCTCATTTTTCACACAATGATTTTAGTTTGAGTATAAGGATCACGTTTCAACACTAACTCTCAGAACAAATTCATCACTCATTTATACATATTGCCATAGGCTTGCCCTTATTTTCACTACTTCAAATTCCTCATACGCACTTAGGATCACAATAGGACTTTTTTAGATTGTAACATAGGCTCAGGGTCAGGTAGGATGTATTTAGGTATACTTTAGTGACTTGTTGCCCTCCTTGACATACCGGCTAAGCGAACCACCTTTTTATCATCTTATTTCGCCCTATTACTCAATTTTCTTTTTACTTTGCTGTTTTCCCTTTCTTATCCTTATGTGTAAGTGACTTTTCTCTTTTCTTTTGTTTATTTTGCTTTTTTTTTTTTAGTCACTTCTGTTTTATTCTTTCTTTCTCTTCATTCTTTCAACCCCACTTTCCGGGGTTTTCCTTATAGCAGCCACCCTCAACTCATGATTTTGCCATGAGTCAAGGTTCACAATACCCATGGTTGGGTCAGGGCCAAAACAAGGTTGCTTTCTGCATTAGCCACCCTCAACTTATGCTTTTGGCATAAACTGAGGTGCACATGTCCAAGGGGGGACCAGGGCCAACACATTGTTCCCAGAGAAGATCATTTGGGGAGAAAAAGAAAGATCTATTTTAAGCTCAATTCATTTGGATCAAAAAGGGATTAACTTCATTTGGTTTTCTGTTATTTTTAGGCTCAAGATTGACTATTTCGAACAAGGGCCTATGATCCTTTCCTAAGTGATTGTTTTGACTCATTTTTAGCAGGACAAACCAGGCAAGTTCTAGCTCAGTATTAATGGTGGACATTCAATTTCACCTCACACTCTCTTGACATTCCTTGCAATCCCAGATTATTCGACACCTAGTTCAAATCTTAGATTCAGGATCATGCAGTAGTTTATCTTTATTTCATGTTTCAAACCACACAATTTTCACTTACTATGCCTAGTCATGCATCATTTTGATTATCGAGATATCATATTTACTTTAGCCATCATGCTTCAGATTTATGCTATGTACATCAGATGTGACATGCCGGTTCAACAATAAAAGTAATCAGTCTTTTGGGGAAAAAGAACACAGGCAAGAAAACCCCAAAAGAGGATCGTGAACTTGGGCTACTCAGAATTCACCCAAGTGCTCACTTTCCATTTACCCCACCCCCAACAAAAGATATGCAATTGTCCCCAATGCATAGAAAAGTTAAACTACGTAAAAGGGTAAGTGAAGCAAACCTGAGGCGCTAAGCGCCGATGATCAGCAAGCTGGTGGGTCCGGTTCACCGGAACCCACTCCCTGCGTAGTCTGGACATCCTCAGTAATGTCCTCAGCATCCACAGCACCATCAGTAGTGCCTCCCACAGAATCTACAATTTTGGAGCTAGACGCCCCGGCAGCTACTTCTACAGCCCTCAACTTACGGGCCTCCTCATCAGCAATCGAGGCTCTCCTCGCAGCCTCCATCTCACGGCACTCCTTCTTCCTCGCCCTAGCTTCATCCTCCTCTCGACCCCTGCGTCTCTTGACATGCTCTCGTGGGGGAGGGGGTGGAACATCAGAAGTGGCAAACAGGGCAGCCATCACGGTGTCATCAGCAGGCGCTGCAGAAGGGTCCTCAGACTCAGGCACCCTTGCCTCTAAAATCATATCAAGATCCGCCCGCAGACTCTCAACCGCAGCCTGGAGGGTCGACATGTCCACCGGAGGGGCTGGTCGGGCTAGCACTCGCAATTCAAACGCGTCAAAGCGCTGATGTACCTCGGCGATCTTCCTCTCCGTGTGCTGAACCATCTTGCGCTCCATGCGCTCCTCTGCCTCAGCAATTGTCTTCTGCATCCAAGGCTGGATGTGATGCAGAAGTGTAGCCATCTGTGCCTCAAGTTTCTGGACCCGAACAAGTGGGACCAGAGTGGCAGAAGGAGCCGAGCGAGAGGAGCTCGGGGCAGTGCTACTACCCAGGATAGACTCGACCGGAGTAGGGTCAGTGTGTGCAGAAGCGGCACGGGAAGCATCATGAGCATGCTCTACGGTGTCTGCCAGGTTCTCACCAAATGGAACCACCTCTGGGCAGGGCCCTCTGCGTGGGGCCAACTCATTGGCCTCATCCCTGATGAGGCCGATGTCAATATTTCCTGGCGGGGTCTTGAGCTGGTCAATGTGCCAAATGGGCACACCTGCTGATCTGCACAAACAGAAAATCATGCAAGGGAAAGGGTAAGTCGTGGTGACCTTGAAGGCCCTCTCGTGCATGACCACTTGGAGAAGCCAAGCGAAATCAACCTCGAACCCTGCCATCATTACGGCCATCAGCACCGCACGATCCCAGGTGACTATATTATCAGCAGCAGTGGGGGAGAGACAATGGCAGACTATCAACCAAAGAAACTTGGCCGTAAAGGTCAAGTTGGCCTTCCTGATGGCTCCCTTAGGTTCCATCACCCAATCCGCAGCCTCTCCATCAACAGACAGGTGTTGGGCCATCCACCTCTTGGTGGTCTCTCTCAGTGAAGGCTGGCGGAAGAAACTACCCTCTTTAACAATTTGCCACCGGTAATCAAACTCGGCCGTGAGAAGTGTGCTGGTGGAGTGAAAATCCGTGCCGTACAGATATCGGCGGATGGCTGGTAGTGAGATGTCGACCTGGATGCTGCGTACTCAGACATGCTCAAGTGGGGCCTGTTTGGCGGGGGCAGACCGCCTATCGATCTGTGAGCGAAGAGTAGCCACATAGGAGGCATAGAACTCACGCACTAACTCCTCACTGTAGCGGCCTAAAGAACGAGCCGTCCACTCCAGCCGGTGTCTGGTGAAAAGGGTGTGAATGTCTGGCATGGTGGGGAGACTTCCCGTGAGGACCGCCTCTCCAGTGTGAGGGTCCGTGTCATGACGCCTTTGTCATTGAGCTCTTTGGTGTCCAAGTATACTTTGTATTGCCCGTCGACACACCACCGGTTGGGCTGATCGGCAGCCGGGGCAGGAACTCCAGTTGGTGAGCCAGGGGTGGAGTCAGTGCTGTCAGCCTCATCATCCGAAGCAGACTGTGTAGCTGTGGCGGGGGCAGAGGCTTCTGCGGACCCAGAGGCTTCCTCTGACCACGAAACTCCTAAGGAGCCAGATGCTCCTTCGTCTTGGGCAGCTGACCAGAAGGTGTGCCGGTCAGTGTGCGCTCCTCATCAGACTGGGAGGCAGTGACTACGCCGGGATCCACCTTCTGGGGTGTGACTCTCGGTACACGTGGAGCTCGTGCTGTAGTAGCAGTGCCTGGGGGCACGTATTCTGGATCATGCTCATCATCAGAGCCTATCACCAATCGGGCAGACGGGGCGACAGATTTAGAATGCCCACGTGCGTAAACACGATCTTGTTTAGGTGCCATTGGAGGTAGTACCTGTAATGAATCATCATTAGTACTTGAAGGATGAAACAGGACAGGAAAAAAAATGACAATAATATATAGAAACTCAAAATAGTGAGAACAGCTCTGAAATGGCAGTAAGGCACGACGGACCTGGTGACGGCCCGTCGTGAGTATGACGGACCGTCATGCGATCCGTCATGTAATACTTGGCAACATAAAGTAGCAGAAGGAAAGTCTCAGACTAATACGATGGTTGTGCAGGACGGACCGTCGCGGGTATGACGGTCCGTCATATGTGTCCGTCAGTGGACACTTCAAAAAAGTGTGGATACCCTTAAGACAGAGGTCGCTGACCGTCACGACGGTTGTGCAGGATGGACCGTCGTGAGTATGACGGTCCGTCACATGTGTCCGTCAGTGGACACTTAGAAAAAGTGTTGAGACCCTTAGGATAGGGGTCTCTGACCGTCACGATGGTTGTGCAGGACGGACCGTCGTGAGTATGACGGTCCGTCACATGTGTCCGTCAGTGGACACTTAGAGAAAGTGTTGAGACCCTTAGGATAGGGGTCTCTGACCGTCACGACGGTTGTGCAGGACGGACCGTCGTGGGTATGACGGTCCGTCATATGTGTCAGTCAGTGGACACTTGGAGAAAGTGTTGAGACCCTTAGGATAGGGGTCTCTGACCGTCACGACGGTTGTGCAGGACGGACCATCGTGGGTATGACGGTCCGTCACATGTGTCCGTCAGTGGACACTTCGAAAAAGTGTTGAGACCCTTAGGATAGGGGTCTCTGACCGTCACGACGGTTGTGCAGGATGGACCGTCGTGGGTACGACGGTCCGTCATCGGGTTGTCGTGCTGGCAAGCAGAGACAGAACTGGGGGGTGCGAAATTCACCCCATGTGAGTCAAAACAAAGACCCATGGTTTTCTAATACATTTTAGAGCCCTAATGGACAAGTTTAAAGCCCTATCAAATTGGCAAGTTTACAGCCCTAAGTTCTCTAGTGTTAGCCAGGCATTTTGTGGAATTAAAGACCTACATTAGACAATATCTAGTCAAAAAGCAAAACCCCATAGGCAAATAATGAGGAACAACAACAAAACAAACAAAGAGAGTAAATGGGTCGAGTTTCAGGAACACATACCTTGGAAGAGGAGACAACAATGCAAAAGTGATGGCACTCAAGTGAGAAGACGGAAACTCACAGCAGCAGACTCCGACCAAGAGGGAAATTTGGGATGAAAAATGGGAGAATATGGGGAATTTGGGAAGAGAATGAAGTTGGAAGGGGAGTAAATGGAGGGAAGTGGGAAAGAAACTGTTAATGAATGGGTGAGGGGGTTTAAAACGTTTTAAACTTTTGAAATTCTTTCACCGGGTCGGGTCGGGTCGCCGGGTAATGGCGTGACGAAACCCCGATGACGGTCCGTCGCAGTTGTGACGGTCCGTCATACGGTCCGTCGCATGTGCCCTAATTTTTCAAAAATACAAGAGAGCGTACCTGGCACGACGGAGTACTGCAATGGTCCGTCACAGGCGTGACGGTCCGTCGATGTATCCGTCAGTGACTGATACAGAGTAACTTTTCTGCAGAACTTCCTGTAGATGTGCTACCTGAAAATTTACAACCCATTAATAGAAAATGCTACCGTTACTAGAAAGAAAAACTATAAAAGTGGTTAGATGATAACTATTGGGTTGCCTCCCAACCAGCGCCTGATTTAACGTCGCGGCACGACTGAGGACACTCGATTACTCAGACTTCATCAAGATGATATGCCTCAATCACCTCATTCGCAGATTCCGCATGACCTATATAGATTTTGAGTCGTTGTCCGTTCACCTTAAACCGCACACCTTCCTTGTTTTCCAACTCAACCGCTCCATGAGGGAATAATTGGGTGATCAAGTAAGGTCCAGTCCATTTAGACTTGAGCTTGCCCGGAAATAAGCGTAATCTTGAGTTGAATAAAAGCACTGAATCCCCAATCATAAACTCTCGTTTCTCGATTTGTAGGTCATGGTACTTCTTCATCTTTTCTTTGTAGAGGGCTGAGCTTTCATAAGCCTTAAGGCAAAATTCATCGAGTTCATTTAACCCATTTTATCGTTGTTCTGCAGCTTCGTTCCAGTCCATTTTTAGCTTCTTCATAGCCCACATAGCTTTATGCTCTAATTCAACCGGAAGATGACATGCTTTCCCATATACTAGTTGGTATGGTGACATACCTATGGGAGTCTTATATGCTGTCCGGTAAGCCCAAAGCGCATCATCAAGCTTCCTTAACCAATCTGTTCTACTAGCATTCACTGTTTTTGACAAAATCTGTTTGATTTCCCTATTTGATACTTCAACTTGCCCACTAGTTTGAGGATGGTAAGGAGTGGCCACATTATGGCGAACCCCATATTTCTCCAATAATCCCTTGAACAATTTGTTGCAAAAGTGGGATCCCCCATCACTAATAATCACCCTTGGAGTACCAAATCGAGAGAATATATTCTTTTTCAAGAATGCAGTGACACTCTTCCCCTCATTATTCGCGAGGGCGATGGCTTCCACCCACTTGGATACATAATCAACTGCTACTAAAATATACTTCATTCCATGAGAACTCACAAACTGACCCATAAAGTCAATACCCCAAACATCAAATAACTCAATTACAAGAATGGGGTTTAGAGGGAGCTCTTGCTTTCTTGAAATGCCGCCATCTCTTTGGCATCTATCACATGCTTTGGCGAACTCATGAGCATCTTGATGAATAGTTGGCCAATAGTAACCACTTTGTAAAATCTTATGAGCAGTTCGGACACCACTATGATGTCCACCAAAGGGTGAGGAATGGCATGCCTCTAAAATTCTCAACATCTCAACTTCCGGCACACAACGCCGAATAAGCCCATCAGCACAGCTCCTGTATAAGTATGGTTCATCCCAAAAGAACTTCTTCACATCATACATGAACTTTTTCCTTTGATGAAAAGACAGGTCCGATGGAACAATATCACTAGCTAAGTAGTTCGCAAAATCTGCGAACCACGGAATCAGGTCTTGTGAGGCAGCCAATACATGCTCATTGGGGAACGTGTCATCAATATCAGTCTTATCCCCCAACTCTCGCATAGCTTCATCTTCTAAACGGGACAAGTGATCAGCAACTTGATTTTCGGTCCCTTTTCTATCCCTTACCTCAAAGTCAAATTCTTGCAGTAGTAATACCCAACGAATTAACCTTGGTTTATCCTTCTTCGCCATCAAATATCTCAGGGCTGAATGGTCAGTATGCACTATAACTCTAGTACCTAGCAAATAGGAGCGAAATTTTTCAAAAGCAAATACTACGGCAAGGAGCTCTTGTTCAGTGACTGTATAGTTCTTCTGAGCTTCATTGAGGGCTTTACTAGCATAGTAAATGGGATGAAGGATTTTGTCCCTTCTTTGTCCCAATACTACACCAAGGGCAACCCCACTCGCATCACACATTACCTCAAATGGACTGCTCCAATCCGGAGAAATAATGATAGGTGCAGATACCAGTTTTTCTTTGAGATCGCCGAATGCTTTAAGACAGGATTCATCAAAAGAAAATTTACAATCTTTTTCCAACAGTTTGCACAATGGATGTGCAGTTTTTGAGAAATCTTTGATGAATCTCCTGTAAAAACCTGCATGCCCAAGAAAGCTTCTCACACCTTTTACAGAGATAGGTGGAGGAAGTCTCTCTATCACCTCAACTTTGGCTCGATCAACTTCTATGCCTTTTTCTGAAATACGATGGCCTAAAACAATACCTTCTTTGACCATGAAGTGGCATTTTCCCAATTGAGAACTAAATTGCAATCTTCACATCTCTTAAGAACCTCAGATAAATGGCTCAAACATTGCTCGAATGATTCACCAACCACAGAAAAATCATCCATAAAAACCTCAATAGTATCTTCTACCATGTCGGAGAATATTGACATCATACATCTCTGAAATATGGCGGGTGCATTGCACAACCCAAACGGCATTCTCTTGAACGCAAAGGTCCCATATGGACAAGTAAAAGTGGTCTTCTCTTGATCTTCTGGTGCAATAGAGATCTGGTTATACCCTGAATAACCATCAAGAAAACAGTACCACCCTTTTCCGGCGAGTCTATCCAACATCTGATCCATGAAGGGCATGGGAAAATGGTCCTTTTCGGTCCATGCATTTAATTTCCGGTAATCCATACACACCCTCCATCCAGTCACCGGCCTCATTGGAACAAGTTCATTTTTTTCATTGGGGACCATAGTCATTCCCCCTTTCTTAGGTACAAACTGAACAGGGCATACCCAACTACTATCGGCGATCGGATAAATTACTCCAGCATCCAACCATTTTATGATTTCCTTCTTCACAACCTCTTGCATAGGTGGATTTAAGCGTCTCTGGTGTTCAATACTTGGCTTATGATCGTGCATGAGTTGGATTTTATGAGAACAAATACCAGGGGGGATCCCAATAATGTCCGCAATGGTCCACCCAATAGCTCTTTTGAACCTTTTTAGCACTTTGACCAAACTCTCAACTTGTTGTTCATTCAGATCTGATGCAATGATTACCGGAAATGTATCACCATTTCCTAAGAATTCATACCTGAGGTGTGGTGGGAGAGCTTTTAGTTCTAGCTTTGGAGCCTCCTCTATGGATGGTTTAGCGGGTGGAGACTCGCGATTCTTCATGTCTAGCTCATATTTCTTCGGTTTGAACCGAATATTACCACGATCAAGGGCAGCGACTAATGACATATATTCTTCAATGCCTTCATTATCAAGATTCATTATCACTGCCGCCAGTGCTTCTACACCTAGCCGTTCTTCTATTTGTGTTTTGGATGATTCACCAACTTTGTAGGATATGGCAGATACCGATTGGAGCTCATCACTCTGCCGCATGGACCTACAAATGTTGAAAAGTCACTTCTTCATTATTCAACCGAAATTTCATCTGCCCTTTTTCCATATCAACTAAAGCTCTACCCGTAGCAAGGAATGGCCTCCCAAGAATAATGGGCACCTCAAAATCGACTTCACAATCAAGAATGACAAAATCTGCTGGAAATATGAACGACTCTACTTTTACTAGCACATCATGGAGTATCCCTATAGGCCTTTTTACTGTTCGATCGGCCATCAGTAGCCGCATCGCAGTGGGCTTTGGGTCGCCCAAACCCAACTTCTTGTAAATCGAGAGGGGCATGAGATTTATGCTTGCCCCTAGATCACATAATGCTTTCGCAAAATGTAATAACCCGATTGTACAAGGAATAGTACATGCACCCGGATCTTCTTTCTTTTGCACCAAAGACCTTGTAGCAATAGCACTACAATGCTGCATTCTGTCATCATCCTCAAAAGTGATCGATCTTTTCTTTGTAACCAAATCTTTCATAAACTTGGCATAACCGGGCATTTGTTCAAGAGCTTCTACCAAAGGGACATTGATAGAAAGTTGCTTCAACATTGTTATAAAGCGCCGATATTTGCCATCCTCGGTCTTTTTCACTAATCTTTGAGGAAAGGGGGGTGGAGGTCTAGGCATGGGAGTTACCTTTTTAGGTACTTCAGCATCTTTATCAGTGTTATCTTCTACTTCATCACTAACCTCTACCACTATATTATTATCTTTGGTCACCTTTTCCACAATAGACGGCATAGGTGGGTCAATAGTTTGTTTACCACCACGAGTAGTAATTGCCATACAGTGTCCATCATTTTTCGGATTTTGGACAGTGTTGCTAGGAAGAGTGCCCGGTTGCCGTGTGTTCACAGTTGCAGATAATTGAGCCATTTGCAATTCAAGCTGCTTAATTGATATGGCATAGGTATCAACTTTCTGTCCAATACCTGCTACATCACTCCTTAACTCTTTGGTGTGCTCATCACTAGCATCGAACCTCCTCATCATCTTGTGCAACATATCCTCAACTCGCGCCATACTACCTCCACCATCCCTAGGAGCAACTTCACGATTTTGAGGAGGAACATAGGGCCCACTCCTCTCATTTCTGTTACCATAGTTACCCCTGTTGAAGTTGTTGTCGCGGTTGTAATTTCCATCACTAACATAATTACCCTCGCAGTTGTAGTTACCATAGTTCCGACCTTGATTTCCTTGACCTTGGCGCCAATTCTCCTGATTGGAGCCTTGGGCATTTGGTCGGAAACCCCCCGTCTGATCATTTACTGCATAAGAATGTTCCTCACAATAATATTCATCAGTTGGTGGTGGTGGTTTAGACAAGTAGTTCACTGCGTTTATCTTTTTTGCACCCCCAGTGACATGTTTTAACACTAACCCAAGCTCAGTTCTCATCTGTGCCATCTCTTCACGAATCTCATCTGTGGCTAGATTGTGTGTGGATTGCACTGCAAAAGTATTTCTCCCAGTATCTGTCTTCCTAGTACTCCATGCTTTATTATTCCGGGAGATTTTCTCTAATGTTTCGGCAATTTCAGCATAGGGACACTCCCCATAAGAACCACCTGCTATAGTATCCAATACCGCTTTATTATTATCATCCTGTCCCCGGTAGAAGTATTCTTTCAGTGACTCATCATCTATGCGGTGATTGGGGACACTTCGCAGAAATGAAGTGAACCTATCCCAAGAACTACTAACTGACTCTCCTGGTAGTGCCACAAAGTTGTTAACTCTGTCTTTGTGATTTAGTTTCTTGGAGACCGGATAGTAACGTGCTAAGAAAACATCCCTCAGTTGGTTCCAAGTGAAAATTGAGTTATAAGGGAGCTCAGTGAACCAAATGGCAGCTTCTCCCGTCAGTGAGAGAGGAAATACTCTTAGCCCTATTACATCCAAATTCAAATCAGGCCTCCCTACACAGCTTTTACACACTGCCTTCACCTTAGCTATATGGGCATGTGGGTCCTCAGACGGTAGTCCTGAAAACAAACCTCTAGCCGTGAGCATTTGCATTAGACTACTAGTGACTACAAAGGTGTGACCTTCTGGTAGAGGGGGCAAGACAAGTGGCCCATCAGAATCTGCAATATTGTCATACCCTCTGTAGTATTCTTGAGGACGTGGAGCGGGATTATGTCCCCTTTGTGCACCTTGATCAGGATCATCAGGTAATAATCGACCATGAGCATCAACCGGAGCTGGGATGTTCAGGTTTGGATCATCATCATTTATACCCAAGTTTCGATTCATTTTGCGTAGTGTACGCTCTAACTCGTGATCGTAGGGAAACAAGGGTTCTCTTCCTCTCCGTGTATTTGGCATACAAGGACGTCAAACCTGGCAAAATAAAAAACAACAGAAAAAGTAAAATCAGGAAAATATTGACTAAATTTTAGTAATAAAATTAAGTTAATCTAAAAGCTACTTTCCCCAGCAGCGGCGCCAAAATTTGATACGCTCAAACTTACTTCTCAAATAAGAAGTAAAGCGGTCGTATCAAGTAAAGAACCCAACTAATGAGGTTGGGATCGATCCCACAAGGAAAATAGTTCAGACTTAACTTTATTTTATTATTACTATTATTTAGCCAACTATTTTCCAATAAACCAAAAGACAAAAAGGGGGGTTTTATTTCTAAATTAATGAAAATGATTAACTAAATAAGAATGAACAACTAACAAATTTAACTTTCGGAGTTTAATCAAATTATAAAAGTAACTAGGGTTTTAGTGTTCCCCACAGGTTCCTAACTTGGTAAATCTAACTATAACAGCTCTATCCTGATATCTTGCACGTAAAGTGATAAGTTATGTATCTCTAAATCCTTGGTCCGGCATCTAGAGAATTTCACTCCGCACCTTGGTCCGGCTACGTGTGTTGCTATACTAACCCTTATCTTTACCTCATATTAAACATCGTATTCGGTATTTGACTAAGCTATTAACTCGTACCAACCAATACTAGTCTATTAGATAGTCTACACTAAATCTATGTTGATAATTCTTTTCCTATTATCTACCTCCTTGGTCCGGCAAGTAGCATTAAGGCAAGTTCTAACGTTGGCCACCGTTAAAAAGAATTCTAAACGAAAGAATTATCAATACATGCAAGACACCACTCTAGAATTGTTATTGAAGTTAGATTACTACCTTGTTATTCACCCATGGTTCCCACAACCCTAGCTATGAGGTTTAGTTACCCATGTTCGTAATTACACAATTCATATGGTTAATGGAAGAATTCATGCACTTACTTTTATGAGAACCAATAATTTCCCAGAATTTAACTTGATTAATCAACGAAATCCACAACAATCAATTCCCGGAAAATATCTTAATTCCCAAAATCGAGAATTTAATAATATAATTGAAGAACTATAAACTAAAAATTATCCAGAATGTCTAACCCCAAAAACGAGGTTTTTCCAACTATTTATAATAAAAACAAAACCTAATCAAATAAGGATTCTATTTACTAAAAATCTGTCCAAACGCGTCTGGGTCGACGGACCACGTGACGGACCGTCATGGACACGACGGACCGTCATAGCCTCCGTCGTCCCATACTTCACATCTTCTCATGTTGCTTTCTTCATTCCCCTCGACGGACAGGTATGACGGACCGTTTCAAGCACGACGGTCCGTCGAGGGTCTTCGTTCCAAAACACTTGAACTTTGGAATTTTGGGTACTGGGATTACTCTCTGATCATTACGACGAACCTGCAGGACGGACCGTCGTAGCTGTGACGGTCCGTCATGGACTTCCGTAATCCCACACTTGGTCAGACTTCCCCAAATTTCCTTCAGCAACTTCTCCCTTCACTACGGTGCCACCTACGGACCGTCACAGCCGCGACGGACCGTCATAGGTTCCGTAGGTGGTCTCTTCTGCAATTTTCTCTCAAAAACTCCCGCGTTCATCCTTGGACAGATTTTCTGCAAACAAAGAGAAACTTATATCAAAATTAACAAAAAAAGGCTCTCGACACACACTAAACTTAAGGAAAAAGCATTAGACATACCGTGAAACCACGGTACATCAGTGGTGGAGCAATCAAATCAGGTATCGCACATTCAAACTTTAGATGAAAATTATTTGGTTCTTGACCTTGAACAATTATGATGGGAAAAGCTTGTTGTCTTGATGCATACATGTGTTGTTACATGTTAAATGAACTTATCTCATACCAAATATTTTTTGGGAGTTTGGTTATCAAACCCTTGGTTTATCTATAGTTGGAGGCATACAATTTTTTCTATAAACCAACCAGGATTATCAATATAATTTCATATTTTGAAACTATGCTATTAATTTAACAGTTCGAGAAAATAACCTTACAAAATCAATTTGTAAGTTGAAAATAAAGCGCATGTGACCATCCCATAGATGCATTTATCATATAGTTGCAAATTGTCCACATGGCAGGTGAACGAATCCATATTCACTTTTTTTATATGTCTCAAAAACTTCATGGAATACAATCCCAACCTTAGCTAGTATAATGATACAATTATAACTTTATCATGATAACAAGCAACACAAGAGAATTTTTGAAGAATCTTTTATTTGTTCATCATATAAACCACATGAATTCTCAATTACATTTTCATCACATTTAACCAGAATGACCAATCGGTCATGCCAACTAATCTTTATTTTTCTCAAACCTCCTGTAGAGGTGAGTTCTGGCGTATATCATTTTTCTCAAACCTCTCATAGAATTGAGTTGTGTCATATATTCAATCCACAATGATTTTATCATATCTTAACCCATTCTCATTCAGAATGATCGAGTATTCATGATGCTTATCACAAGTCACTTTCTCTTCAAGGAATGGACTAATCATTTATATGTGCTTCATAAATTTGCATTATAAGAACATTGTCATGCCTATGCATGACTCTAACACCCCGTCACTAGAAAGAGCTAACATTAGAAAGAGTGTTTTTGTTTAAATAATAAAAATCTGGAAATTGGTTAAGTTAAGTTAAGTTTGTGTTTTTGGTCGACTTCAAATGACCATAACTCCTAGATCAGAATGATTTAGGTATATTTTCAGATATCGTAGGAAATATCTTGGAATAATATTTCCAACGCTGCTGCGTGTGCGTGATACCGAATTCGTATGAGTGAGATATGCCTATTTGAAGTTGGGTTGTTCAAATATCTAAATCGGATTTTAAAAGGGCATTATGTCTTTTACTTACCCAATTATTTTATTTCTTTTTTGGGTAGTTAATTGGGGTGTAAATTGATCTTAGTCAATTTACATTTTGGGAAAAAGAGATAGGGTTTTGAGAAAAGAGAAAAGAAGAGGAGAAAGGAGGAGAAAAAGCAAGAATAGTCAAGATCTTCAAGAATCGTTTGTGGATTTCATCAAGGGGTGATCCCTACGAGGAATGTGATATCACATAGCATTGGGTTAGTTCACCCACGCTCTAAACATATTTCATTCAGCATATGTTGTCCTAAAAAGATTGAGAATTTGATGTTCTTGAGTTGTATTCTTGAATAAGTTTCGTTCTTGAATTTTGGAGGAGATAAAGGAGTTTATTAGAGTTTAATGTCGATTATTAGAGTTGATTTGAGTTAGGTTCTAGTGTATATGTTTTGGATACCTGATCCTTAAGAAATTTAAGAAAAAGAATCGGCTTAAGGTCAGAAAACGAGAAGATAATTCATTAGGAATTCACTTGGGAGAAAGCAGGCGCGATGCACCTCCATAGCGCCCGACAGGCTGGGGCGGTGTGCCAACAGTGCGTCATTTTGGAGCCCTAGTAAGTTGGGGGCTGGCGCGGCGTGCCAAGGATGCGCCTGAATCGTCGCTTTTCACCTGTCTTTCATCGTTTAGCCTATTTAAGTCCTTCTAAAGTGTACAAACACTTTCCATTGCTTCGAACTATCTAAATGACTTATAAACACCTAGAAATCATCCAGAAACATGAATCATATCCTTGAATCCATAAATTCAAATTCAAGGAAAGTTAAGAGTCAAGTCTAGGAAATTCTTAGAGTCTTTGCAAGAAGTCTTTTGCAAACGCTTTTAACTTTATTTTAAGACTTAAAGTTCGAGTTGAGTAAAGAGTAAAGATTGAAGTTCATTTATTCAAAAAGTATATGAGGACTATGTATTCCCAATGGGGTTAAAATATTTTCACATTTAATCAACAAAAGTAAACCTCGATTTCTAAGGTAGCCTTTGAGCTAAGTTTTTGAGCAATTATCTCAAATCACAGAAAAAAGTATATTTTTAAACATAAAAGCTAGTTTCATATTTAGCCCCCATAAACCATGTAGCCGTCATAGGTAGAAAAAGGTCATACTTTTTAGATGATTCCTTTAGTGTTTTTTAGCATAGACTAGTGGATCCAATTCGTAGTTTAGGTTCTATACCCTCGGCAAAGTATATGACGGTCCTAAAAGCAATAGGCAAAATGATGTATCATCATAATAGCTCTTATTTGATATGGTTGTCGGTTAAAGAAGATCCCATAGAAGTAATTGCGTTCTTATATACACAGTTTATTTATATTATTACATACATTTTAGAGTTATATTGTATCTTTGCATACACACAAAGTTGACATCATATTTTAAACAACTTTTCTTTATATTGCACTTGTTTTATACTGCTTTATATTAAAATGAGTTCAGTTATGTTGAGTTGAGTTGAGGTAGGTAAGTTCTTCAGTTCCTTTCAAGCTTATGTCTTGTTTTAGAATTTCCCTCGCATATTCGTACAATCAATGTACTAATATCATTTGGTCTGCATCTTATTATGATGCGGACACAGGTAACCAGGATCAACATCCAACACATCGTTGATCCAGTTGAGCACTCACAGTCTTCAGGTGAGCCTCTTTCCTTTCTAGAGGATCCCTTTTATTATTTTTAGTTTTATTATTAATTCATTAGGATGTCGTGGTTTTTTTTCTGACATCCATCTCAGTTATTTAGAGTCTTCATTGATAGTGAGATGTTAGTTCTTTAGTCTTTTCATTGTCATTATCTTATGTTGAGACTTGAGTTTGCTTTGATATCCAGTTGAATGTTCTTTTATAATATTCCAGTTTATTAGATAGATTTATCTTTGTTGAGTTATGTCTTCCACTGAATAAGTAAGCCAGACCAAGGGTTCTCTTGGGACCAATAATGGTTCTCGAGTGCCAGTCCCGCCCAGGGTGTGGACTTGGGGCGTGAAAAATTTGGTATTAGAGAACAAAGTTCAAAAGTGCTAGAGAGTCTATGATGCTGTGTCTGTAGAGTCCTAGTTATCAGTGAGAAGCGCGCTGCATCTATAATTAGAAGGATGCAACACTTAGGAAAATTTCTCACTTCTTTCACACTCATTTCGTGCGTTAATGTTTGATCTCTAAAAAGTTTCTTCTAACTCGTGATTACATGTGTCTTTCAGATCATGCCTCTGGAAGAGATGTCAGATGTCATCATGCTAGGCGTAATGTTGAGGAACAAGGGGTACCTAATACACCTGAAGTGCAACCCCAAGGAGGATTTACTAATGCTGAGTTCAGGGAAGAGATATGGATGGTAAGTCAAGCCGTGACTAATCAAGTTGGGCAACAAAGAGGGGCTGACAAGAAGAGGCTGACACTTCGAGGATTCGTGAGTTCTTGAGGATGAACCCTCCAAGTTTTACTATTTCAAGCACTACTGATGATCCAGAGAACTTTCACTACTAGAAATAAGCTATATACCGACTACAAATCCCGACTACAAATATGCAATCGGAAATGTGGAAATTTTCCGACTACTTTAATCGGTATATTAAAATTTATATTATTTTAATTGTTTTAAAAAACTTAGACAATGATTTCGACTACTGAAGTCGTAAGTTTTATGCAATAAAGTCAAAAATAATTGACTAGTGTTCCGATTACAATAGTCGGCGACTTGTTTAAATAATTAAAAATTATTTTTATTTGGCGACAACTGTAGTCGGCAATTTTACTATATTTTTTAATTAATTATTGATTTAATTTTTCGATTAAAGTAAAGTAATAGTGAAGGTCTCTACTTCAATCCTAGGCATTGACATTTTACTTTATAAATTTTTTTTTCGTAGTAAATTCTAACCCATATATTCTGACCCATTTTTTCACTAACATTAATTAAAAAAGAAACTTAATTAAAAAAGAGAAAATTATTAGTATTCTGATCCATATATTCTGACGAGCTTCTCTAAAGCATTTTTTTCACTTTTCACAACATTCTAAAGGTAACCTCTTCTCATAGCATTCTTTTCACTTTGGTTGAGGACGAATCGTTTCCAGATTCTTAATGAAAATCGTTTCCAGAATCGTGAGGTAATGTAACTCTTCTCCTCTTTTCATGTTTTAATTTTGTTGAGATATTATAAAGTCAATCTTTTTCATTAGGGTTTATATTTGATTTTGTAAAGAAATTCGTTTCCTGAATCGTGAAGCAATGTAACTCTGTAAACTCTATTACTCTATAGTATGTAATTTTGCTCAAGGAACCTTCCGAGGTTTGTTTGAATTAGAAAATTGTTTCAAAAATACATTTGTTGCTCTTTGTTTGGACCTGATGCCCCTGCACCATGGTAAAATATTGTTTCACTTTCTTACGGTATGTGTCTGAGCTTATGAAAATTATTCACTTTACGCGATAGCGGGACAATCTTTGTTGCTCTTTTTTGCTTTAACAAAAGCTAGGACCTCTTTTTTTTTTAAATTTTTTTTGGGTATTGGAGTTCATTTTGCTTCCTTTGCTCTAGAGTATATTAGATATAAAAGTGATTAGTATATAAAGTATATGTCATGTTCTCTATTTCTTCTTGTTTTTTCTTATTTGAAATCAAAATGGAATTGCAGACACTGATTTATTACTTGTAACACATGAATACAAGAAAGTGTAAAAGAGCAATAGTTCTAGTGCAGCTCTCATCATACATTCATGTTTTGATCGTAGGAGTAAAACATTAGTATAGGCAACGTGAATTAATATTCAATTTTTTTTGAAAAGAAAGAATAGTAGTAGTGAGAAACAAACACTTGAAGCAGAAGCATGAAAATAAGACAGATAGAGGTGGCATTCTGTATATTCCATGGGATATGGGGGGAATGAGTTCTTTTTGTGGTTTTTAGTTTTAGTGATTATTATATTTTGAGCATAGGAAACTGAGCAAGTTTCTCAGTGAGATTCAAGAAAGATCGGAGTTGCGGTGGGGAGGAAATGACTTGTACAACTCATAGGATCAAATGCTTACGTTACTTAGCTTATTTTTTGCTTCACATCAGGTGGTAAAAACTGATCTAAAAAAATTATTTGATATGTCATGTAGCTCATAAGAGTATTTAATCTAACAATGTTTGGTGGTTGTAGCCTTACATACTGATTATTTATTTGTTATTTGATTACATGTCTTAGTTTATTATGGGATAGATGTTGAATGTACTGTAATGTTTTTTCTGCTATTTATGAGTTCTCACCTACATATGTTTGTTTCTTTTGTGTATACAAGTGATAGTGTCTAGGAACTGGTAGATAATCACGCTGATAAGTAGGAAGAAAGTTGCAGGTCTCTTGTCCCTCCGAGCAATATTACTCATTTTTTCCCTTAACTAATACTCTAATAGAGTACATTGATAGAGTTCAACTATATCGTCCTTTGTAGGAATAATCCCTTTGTTTGAGTTGAGGTGATAGATTTCAACTATATCTTCCTTAACTAATACTCTAATAGAGTACTCTTTATGCATATATATCGATTTTGAACATTCTAAAAACAATTGTAGAGGTTGACTTAGTGGTTAAGATGATTCAAAATTCACCTCGAAGTTCTAAGTTCAAATATGAAGGGAGAGAAGATTAAAGGGAAAGAAGACTTAATTTAATTAGGTATAGAAGAAGTTTGAAGAAAGCTTTAAGATTTATTAAACATCAGATTAGTCTTGGTCACAATAATCCAGCCAAATGATTTTCTCTTTGGAACCTTACCTATCATCCAAACACATCTCACGGCTAGTCTTCTTGGTTCTTTTCATCATATTTTAGTCATATTAGTCTTCTTGGTTCCTTTCATCATATTTTAGTCATATTTACCTAGTTATCATCCTTCAGATGATGATCAATAAAGAATTCACTGCTTTAAGAATTTTTAATGGCAGCTCGGGCATCCGTAAAGGGTGGCTCTTTACACACTAGAGGATCTATGAGTTTCGCAGCCCACAAATGAAAAATGGTAATTTTTAATTGAATCTCCTTAATTTTAACTAAATGTGATTGAACATCTTATAACTTTTATTGCGGACAAAGTTAAAAGGTGTAGAAGTGTCTAATCCTGAGGAATTTGAGGAGACGCATAAGAAAAAAAAATAAGGATGGTTCAAGGGGAGAATGGATAGAGCCACGTGCAGAGGAGACATTTGTAAGTTATTACACTTCAACGTTATTTCATTTAACATAATCTTAGAATCTTAAATCACAATGGAAATAAATCAGAAAAGAAAAACTGCAATTCGCCTCATGTATGGAAACTTGATATGGGGTGAGGAGCATGGACAACTTATCTGTTACTAGTCGAATAACATTTGGTAATGAATTAGATAAAGTGCATGTTTTAAATATTTTGAGTTTTTTCCAGTCTTGTGATCATTATTTGCTTTAGGATTTAGTGTTGTCATTAAGATAACATTAAAGAAACTATCTGCTGAAAGTAGTTGTTGTAACTTAAGTTTGTGATATAGCTAATTAATTTGTTGCTATGAGAAGTTGTGTTGTACACTTTAGACATGTTGTTCTTTTATCTAATTTGTATACTATTGCTGGGAGATGGGATGACACTGCTCATGTTAGTTTTAAGCAGAAGGAAACCAGAAAGCATGAGAGCAGACTATTGAGAAACATACCTTTGAAGATATATTAGTAATGCTCACATGTCATTCTAGTTACTATCAGTATGTTTGTTAACTAACTGCCACTCCAAATGAGAATATTTACTGCAATTTGGACTAGTATTTACTGTTCAGTATAGATGGCTAATGAGTCGATGGAGTTATTATATTATCAGGAAGGTAGTTGTATTGAAAGACCTTTTGTTGTTTATCGAAAACAGAGTACTTTGGCATGAAACAAGAATTGTTATTCATTTCAACAGGTAAAATAAATTCGTCTGCATCAAAAAAATGATCAAAATAACAATCTTGATCTTGATTTTCATCAGAAAATGTGTGTTCAAAATCATAGTTGAAATAAAAAAGAAGTTGATGCATAGTCGTCATTTCTTCTGAGTTGAATGCATAATCAACATTTGGTTCCAATTTAGTAGCAGCAAAGCAGATTATACTAGCCATTATTGAATATCCAATAACACATCCTTTACAAGCAAAATACAAAATGAGCTTAAGTAACAGATAACCTAGTACTAGTAGCTTAAATTAGTATAAGAACATGAAGTGGTTAATGTAAGAAAGATATAATTAGTTTAAGAATAAATACCTTGATTGAGATGACAAGTACAGAGAGATGACAAGCTAGAAAGTTACATACTCAACAATCTGCCAGTTTGTTAGATGAGATTAATAAGGTTAGAGGGAAGTTGTAGGTGGCACAATAAGCTAAAATAGCAGGAGGACTTAGAAACTGATAAGGAATTTAAAATGGTGAGATACTTGACAGAAGTGATGTTGATTCAAAGAAGCAAAACAATTTGGTTGAAACTAGAGAATGAGAACAATTCTCAAATAGAAAATGCTTCGAAAAACAATTTTCAATTTCAAGATGAGAACATCCTGATGCAGACTTAATCTGAACAAATAACTATTATAGTTGTAAGGCATTTCTCTCAACTATTAGGGGAAAGGGAGGTTCGACAAAAACAAAAGGCTGAAGAAGTGTTCCTAAAAAATGGAAATCACTTATCTTTTTAATTAATTGTGTATTATGTCTGAAAGAAATAAGATTATTGATTTATATATACATTTATTTCAGGTTCAATTTCAGAGAGGCTTGGATGAATGTCGTCAGACACATCCTACTTCAAAGGCTGATTCCACATCATCTAGTGATATTACATCTATATGGACAAATGTGACAGGAGGTGTGAAGAAAGGTAGAGTTTACGGAATGGGAGCACAACCTTCCTCGTTTCATCCATCATCATTGTTGTCTGGTGCTTCTAATTCTCAATCTTCGGAAGAAATGGAAGCAATGCGAAGACAAATTTCAGAGCTTACAGAAAGACTTCAATCATCTGAAGCTAACTTTTCTAAAGTGCAAATATTCATGGAGAAACATATGGCTGAATCTGATGAAAGTGAAGGGACCGACTCTGATGAAGAGTAAGATTATTTTATGGTTGTTTAGATATTTTTTATGAGATTTAGACATGTTTTGAACTATTAATACTTATTAGACTTGATTTTGGTGATGCTTGAGCTTTTAGACTCTTGAATTGAATTGAATGCAATTTGAATGTTTAGGAATGTATTCGATGTTTGATTTTATTTTTGAGTTTTGTGGATGGATGATAGTATTAATTTAGCAGGTTGTCTACCAAAGAACAACAATAGTAAATGTCATTTTTTCGACAATAGTATGCAATATCATATAATTTATTTTAGAAAATTAAAATTGCCGACTACAGTAATCGATGATTATCTAAATAGTGAATAAATTTATTGTATATACCGACTGTAGTAGTCGGAAAAATACTAATATAATTAACAAATAAATTATATGCCGACCACACTTGTAGGAATATATATTAATTAATTATTTAATTGTTCAACTATTATGACTACTGTAGTGGGCATCGTTTATTTATTAAATTATTATTTTAATTATTACCTATCACAGTAGTCGACATTGTTTATTTATTAAATTATTATTTTAATTCTTACCGACTACAGTAGTCGGCATTGTTTTAATCATTAAATTATTATTTTAATAGTTTCCGACTACAATAGTCGGCCATTTAAGTATTTAATGGTCAGTTCTTCTTTTATAGTTTTTGACTAACGTAGTCGGAAAATGCCGACTACAGTAGTCGGTAAAGAATTTTCGATGCTCAATATACCGACTACAGTAGTCGGTATCATCGGCAAACCCCATTTTCCGACTACATTCCGACTAATTTTGTAATCGGCAAACAACGAATTTCTAGTAGTGTTTATTGAGGAGCTCCAAAAGGTATTTGATGTCATGAATGTTGCTGATACTGAGAGGGTGGAGTTAGTGCATACCAAATGAAGGGTGTCGCTAGGATTTGGTTCGATCAATGAAAGGAACGAGATGAGGATGCACCACCTGCGAGTTGGGCTTGTTTTGAGGAGGCCTTCTTGGGGCGTTTCTTTCCCTGAGATTTGAAAGAGGCTAAGGTACGAGAGTTTCTCACTCTTAAGTAGGATACTTTGAGCGTTCATGAGTATGGGTTGCAGTTCACCCAACTGTACCATTATTCTCCGGAGATGGTTGCGGATATGAGGAGTAAAATGAGCTTGTTTGTTGTTGGGTTGTATCGTTTGTAAAGTAAGGAAGGTAGGGCTGCAATGCTAATAGATGACATGGATATATCAAGGTTGATTGTCTATGTGCAGCAGGTTGAGAAAGAGAAGGTGAGGGATATAGAAGAGTTTAAGAGCAAGAGAGCTAAGACAGGGAATGAGTCCGGACAACAGAAGATTAATGCCAACCGGTCATCCTTCCAACAAAATAGAAGGGACCTACTCTATCATCTGCTAGTGTGCATGCACCTACACCTAAGAATGATAATGAGTACAATAGTCAGAATTTTATAGCTGCCTATTCTCAGAGTAGTATGGCACAAAGGGGTGGTAAGCCTCCTGCCTGCGCTAAGTGTGGTAGGAACCACTCAGGTACTTATCGTGAGGGCTCCACTGATTGTTTAAAGTATGGCCACAATGGTCATTTCAGAATGTCCAAAGAACAAGCACAGTAATGGTAATGGGGGCAATAAAGTCCAGTCTTCTTCAGTTGCTCTACCAGACAGAGTTGTACCTAGAGGAGCAACTTCAGTTACTACCAAAGGATCAAATCGCCTATATTCTATCACAAGTCGCCAAAAGCAAGAGATTCGCTAGATGTTGTCATTGGTATGGTCCAAGTCTTTAACTCTAATGTTTATGCTTTGCTAGTGATGAGTCCATGAATTGGACTCATTTAGGGCTATATTATGATAGGCTTTGTGTCCTCAAATGCATATTTTGTCTCAATAATTGAAGAAAAACCTTAAGTTTTAGGTATTTAGACATGGAGACAAAGCATGGACAAAATTGAGCAAAAAGGAGTAAGGTAGCTGAAAAAACGAAGAAATGAAGGCCTGAAGATTGCCTAATCCATTAGGCGAGTCGCCGAATGGACTTAAACTCGCCTAATGTTCCAGAGTGCTGATCCCTGAAGTATAGGATCAAGTCTGCGGTGAAAAAGAGTAGTCAGTGTGTCGCCGAACAGTTTTGCGAAGCAGACTATATCTCCCAAAGTCACAAAATGCGAAGATGTTAAAGGCAAAAGCAAGATGGCGATGAAATATTCCAAAGGAAGGATTGCCAAGTTGACCATCGATCCTTACTAACTGCGCCGAGTGATCCTTCGCAGCACAGATTGTTGAAAATTGTAAATACTCATTGAGAGTTGTAGCTTAATATCAATTTTTTAGCTTTGAGCAGTATTTTTCATAATTTGTTTTTAATTTTAGTTCTAAGAGTTTTTGGGAGACTTTGTTCTTAAGCCTTGAAGATTTGAAAGTTCCCAACTTCAAGAAATTGGAAGTGGGTCTTGAAGAATCTTCATCCTAATCGTGTGTAAAGATATTTTCTATCGTATCCAATTGATGGAAACACTTTTCGGTATTGATTTCTATCTTTTTACTATGCATAACTAAAAAACAATTCTTGGGGTGTGATTATATGAATATGGGCTGAATTTAGTGCTGGGTCTGGCTAATTAGTAGTTAATTTGTTGTTTAAATGTGATTTTGTTCAGTAGTTGTGTATGAACTTAATGGAATTGTAGTTGCAAATATGATTTCTTCTTCCTGTCTTGTGCTTGCTCGAGAGAGAAGTTTTAAGACCAAAGCTACTGAATCGATAGCCGGTGGTTATTGGGTTGTTGTAGGTTTAGCTCGAGAGAGTGAATCCTAAACCCTCTCCCACACTTTTATCTCGAGAGAGTGAATGGGCAAAGGCGAAGGCTGGTCATAAATGCAGCATTTTGGTGTTTGAGAGAAACCGATTTGATTAAGGGTAAGTTGCTCGAGAGATAATCTACCCCTACTAAAGTCTAGCTTAGTTACAAATTTACAGGAAATTTTCTTTCAATAGCATGTACCCGATAGTTTATTTAAGCCTATATTCCTATCACATCCCAAGAATCCCGTCTCCCTATTCGTATCTCTCTTATTTTTGTTGTTTTAGTTGCTAATTTGTCTGCAACCCCCATTGTTAATCGACCGTTGTGGCACCCCCTTTTTGATTTATTATGTTTTTGCTCGATAATTTCGTTTAGCTATGACTAGCTCGAGCTAATTTGTACCCGGATGATTTATTCTCAAACCCGCTCCCTTGGAACTCGACTCCAACCCTTGGTTGGGTTATTAAACTGATTAACGATCGTCGATGCTTAGAATTAGATGAAGTGTCTTTGATGACGTTGATCAGCTAGACCCAAGAGAGTTTTGCGATGAATTTTAATGTTATTCCTGAGCAACTTAGTTAACCCTTCGGTGTTTCTACACTTGTTGGTGAGTCTATTCTAGAAGAGAGGGTCTATCGTGATTGTCCCATTTCCGTCAATCACAAGAGTACCATGACTGATTTAGTTGAGTTAGACATGGTAGGTTTTGATGTCATTTAATGTATGGACTGGCTTCATGCCTGTCATGCTTTAGTTGATTGTAAAACTCGAGTTGTCAAGTTTCAGTTTTCAAATGAGGCAGTCTTAGAGTGGAAAAGTAGTTTAGCAGTGCTTAAGGGTCGTTTCATTTCGTACCTTAAGGAAAAGAAGTTAGTTTCTAAGAGGTGTGTCTATGACTTAGTCCGAGTAAATGACTATAGTGTTGAGATACTTCCTATTCAGTCAGTTCCAATAGTAAAAGAGTTTCCAGAAGTCTTTCCAGACGATCTTCGATCTTCCTGGAGTCCCTCCTAAGAGAGATAGACTTCCATATAGATGTTCTCCCAGATACTTGTCCTATATCTATTTTTCCATACAGATCGACACCAACATAGTTAAAAGAGTTGAATGAGCAGTTGAAAGATCTCCTTGATAAGGGCTTTATTCGACCAAGTGTCTCACCTTAGGGCGCTCCGGTCTTATTTGTGAGGAAGAAGGATGGTTCCTTTAGGATGTGTATAAATTACCATCAGTTGAATAAGGTTACCATCAAGAACATGTATCCTCTTCCGAAAATTGATGATCTTTTCAATCAAATTTAGGGTGCTACTTGTTTCTCTAAGATAGACCTCAGATCAGGCTACCATCAGTTGAGAGTAAGGGAATGTGATATTCAAAGACAACCTTCAAGACCCGTTATGGTCATTATGAGTTCCTACTTATGTCTTTTGGTATGACCAATGCCCCTGCAACATTCATGGACCTTATGAATAGAGTATTTAAACCTTATTTAGATATTTTTGTTATCGTCCTCATTGATGACATACTAATCTATTCAAGGAATAAAGAAGATCATGCTAGCCATCTCGGAATAGTTCTACATGCTCTAAAAATAGAGAGTTGTGTGCTAAATTATCAAAATGTGAGTTTTGGTTTGAGTATGTGGAATTATTAGTCCACACAGTGTCTGGAGAGGGAATGTTGATACTCAAAAAATTGAGGCAATGCGGAATTGGCCTAAACCCATATCTCCAACTGATATTAGAAGTTTCTTGGGTTTGGCCGGCTATTATAGAAGGTTTGTATAGGGATTCTCGTCTATTTCATACCCTTTGACCAAGTTAACTTAGAAGACCGTGAAGTTTCAATGGTATAAAGGTTGTGAGAAAAGCTTTCAGAAATTGAAAAAAAGCTTGACTATTGCCCCAATTTTGATCTTACCAGAAGGTACTCAAGGTTTTATGGTGTATTGTGATGCATCTAGATTTGGATTGGGTTGCGTATAAATACAGTATGATAAGGTTAGAGCTTATGCCTCCAGACAGTTGAAAGTTCATGAGAAGAATTACCCAACCCATGATCTAAAGTTGGTTGCTGTAGTGTTTGCTTTGAAAATTTGGCGTCATCATTTGTATGGTGTTCATGTTGATGTATTCACTGATCACAATAGTCTTCAATATAAGTTCACTTAGAAAGAGTTTAATCTCTGACAAAGGTTGTGGTCAGAATTACTCAAGGATTATGACAATGAGTATTCTTTACCACCCATGTAAGTCTAATGTTGTTGTTGATGCCTTGAGCAGGTTGTCTATGGGTATACCGCCCCTTTTTGGGAAGATAAGAAAGAACTAGCAAAAAATTGCGCAGACTTGCACGCTTGGAGTCTGACTAATGGAATCCACAGAAGGAGCGTAGTGGTGATGAGTAGGGCTGAATCATCATTTGTGTCAAAAGTAAAAAAGAAGCAATACCAAGATCCTATTTTGCTTGAATTGAAGGCAAATGTTCATAAGCAAACAATATTGGCTTTTGAACGAGGTGGAGATGGTGTATTGAGATATCAAGGTAGATTGTGTGTACTAAGGGTGGATGAACTCCAAGAGAGGATTATAGAGGAATCTCATAACTCTAGATATTCCATTCATTCGAGTTCCACAAAGATGTATCGCTATTTGAGACCACTTTATTGGTGGAGTAATGATCTTGGGAATATTTATATGTCCAATTACTAGAAATGACCTATCTTTAACGTAGGTTTTAGGATATTCACTAATCTAACTAGCATGTTTTGGCTAAGATTGTGATGATTGCATACTAACATACATGATTAGCGATTTTGCAGGTTCCTAAGGAAGTGACCAATTCAAGGAAGGAAAAGGAGTTGAAGGTGACAAGTGACGCCGCAAACAAAGCTGGCACGGTGCCCAACATCACTGGTAGGCATGTTTTGACTGAGGCCCAATTATAGCGCACTGGCAGCGCGTTGCGCCAGCCTGCCAAGCGCGAATTTGGCGTGATGCCCCACTGCTATGCGGAGTCTTTCGTGAAAGTTGATTTGAAAAGGATTCCTAATTGTAGTAGACTTCGGTCGTATTGTCCCCAACTATTATAAATAGACCCTTAGGGCTCCATTGTGATGGTTTGACTTTTTAGAGGTTTCGATCTTCTAACTCTTCTATAATCTCGAAACACATGAACAATTGTATTTTTGTGGTTTTGTAATAGTATGAGTGTATAAACGCCCTAATTTTGGGGTTGTAGCAACGAATTGATTGTTGATTATTAAAGGCTTTATCAATTAATTCTTGGTCGTTATTATAAGTTACTTCTATGTTCTTGTTTTAGTATTTTATGCTTGCGCACCATAAGATTAATCTATTATCTTATCTTAAAATCGAGAGAGGCGAGATTAGATAGACCAGAGAATATAAAAGCTCGATCGACCCATTTGATTGAGGTGATTAGTGTTCAGGAGTGATGCCTGGACGAACTACTTGTTTGGTTACGAAATAGGATGAAATATAAATTCTCACCAGTTAGTCTATTTATCCCCGCTCAATGATGTAGTTAGGTAGCTAATGCGGATAGGTGAAGAGAGGTCTATAGCCCGACTCATATAATTAACCCTGTATACCAATAACTTGACAACTAATACTAGTTCTAAGACGATAATATGATACTTGATATTCAATACATGATGTAGCCTTGGAATTGTCTTTTACTTTCTTGAAACATCATTTTAAGATCGTTCTATCTTGGTTACTTTTTTTATTGCACAATTAGTATTAGTTAGCAATCATCACCGTCTCTTAAATGGTTACTTTTATTTTTATTTGTAGAGTTAAAATGTCAAATATAAGTTGATCATAAGTCCCTTGGGAACGATAACTCGTTTCATTTAGAATCTATATTGTTGTGCGACCACGTACACTTGCGCGTATATTGGGGATCAACAAGTTTTTGGCGCTGCTGCTGGGGACTTATAAATTGATTTATATTCGATCTTCTTAATTTTACAATTAGAAATTCATGTATTAATTACTTGATATTAGCTTGTTTATTGCAGTCACTTGTCTTTCAGGTCTGGCTCAGAAGGGAGAATTTGTCGAACCTTACAATGAACTCGAAAGAGCTTTACGCCACCGCATGAAAATGACTAATATAGGACACCAAGAAGAAATGGGGTTAGGTATTCGGGGAAACAATGATGATAATAGCCAAGACAACGTGAACAATCAAGAGAACTTGAATAACTAAGTAGTACCCCTGTTGTACCTACAAGAACAGTCTGTTATGTGGCAATACCACTCACAGCCAATGTGACATCTAGTATTAGGAAACCTCCACCGAGGGGTGGATTTGAAATAAAATAGGGAATGGTACAACTCATCCATTTTAATGGGCAATTCACTAGTCTCCATCATGAGGATCCCCAAATACACCTTAGGAACTTTATAGAGATTACTGATACATACATCCCAATTGGAGTCTCATTAGACTATGTGAGGCTGACATTGTTTCCACACTCATTGTTAGGAGCCGCACAACATTGGTTACATATTGAGCCGCCAAACTCTATCACTGTCTCGAATTACCTAACAAGGAAGTTCCTGAGTCGATGCCTTCCATCCAAGAAAATCGCACAGTTGAGGAGTGAGATATTATGCTTTAGGCAATATCAAGGGGAGGACATGTACCCAACATGGGCTTGTTTCAAACAAATGTTGAATGCTTCCCCGCACCACACACAAACTGATAAGGTACTTGCTCACACTTTCAGTGAGGGTTTAGATTATAATGCTCGTGTACTTCTTAATAGTGCAACATATGGACATGCCCTAGATAAAACATGTGAAGAGTTGTTTGACTTACTCGATAGACTCTCCGAAGGAACCCAGGGTATGAGGGGAAAATGCTTGGAACCACAACCCAAAAGGCCGCAGGGACCTTTGAAATAGATCAAACTACTGCCATAGATGCCAAATTAGATGCAATGCAACATAACATGGCCTTACTTTTAAACAGATGGCAATAAACCATGCACCGGTAAACGTTGTACAACAGACAACCAATTAATGTGATGTATGTGGTAGTGGAGCTCATGAAACAGAGCAATGTGAGGCAAACCCGAATTCCATAAACTATATGGGTATGCATAAAAGAGTGGGGGTTAGCAAAATTATGGTGAAACTTACAACCCTAGTTGGAGGAACCATCTTAACTTATCATGGGATGGGAGCCAAAACCAAAATCAGGCGTAAGGGGCTAACCAATACTATTCTCAAGGGGTTGGGAAACAATACCAAAATCCTAACCAAGGCGCAAATCCTAGTGCACCAAAAAGGGGAATGACCAATGAGGAGCTACTCTTAAAGTTCATGACTGAAATAGGGACCAAAATAAATGCTAGAATATATAAGTAGGATGAGAACATCAAAAACATCCAAATGTACCAAATGAGTTTAGAGAAACAAGTTGCGCAAGTAGACAATTCTCTGAACTTGCATCCCCAAGGTGGGATGCCCGGTGATAATGAACCCAACCTAAAGCAACTGCATGCGGTAAGTACTAGAAGTGGGTTACAATTGGAGAACTAGTTCCAAAGAAGAGAGACACTAAGGAAGGTACAAATAAACGAAAGTGGAAGAGGTAGTAAAAAGCTCCAATGTTGAGTTACACGTTCATCAAAAGAAACTACCACCTCCATTTCAACAAAGGCTTAGAAAGGAGAATGAAGATAAATGCTTTGGTAAGTTTCTTTCTCTCCTTAATCAGGTTCACATTAATATGCCTTTGGTTGACATTTTGTAGGGTATCCCCAAGTATGCTAAATACATGAAAGATATAATGGCTAATAAGAGGAGGCTCACGAAGTATGAAATGGTAGCACTTACTAAGGAGTGCAACTCTAGAATCCAAAATAGACTGCCCAAAAAATTAAAAGATCCAGGTAGTTTAGCTGTGCAAATTACAATTGGGCAAAGCGTTCATGCACAGCGGTTGTGCTATTGGGGGAAAGTATAAATCTGATGCCCTTGTCATTGTATCAAAAGCTTATGTTGGGTAGTCCAAAACAAACCACTGTCATTGTCAAAATCGCTGATAAGTCCATTCTTAGGCCAGAAGGGATGTTAGAAGATGTGTTAGTTCAAGTAGGTTCCTTGATTTTTCCGATGGATTTTGTGGTCTTAGATTTTGAACCCAATTCTTAAGTTCCATTTATTTTGGGACGTCCGTTCCTGGCCACGGGTAGGGAATTGTTTGATGTAGCATCTAGTGAATTAACTATGACAGAACATGATAAGGTTGAGGTATTCGACGTTTACCGCACTTTAAAATTTCCTTTTATCTATGAAGAGTTGTCTGCTATGACTATGGTTGATCACATAGTAGAATCACAAGTAGTTGGGCCTAATGATCCCTTAGTGAGAGTGTTAGTAGGTCATGAGGTGGATGGAGATACTGAGGCTCAAGCGAGAAACATTTTTGAATCTAGCACTTGTTGAGACTTGTAACCTTCGAGTAGAGTCATTAGATCGTGAGTTAGCCCCCCCCCCCAAATCCATAATAAAAAAAGCCCCAAGCTAGAACGGAAAAAAATGCCTGCTCATCTAAGGTATGCTTATTTGGGTACTAATGGAACTTTTCATGTTATAGTTTCTGCAGAGTTGTCTGAAATACATGTTGAAGCGACATTGAGGATTTTAAATTAGAGGAAGAAAGCGATTGGATGGCAGATGGTTTATATTCATTGGATTAGTCCGGCGTTATGTTTGTACGAAATCTACATGGAAGATGATCACAAACCAAGTCTGCAACATCAACGCCAATACTTCGATGAAAGAAGTGGTAAGGAAGGAGGTAATAAAGTGGTTAGATGATGGAATTGTGTACCCGATCGCTGATAGTAAGTGAGTAAGTCTGGTGCAATGTGTTCCCAAGAAAGGAGGTATGACTGTGATAAGGAACGAAAAGAATAAGTAGAGTCCTACTAGAACAATGACCATTTGGAGGATTTGTATGGATTACTGTAAACTAAATGATGCCACTCGGAAAGATCACTATCCCGTCCCCTTCATTGATCATATGCTTGACTGATTAGAAGGGCAAGAGTACTATTGATTTTTAGATGGGTGTTCTGGTTACAACCAGATGCTGATTGCACCCGAGGATCACGAAAATACCACGTTCACTTGTCCTTATAGTACATATGATTTCAAACGCATGTCATTCGGAATTTGCAGTGCACCGGTGACTTTTCAAAGGTGTATGATAGCCATTTTTCATGATATGGTGGAAGACTTTGTAGAGGTGTTCATGGATGATTTCTTGTCTTTTGAGGTATGTCTCCGGAATCTCGATAAAGTACTTGCTAGATGTAGAGACACTAACTTAGTGCTAAATTGGGAAAAATGACATTTTTTTATTAGAAAGGGGATATTGTTGGGTCACAAGGTTTCGAAGTCGAGTTTAGAGGTTGATAAGGCCAAATTATTGAGAAATTGCTGTTGACACACAAATTTTGACCCTCCCCGATAAATTAATTAGCAAGCTTCCTAATTCCAATGATTTAAATAATTAGTTTTATAAAATTCTAAGAAAACATAAAGTCATATATATATATGTATAAAATATTTTTGCAAACCTTAATTTTAAATAGTTTTGTCACATTTTTACAATTTTTAAATGATATATATATTTTAAGTAATTATGTATATGATTAGTTTGTTTTATAAATATTTGAAAATCGTCTCAAAAGATTTTATATTTGGTTTAAATATTTTTATTAACTGTGTAGTAGTTTTATTAATTATTCTAATTACGTCATTTTTTCTTTATTTATTTATTTCATTGAAATTAAGTTGCTTCTTTAATTAATCGATTTTAATCCTTTTGAAGGGAGAGATATTGGGCCCCTTTTCTTTTATGCAGGAGCCCAACTCTTAGCCTCCTTTACCTTTTTAATTCAATATTCCCTGCAACCCCTCCTTCTCCAATTTCCATTCCGCCCAACTCTAATTTATTTTTCAGCCCACACCATCATTCAACCCGGCCCATCCCCCTTTGCCTTCATTAAGGATCCCAGAAACAACAACGACATAGCGGCATCTTCACGGTGTAAGCAGTCATTGAAAACGGTCCCTTTTTACGCGCCCATGCGAGAACACGCGAGCGCGAGTTCAAGAAAAGGGCTCCAACGTTCACAATGCGATATACGGAGGAGACGACAGTAGACGGAATCAGTTGTCACGCATTTTCTGCCCCTCCTGTTTCTCTGTACGATCTTGTATGATGAACAGGGTAAGGTGGCGAAATCTCGTCGATTTGTTCGTCCATGTTGCGATTTTGGACGCCCCAGATCGTTTAGCCGTAAGGCAATCGTACAACTTTGTGCAGAACTCTAGCCAATAATTCTTGAGGGATTTGAATTTCTTAGGGAAGAGGATGGTCGACTTTGCCCTTTTCCCTCCTGGGATAAACCCTAATCTCCCTCTATAAATATTCTTTTTCTTTCCATGAAGAGGGAGATTTTTTTGGGGGGCGGAAAATTTGGAACTAACAAAGAAAGAAGTGCAGTGTGTTAAGGGTGAAATTCTTTAGAGGAAGTTGGGGTTAGGAAAAGCAGATGGGAACATACATAAAGTTTAAGGGAAATAGATAAGATATACGAAACACGTTACAAAAAGGAGAGGCAGCGGTCTTTCAAGTTGGGTTTGGATCTTTTGCCTTGTTTCTCTGTTCGTCGACACTTGCGGAGTTGCAGTTTTGTGTGTGTGTGTGTGGGGTGGGGTGGGGTGGGGTGAAGTCGCTGCTCTTCTGCTCGCTGTTGCCTCAGTATCGCTGCATCAAAAGAGGTAAAATCTTTCATAATTTAGTTGCTCTTTGTTCATTATTTGTTGTTCTAAATTCATTTCTCAGTTTTCGGTATAGCTTGGTCTGATTCTGTAAGGTCAGATAAACCTCTCTTTGGTCCGTCTGAGTAATCTGTTATTCTTTTGGTCTCAATTTCGGCTGTGGCATTTGTTTTTCCCTGTTTCTTCTCCTATAATTCTTTGTTTCAGATCATTGTTTTCATCTGTTTGATTCAGAATGCTAAAATCTCATTGTTGTCGAAGTAACAACATGATTGTTATCTATTCTAGGGTAGCTTAATTATTACATATCGGCCAATTTCGAGATTTGTTTGCTTTAGCTTTTTCTGAAGTTGTTTATCCCAGTCAGTATCAACATGTTATTATGTAGCTTGGAATACTAATTGTTTCTGTATCGGTTTGGATAGTCACTAACCATCTTCTCGTCTACCTCGTGTCCTTCTTTATTCATTATTGGAATGTCCCTAAATTTGAACTCTTCCATTTGTATGTTTTCAAACATCTCTGTGTTGTTTCATTTGTCTGAAATCTATGGTCTTGTGTTCTGTATTTTGTTGCTCGTGATTTTGACTTATTTGCATCCCTATAGTTTGTTTTCCTTAGTCGTTTTAGCTGTCTAATAATAGTGCTTTGACTTGGTTTTGCTCTACTCATGCCTGCTTTGATTTTCCCTTTACGTTTGCTATCATTAAAGAGTCGCTAAAAGGCTAAACTGTAATATATGTCGATTTGAAGCTTGAATCTGTTTAAACACAAGGCTGGGGGTTTTACTTTCTCTCCGTAGTAACTTCTCCTATCTTCGTGCTTTGCTTTTGTTAGTATTTATTTCTGAGTCATATTAGATACAGATAAAAAGAGCCAGAGTTGTCTGCTTGTTTGAATTTTAGTTTTGTATGTTTGATGATAGAATATTATAAGCTTGCTTAAGTTCACATAGAGCTTCTTGGATTGTGTAATTTATTTCCAAATTCCTTCATCTTCTCAGAATAGTTTTCTTTGTCTTGCTTTGGATCGAGAAGGTTGATCTATGTTGTTAACTATTGGATGTTTTCAGTCTTACATTCTCTGTAATGATCCTTACCTCCACATGATTTGTCTATTGACTTGGCCAAATTGTCCAGTTCATCATGTTAATGAAGTTCTGAAAGCTGTGATTAAGTAATGATCATGTGTTTCCTGTTTGGTTAGTTTGACGATAATTATAATTTGTTCTGTTTTCTTTGAAGCTAATCTATTCGCTAATTCTCTTCATCATTCTTTTCGCATGAACTCTCTTCGAATGAGTCCATGGACTCCTCTCCCTGGCATTTTTCTCTTCTTGAGTCAACCGGTCATCGAAATCGACGTACAGATCCCAAGTTGGAAGGATTCGAAAAATCAAGAAGTTGAAGATGTGGGCTAAAGAGGCCCCTAAATTTATTCATTTATGTAGTTTCTTTGTATTTCTGTTGTTGTTGGGCCTAAGCCTATGTAATTATTTTATTGTATACTTAGAATTTAGGATAAGGTACAGGTGAAGTGGGCCAAAGGTCCAAAACAAATGGGTCAAAAACCCAAAACAGGTGGGTCCAAAATTATGGTCAAGGCGAACAGAACCCAGATTTGGACCCAAATCTCTTTCCCTCTTTCTCTTTACATACTTTATTTGTTTGTTTTATTTTGGCATTAGTTTAAGGTTCGAAAGCTCCGAGTCCCTGCAAAATGCCTTAAATGTTTTATCGACCTAAACTCAATGATTTTTTGCGAATAAATCGCTTAGATAATAAATAAGTTAAGTTTTCATTTCTCAAACAACTCTAAATAGTTTTATTTAAGTCAATTTTTAGCCAATTAATTAGTTGTTGGATAACCGTAGGTTAGCAGAACCTCTTAGGTGCTTTCAAAACCTTCCTAAGATGTTAATATGAATCCCCGAACCCCTTTAAATGTTTTCACTAGATTTTTCTGTTAAGTCTTTTGAAAACAAAAGTTTTTTTCTTTATTTTCTTAAAAATTAAGTGGCGACTCTCAAAAAGTCGAAAACACCATAAAAAATATTTTTCGATTAAAACAGAAATGGCGACTCCCGCTGGGGATTTGGAGGCTTCTAACCTTAAAACTAACATTATTTGGCTATTTGTGATAAATTGTTTACTTGTTTAGTTTATCTTAGTTTTTGAATTGTTGCACTTTCATGGCATCTTTCTGCCAAACGGCAAATAGTATGCATTAGGAAAATGGAAGTTACGTGGCTTTTCACGGCTTCTTTCAGAAATACACAAGAGTTTCATTTGGAAGTATCAAACAAATAGTTGGAATGCGGTCATCCGACGTTGTTTGGTAGCTTCACCCCGTTGTTTGTCCGACTCGGGTAACCGTCAACTTGAAAACTATTCTGGTAAGCCTAAGCTAGAGCGAAACCAAAACCAAAATTTAAGCATTAGCCTAAGTTGGCTTAATACCCAAGGTGTATTAAGTTCATTTAGTAGAAAACCGCCAAAATCGTGTCCAAGGTCTTCGACCTCACGACACATCATTTTATTTCATTTGAATGATGTACGTGTGAAAACCAATTTGGGGGTGGGAAAATCTAACTAGCTTCTGTTTTGTAGATATGGACCGATTCCCAAAACTTGACATGATCATAGCAACTCTGCCCCAACTCAAAATGTGGCATGACAATCTCGACGGGGATCATAGAAGAACCCTCAACAAATATGTGGGTGCTCTGACAGAATTGATCAACATGAACGGTTGGCCTGAATTGGTTGAGGTCCTTACAGGCTACTGGGATAACCAACGAATGGTGTTTCGATTTGGAACCACCGAAATTACCCCAACTTTGGAGGAAATCCGAGACTGCATAGACACGGTAGGCACTGGGATAGAAAGGAGAGCAAGAAAATAAGAATACATCTTTATCCCTAACAAGCCTTCTGTAGAAGATATTGCGGACTGGTTCGGACTGGGAAAAGACTTTGCCTACTGGTTCCAAGATTCCCATGTAGCATTCAGAGATCTTTACATCCGATTTGGACATGCAAGCTACTACGCCACTTACAACCGAGAGTTCAAGGTCTCCTACAGAGAATGGAACGAAATTCGTCCTCTAGCATTTACTGTAGCGTTGTTGGGAACGATGGTCTTTCCACATGGTCCAAGTTTGAGCATCAACCGCCCCTATTATCCCGTCCTCGAGACTGAACTAAGGCACATCCCTTCTTTGCTTAGGGTTTGGTTCGGCTTCTGCCGGTCAAAATAAAATACCAGGCCGGGGCTTTCTTTCCTGCGGTTTCCGATATTGCAATGGCAAGCAAAGAGAGGGTTTCCCTCTTTCGGGTATAGGCTTTCCCGAGTGATTGGAAAGATTTTAGACTGCCAGAGAAAAAAAGCTATCTAACCCTGATATCCTTGGTACTGTCCCTGCTGAGAAAGATCCGGATTTCCCATTCTTCCTTCGCGAATACCGACTTCACCAACCCCCAACCCGGCTAAATGGTTTGACGCCTGCATTTAAACTAACTCACCCTATGCTAGTATGCTAGTGTGCGGCTGAGAAAGTATATAAAGTATATAGAGGGCAAAGGTTTTCAAAAAGCCATTCTCGGTGACGACATTGTTATCGCACCCGAGTAATAACACTCGCGCGTACTTTGTTCAAAGGGTATACGAACCAAGGAACAACAAACTACTACCCTATAGCTCCAGTCATCTTGTCCGATATGTATCGAGCCTTAGGAAAATGCAAAGAAGGGCATCGATACTTCCAAGGATGCAACCTACTCCTTCAGTGGTGGATTATCAGCCACTTGGCAAAGGGTGCTGGGACTCGGGAGCTGCACACTCTCGACAACAAGAACACCCTCAAAGATTTGAATGACATGCTGTACTGGCAGAATATGGGCAATCGGAGAACAAGGGGAAGATGGGCTCAGGTTTTCTTCGAATTGAGAGAAGAAGATCTTCAATGGATGCTTGACCGCTTCATCTCCAAAGAAGTCGTTGTAGAGAGCCGCAGACAGGTTGTGCTTCCTCTACCAGGTATTCGGGGAATTCGCCCTTACGCACCCTTTCGAGTCTTACAACAGTTTGGGAGAAGACAAACTGTACCTGAAGAGGCATACTATAGCGTTTATGTATACGATATCGGGGATGATAGAGTACATGACGCAATTGAAATGTTCAGAGAATGGAAAGGTGCCAAGTGGATGGATAAAACTACCATCGCTCCAGACCGATTTAATGCTGGGTACGATGAGGGTTACAAAAAATGGTTGAAAAAAGACATACAAAGTATCTCCTCCCCAACCCCGGGCAACTTTCGCAGCGTGACAGAAAAAGAAGCTAAGGCAGTGACCGAGCTACAAGAGGTAAAGAAAGAGGCCCAAGAAATGTACGCTAAATTTGTCGAGAACCAAGACACTCTTGAGAGGACGACGCAAGAGGTGAAAAGACTGAGGCGTAGTTATGATGATTTCGATACTTGGGTCGAGGAGAAAATTGAGAGGATGCGATACGAAAGCTTGGAAGACAAGGTACGCCTGGGTGAAGGATTTTTGCTGATGCTAAGATACATGTTTCAGCAATACAAGACTCAGGGAGACGACAACGGAGCAGGACCATCAGGCACAGCATATCGGATCTCGCCCCTGTGTGGGTTTTTTATATGTATTTATGTTGTTTTTTAGCCCCTGCGTGGTCCTGCTTTTATTGTATTTTCAAATGGCCCCTTTGTGGGTCTGTCTTTAATGTTTTATCCTTTATTTTTTCCCTTTGTGAACATTATTATTCATTTGTGAAATTTATTTTGGGGGGGCGGGAATTGTTTATTTGGTTCAAATTCACGCGTACATCATTCAAATGCGCTAGGCCTACCCTTGGCACAAAAGGGTCCCCCTGTATGTTTTAGGACGCGATATATGTGCTATTAACTGCTTGTGTGTTATGTTGCTGTGGATGAGGATATTGGAAATCCACTCCTTTCCAGAAATTTCCAAAATATGCAAAAGTCACTATTACAAAATGTCCGACCAAAATTTCCTGAGTCTTAAGTTTCTCACTCAAAAGACACCTCTCATACCCCAAGTCCTAAAACACTACTTTACTGTCTCAGGAAAGGCAAAATCGCCGCTATGGACAAAGGAAAGGGTATTCAAGCTGAACCAAGTGAAGAAGAGAGGATTGGGATGCAAAAGCAGCGCGGAAAGCGTCTGTATGAATCACTATTTCCTCCAGAGAGTCCCGAAGAGGAAATCAACGAAGGAAATTATGAGGAGGAAAGCTATGAAGAGATACTTGCCCGCCCACCTTCTTTCGAGGGACGTCTAGCAAACGGAGACAGCAAAGTCTCCCTCGAGGCATATCCGCACGAAGGCCGGAAAAAGATAGAGGTAATCTCATGTACTCTCGTTTTTGAACACTATCGGTCTAGGGGCCTGCTAAGACCCGTTAGGAAGGTGTCCCCCCAAGCAGGATTAGGAGATCTCCGCAAGATGTGTGAATGTCATCCCAGGGAGAAAGGGCATACAATAGAAGAGTGTATTGGGTTTAAAAACGCAGTCCGTTATTTATTCGGTATGGATAGTACTCCTAATACTTGGGGTGACAGCGTCATCCTTGCATGTGATGAAACACGTCTTGACATACCGGTCACAGAGAGGACCAGATTTTTTCATTGTTCGTTCACTCCTTTCAAGAAAACAATGAGGGAAATCTACTCAGATTTAGTTCAGAATGGCGTCTTTATCCCTTAATACAAAAATGTGGACATGCAATATTCTCTTCAGCACGAAGTCCGAAAGCGTTGTCCCTATCATCATCACGCCACAGACCACAACATTGAAATGTGTCTCGACTTTCGTCATGTTCTCGAATCCCTCATTGGCATGGGAAAGATTCAAGTTGAGACCGTTCCCCGTGGCTAAGATGATGAGGAGAAGGAAATGACTGATCTGGAGTCATTAGTTTTATTTTTAAGCTTTGATTGTCTTCAAGTTTCCTTGTAATCCCAACGAATGAATGAATGAAAAATCTATATTTTATTCTCTATTCGAATTACGTTGGGCCTGACTTCTCCTTGTGAGATACGTAGGCAGCCTTCCAAGGCCCGGCCCCTATCTTTAAAAAATTTTCATTCTCCCCTTTCATATTACAAGAAGATACAAAGATCAGATCAACGGACGTCAGAGAGCAACTGCAAGAAGACCTTAGCTCAACGCGATTTAGCCTTTCTGAGATAGTGTCAAACTAAAGAGCAAGAAAATTCCTGCTTGTAAAAAATCTGTTTCCGTCCTTACTCGTGGGTTGAAGATATCCTCAAACATAGCAACTTGTGTGTTTATCTGCTCTATGTGTGATATTATGCATTTTGTATTCTGAATCCAAACTGACAAATCTGCCTTAGAGTTTGTTTTCCTCCTCAGGTATTTTGAACTGATCTGTGTTGATTAAGCTGGCAGATCATCCTTACTTCACCAGATCAAAAGATCCCGCAGATTCCTTCCCAGGGCAAAATTCTGACAAAGGAAAGACAATTATGGGAGATAATAGCGAGGAAGTAGGTCTTACTGATGTTGTGGTGGCTCATCCCACCATAGGAGACCAAAACGAGTTGATTCTGCAGTTGATGCAACAGATTGCAGAGATGAGGGTAGAAATACAGAGAAGGCAGTATTTGCCTCCGCTAGGATACAATGTTAATGCTGCATATGGAAGGCCTCCTATCTACTTTCCTTCCTCGAATATGGATCCAGCTCAAGGTGTGCCACTCGCTCAGAATCCCTCCGCTATAGATCCAATTACCCAAAATCCGCAATATGCTTCAGCCTCCTACCAAACTCCACCACCCCCTCCCCAAATGCCACCTCTTCCTCTAAACACCCAGCCTCAAACCGCTCCACCCCCACTAAAACAGAGCCAAAATCAAAACCAGAACGTTCTTAGTTCCCCAATATCTCACCATCAATTAAACCAGAATACTAACCCTCAAAACTACCCACAAAATTACCAAACCCCTCAAAATGCTCAAAGTCCTTCTTTAGCCCCACCCCTACCAAAGAGGACTACTTTCCAAATTCCCGTACCTACTGAGCACGAGGTACATGGTTCTGAGTTGGACCATTACGAGGAACAGGAAAGAGAGTGGAGGGCCAAGGAGGACACAAGGGTGGATATTAAGGAAGAGATAAAAAGGGCTATGAAAGAGTTTCAATGCATCCCTGATACCGCTGGTCTTAATTATGAGGATTTGTGCATCCACCCGAATCTTGACCTTCCCGAAGGATTCAAGATTCCAAAGTTTGATACTTTCGGGGGTGTGGGCAATCCTATGGCTCATCTTAGAGCTTATTGTGACCAGCTCGTGGGAGTTGGAAGGGACGAGGCTTTGCTGATGCGGCTTTTCAGCCGAAGTTTGTGCGGGGAGGCTCTAGAGTTGTTTATCTCCCAGAAAACCCGGCAATGGCCCAGCTGGAATGCTCTGGCAAAGGACTTCATCGAGCGATTCGCTTAAAATGTAGAAATCATTCCTGATCGTTACTCTTTGGAGAAAATAAAGCAGAAATCAACCGAAAGCTATAGAGAATTCGCTTACAGGTGGAGGAAAGAAGCGGCGAGGGTGAGGCCACCCATGTCTGAAAAAGAAATCGTGGAAGTGTTCGTGCGGGTGCAAAAACCCGAATATTATGACAAAATTATGTTGCTCGTTGGAGCAAAAGTTTGCTGAAATAGTCAAGATCGGTGAGACTATTGAAGATGGTTTGAAAATGGGGAAGATAGCCCGTGTAGCCGCATCACCCAGATCTTCTAGATTGTTAAAGAAGAAGACAGAAAAAATTCCTGCTGTTTCATATGAGGGGAGGAAAAATCCCAGAAGCTCGTCATATCCCCGAGGTCGTTCTCGACCTTCCCAAAATTCCTCCCAAGCTCGCTACACGCAAGCTAGTCATCCCAATAATCCTCCATTTTTATCAAAATACTACCTCCACTTATCCGAATGTCCAAGCTCTACTATACCAAAGTCCACCCCCAAATTACCAAAATCCATCTCCCGTTTATCCAAATCACCCTCCACCTTACCAAATTTCATCTCCTTACCAGGGTGTGGCTCCCAACTGTGCTAACATACAGTCGAGCTACCGAGCACCCCCTCCTACATATCAAGTCCAAGCTCCACCATATCAAAAACCCCATCCGAACTACCAAGCTCCAATGCCAAACTACCAAACAAATTCATACCCAAGAAATCAAGCTCATCGCCCAAATAACCAAAGTTACCAACAGGTGCCTCCTCCTCAAGGTAATTATGGTCCGTCTCAACCGAGGTTCGAGAAGAAGCCTTCGAGGAACTTCACCGCGCTCGCAGAAAGCCGAACAAAGCTGTATGAGCGAGTGGCTGCGGCTGGATATATCCACTCTGTGGGGCCCAAACCCATGGATGTCAATTCAAAATTCTACAGACCTGATCAGAGATGTGCTTATCATTCCAACAGTGTTGGGCATCATACTGAGGATTGTATCAACCTCAAGCACAAAATTCAGGATTTGATTGACTAGAGGTAGTCTCTCTCCAACCAGCGACACCAAATGTCAACACCAACCCGTTGCCGAATCATGGGGGCGGCAATGTCAATATGATCGAGACAGACGATGACTGGTGTGGAACAAAAATCATTACTCCAATCGTTCACGATGACTTGGAAAAGGCTGTAGCTTCTTTGAGCATCAAAGAGAAGAAAGAGTTCGTTATTTTGACACCCGCAAAGGCTGTTGCTTTGGTGCCATAAAAAACTCTCATCAAGCCTAAGTTCGTTATTGAAACTGCTGCTGCTCAAGGCATAACCAGATCCGGAAGATGTTACACTCCTGACGAGCTTGCTCTCGGAGGTCAAAAGAAAGATCAGGCTAAAAGGACAATAAGCAAAGGAGAAACGGAGGAGTTTTGGAGGAGAATGCAGCCGAAGGATTATTCTATCGTCAAACATTTGGAGAAGACTCCTGCCCAGATTTCTGTTTGGGCCCTGTTGATGAGTTCTCAATCACATAGGCAAGCTTTGATGAAAGCACTCGATGATACATATGTGCCCGCGGGCACAAGCAGCGATAATGTGGCCGCCATGATCCACCAGGTTATTCGAGGATATCGCGTCAGCTTCTGTGATGACAAGTTGCCCTTTGAGGGGAAGTCTCATAACAAGGCGTTGCATATCACTGTTGTTTGCCGTGAAAAGGTTATCAATCGAGTCTTAGTGGATGATGGATTTGGTCTTAACATTTGCCCATTGTCGACGTTGAGGCAGTTGAAGTTTGACTTGGGGAAACTTGAGCAAAATCAAGTCAACGTGAGAGCCTTCGATGGGGTCCAAAGAGACACTTTGGGAGTGGTAAATCTGGTTATCCAAATGGGTCCGGCCGAGTTTAGCGCGCAGTTTCAAGTCCTGGACATCGACACCAGCTATAACCTTCTTCTGGGAAGGCCTTTCATTCATATGGCTGGAGTTGTGCCTTCTACTTTGCATCAGATGATGAAACTCATTTGGAAGAACGAATAACTAGTCATTCATGGCGAAGGTAGTCATTCTGGCAGACAGGCGCCGATTATTGATGAAGTGTCTCGAGGTACCGATTTCTATACAGTGGAGCTGGTAAATGCCACTGGTGAAGATTTGGCCCCACAGCCTCCTATGCCTGCGGTGTATAAGATGATAGCCACTGTGATGCTGCAGAATGGTTTTGAACCAGGTTTTGGATTGCTTTCTGAGCCTGGAGAGATGCTACAGAACTGGACCTCCACTCCGATTCTGATTCCCCAAACTCTTTGGTAGAAGGGCATCGTTTTATGCATATTTAAATCGGTGGTAGTCCGGAAGAGGCCCGAGACCCACCATTTTGCATTTTCTTAATTGCGTGTATTTTAAATTTCCCTCGTGATGTTTGAAAAAGGCAACATGGCCCTTGCCATAGCCAAAGTTTGCATTATTTACCTTTTGAATGAAAGCCTCTTTTACTTAAATTTGGTTTATTTACTTACTTGCTATATTTTTACTTGTCTAACTTTGTCTATTTATGGTTTCAGTAATATACGTTTTAAACTTGCCAATGTCGTGTCATGTCATAAGCTGAACGAATAAAGTGAGGCAGGTGATGACGAGGTTGATGAATACGAAGAGGAAAATGAGGTACCGGAATATGTTGCTAAAGAATTTTTGCAGTATGAAAATCAGCACAAGCCGAATTTAGAGGAAACTGAGACTGTAAATTTGGGAGATCAAGAGTGCGTTAAAGAGGCCAAAATCAGCGTTCACTTGAATGAAACTCAGAAGAAGGATCTAATACACTTACTCACTGAATACATTGATGTGTTCGTTTGGGAAGTCAGTGACATGCAAGGACTGAGTACCGATGTCGTGTCCTACAAACTGCCGATTAATCCAGGGTTTGATCCGGTGAAGCAAAAGGTTCGAAAGTTCAAGCCCGAGTTGAGTCTAAAAATTAAAGAAGAGATTACCAAACAGATTGAGTCTCGGCTGGTAGAAGTGACTTAATACCCGACATGGTTGGCCAACGTTGTTCCAGTCGCCAAAAAAGATGGAAAGATCAGAATTTGTGTCGATTACAGGAATCTCAACAAAGCTAGCCCAAAGGATAATTTTCCATTGCCGAACATCCATATCTTGATTGACAACTGTGCTAAACATGAGATGCAGTCTTTTGTGGATTATTACGCAGGTTATCATCAGATTTTGATGAACGAGAAAGATGTAGAAAAGACAACTTTAATTACGCCTTGGGGTGTATATCATTAGAGGGTGATGCCATTTGGCCTCAAGAATGCTGGTGCTACCTATATGAGGGCTATGACGACCATATTTCATGACATGATTCATAAAGAGATTGAGGTATATATGGATGACGTCATAATCAAGTCCCGCGAGAATTCGGACCACTTGATGCATTTGAAGAAGTTCTTTGATCGCTTGCGTCGTTACAACTTGAAATTAAATCCTGCCAAATGTGCTTTTGGAGTTCCAGCCGGAAAGCTGTTGGGATTTATAGTCAGCAGAAGGGGTATTGAGCTCAATCCCTCAAAGATTAAAGCGATTCAAGAATTACCTCCGCCGAAGACGAGAAAAGTGGTGATGAGTTTTTTAGGGAGGTTGAACTACATCAGTCGATTCATAGCTCAATCAACCGTGGTGTGTGAGCCTATCTTCAAGCTGTTGAAGAAAGACGCTCCGACAAAGTGGACTGAAGAGTGTCAGATTGCTTTTGATGATATCAAGAACTATTTGTCAAATCCACCGGTATTGGTTCCTCCGCGAGAAGGGAGTCCATTATTGCTGTATTTGTCCGTCTCAGATAGTGCATTCGGATGCGTACTCGGTCAACACGACGAGACAGGAAAGAAGGAAAGAGCTATCTATTACATAAGCAAGAAGTTCACTCCATACGAGTCTCGTTACACTCTGTTGGAGAGAACGTGTTATGCTTTGACTTGGCTTTCTCAGAAGTTGAGGCATTATTTGTCTTCTTATACTACATATCTCATCTCCAGAATGGACCCATTGAAGTATATTTTCCAGAAGGCGATGCCGACCGGAAAGTTACCTAAATGGCAAATGCTATTGAGTGAATTTGACATTGTGTACGTGACTCAGAAAGCAATAAAGGCACAAGCCTTGGCTGATCATCTTACAGAGAATCCTGTTAATAAAGAGTATGAACCACTCAAGACTTATTTTCACGATGAAGAAGTGTCATTTGTGGGTGAAGATATTTCTGAAGCATATCCTGGGTGGAGATTATTCTTTGATGGAGCGGTGAATCACCAAGGAAAAGGTATTGGGGCAGTTCTAGTGTTAGAATCTGGTCAGCACTATCCCATGGCAGCTAAGCTCCGATTTAATTGCATAAACAATATGGCCGAATATGAAGCTTGTGTTCTTGGTTTGAAAATGGCCATCGACATGAATGTTTACGAGTTGCTCGTCATTGGAGATTCAGACTTGTTGATTCATCAAGTTCAAGGAGAGTGGGCCGTGAAGAACCCAAAATTATACCGTTCGTGCAATATGTACAGAAGCTGTGCAAGAGATTTCGTAAAATCAAGTTCAGACATACTCCAGAATACAGAACGAGTTGGCTGATGCTCTTTCCATAATTGAATCAATGATTAAACATCCAGATACTGATTATATTGATCCTCTGGACATATAGCTGAAAGAACATCCAGTCCATTGTTCACATGTTGAAGTAGAACCAGACTGTTTGCCATTGTATTTCGATATAAAGAAGTATTTGGAGTCCGGGAGTTATCCTGAAGATGCAACATCCAACCAAAAGAAGTCGATACGCCGTATGGCTCTTAATTTCTTTCTAAATGGAGAAATTCTTTATAGGAGGACTCCAGATTTGGGTCTTCTCAGATGTGTTGATGCTGTTGAAGCTGCAAAACTTATTGAACAGATACATGTCGAAGTTTGTGAAACGCATATGAATGGGCTCACTTTGGCACGAAAACTCCTTCGAGCCGGTTATTTCTGGATGACTATGGAGAATGATTGTTGCAAGTTTGTGTAGAAGTGTCATAAATGTCAAGTGCATGGTGATTTGATCCGAGTGCCGCCTCACGAACTTAATGCTATGAGTTCACCGTGGCCGTTTGTAGCTTGGGGCATGGATGTCATCGGTCCGATAGAGCCAGCCGCTTCTAATGGACACAAATTTATTTTGGTCGCCATCGACTATTTCACCAAGTGGGTGGAAGCAACTTCTTATAAGTCGGTAACCAAGAAAATTGTTGCTGATTTTGTTCACAACAATCTGATATGCAGGTTTAGAGTACCAGAATCCATCATTACTGACAACGGTGCAAATCTCAACAGTCACTTGATGAGAGAGATATGTGAGAAATTTAAGATTACTCATCGAAACTCGACCGCTTATCGTCCTCAAATGAATGGAGCTGTAGAGGCCGCCAATAAGAATATCAAGAAGATTTTGAGGAAAATGATTGACAATCACCGAGGTTGGCATGAGATGTTGCCATATGCTTTATTGGGTTATCGATCGACTGTCAGAACGTCGACTGAAGCTACTCCCTATTTGTTAGTGTACGGGACAGAAGCAGTCATACCCGCCGAAATTGAGATACCCTCCTTGAGAATTATCCAAGAAGCTGAGTTAAGTAATGCTGAATGGGTTAGCAAGAGAATTGATCAGTTAACTTTGATCGATGAAAAGAGAATGGTTGCCGTTTGTCATGGTCAACTATATCAACAGAGAATGATTCGTGCTTTCCATAAGAGAGTAAGAGCGAGAATTTTTGAAATCGGTCAGTTGGTACTTAAGCGCATTTTTCCTCATCAAGACGAGTACAAAGGAAAATTCGCACCAAATTGGCAAGGGTCGTACATGGTTCGCAAAGTATTATCTGGAGGTTCTTTGATCCTGTCGGAGATGGATGGCACCGCGTGGCCGAAATCGATCAACTCAGATGCTGTCAAGAGATACTACGTGTGAAGTTTCAGTTTGTGTTTTTGTCATTTACTTGTATTTGTTCTATTTTGCTTGTATTTGCTTTGCTTAAATTTTATCCCTCTTGTAATAAACTATGTCTGACCTGAATTCTCAAGAATGAGATACATAGGCGGCCTATGTCGGCTTCGGTCACTCCTTTTACTCCCTTTTAATATTTCTTTGTATTTGAACTACGTTCGACCTAAATTCTCAAGAATGAGATACGTAGGTGGCCTATGTTAGCCTCGGTCGGTTTCTTTGTAATTTTCTTATTGTTGTTAGCCTTGAGGGGAACTACGTTTGACCTGATTCCTGTCTCAACGGGATACGTAGGCGCCAAAAGGGTTCGGTCATATTCCCGTAAGATTTCTATTCCTCTTTACAATAGAAATTGGGACAGAATTTTGAGAGGGACTCAAAAATTCTCAAGAAGAAGATTTTTCCTCAACAAGTCAAGACTGAAGATATTTCAAGATTTGCAACTGGGACAGAATTTTTGAGAGGATCTCAAAAATCCCACGATTTGCTTAGCGAAGGTTGAGAGATAAGACGATGCCGTTGACTGGACAGAAATTTTGAGAATGGCCTCAAAATTTCAAACATGGGTTTATCGACAAGTCTAGAGTTGCTTTGAATACTCCCCATCGCGTAATCAGATATACCTCCAATCATCGAGCTCAGAGAAGTTCGCTAAGCCTGACGTGACATGACTCTCGGCAGTGACCTTTTTCAAAATTCACTTCTCAAAAATTTATTTTCTTAAAGGTTTTCCTTTTATGTTTCATTTGCTTTGGCATAAAACATTTTGTCTTATCTATCAAGAGTTGGGAGATCAGGAAGATCAACCGGAGATAGCAGGACGATGATGCAGACTACTGAAGAAATTGACACATATCAATCCGTTTTAAAACTAACAATTTTTCTGTGGATGCAGGCTTATAATATTGCTCAGAAATCAGCAAATTCCTCTGATCGCTGAATATGGAGGAGTCAAGGGAGGAGAAATCTCTCCCAAATTAACGGTGTTCCTGTAGACGCAAGAATTATTTTATTGCTTATAACAGGGACTTGGGAATATGATTTGTTTATTTCAGTCAATTTTCAACAACATGAAGTCTATAAAGAACGTACAGCTAGATTCGAAGGTGAATCAAGCGAGGAAGAGTTTACGATTTCCGTAAAGAATGTCATTTGCATTATAATATCAGATATGATATTATACATTACCCGAAAGGTTTATTTACTTTATTATCGATCAAAACGATACATTACCCGGAGGGGTCATTTATATTGTTGCCGATCAAGACGATATAATATTTGGAGGTCATTTTACCATTATCGTCAATTAAGACGACATGATTATCCAGAAGGCACCCAGAAGATCACTATGTTGCTCGATTTAAGCACTATCTTCATTTGGTACCAAGAATGACATCAAGATTTAATCACAGGAGGATATTTATGCCTTGCAGAAGATCATGCATCGCGAGTCAATACTCATGCATCGCGGAAGATCATGCATTGCGCGTCAATACTCATGCATCGCGGAAGATCATGCATCGCGAGTCAATACTCACGCATCGCGGAAGATCATGCATCGCGAGTTAATAATTATGCATCGCGAGAAGATTTCATACCTTGCGGAATTTATGCATTGCGAGAAGATTTCATGCCTCGCAGAAATTTATACATCGCAAGAAGATTTCATACCTTGCGGAATTTATGCATCGCGAGAAAATTTCATACCTCGCAGAAATTTATGCATCGCAAGAAGATTTCATACCTTGCGGAATTTATGCATCGCGAGAAGATTTCATGACTCGCAGAAATTTATACATCGCAAGAAGATTTCATACCTTGTGGAATTTATGCATCGTGAGAAGATTTCATACCTCGCAGAAATTTATGCACCGCAAGAAGATTTCATACCATGCAGAATTTATGCATCGCGAGAAGATTTCATGCCTCACAGAAATTTATACATCGCAAGAAGATTTCATACCTTGCGGAATTTGTGCATCGCGAGACGATTTCATACCTCGCAGAAATTTATGCATCGCAAGAAGATTTCATACCTTGCGGAATTTATGCATCACGAGAAGATATGCATACCCTGCAAGAAATCATGCACTACCAGGGTAAAAGTGTGCATCATCGAGAGAAATATTTACCCATCAACATCAACTGCATCTTTTATTTTGGCGAGACTAGACGCCGAGAGAATCATTGAAAACAACAAAAAAAATATCAACATTGCATCAACTTTTATTTATTTTGACATCAAATGAAGAGCGCATTGAAGATTATATTGCAAACTCAAGACATAGGCTTTATTATTTTACGTCAAACCAATCGAGTTGACGTCAAATGTCGAGGAGAACGATTAAGTGTCGACACGGTAAAAGACACTGTCTCCCTTTTTAATTGCGTTTTTATGCTGATGAGTTTTATCTCAGTCTTTGTCGAGAGCATCCGAAAGGTTGAATTCTCCAAAACATACCACAGGTGCGGACGACATCAAAAGGATGCATCACAACGTGGAACTTTTTCTTAGCAGCGAACTGGGACATAGTCCAAAGAGGTTATCAAACTCTTAGGACGCGAGCAGAGGAGCGACTTCCACCACAATCAAACCACACCCCTATCAGAAGGCATGTGGGATTTTCTTTTGGTTTGTCAGTTTCAGTTTCGCATCCGAAATTTAGGTATCTGCCGGAAGCAAGTCTCCAATCTGAGTGACAATGCACCAAGAGCTTTGGAAATTATGTCCGTGTAAATTCTTATCTATGGATGTGAAGAGGTCCACCTTTATGGCTAAGAGGTTACAAGCCTCTTTTTCATACTCGATTTTATTTGTCGCTCGTCCAGAACCACAGGTTATCTAGCATAATAGGTTTCCTTTTCAACCGATCGAGTCGAACTACATGCAGCCTGATTCCTGAAGTAAGGATATGTAGGCAAGCTCAATGTGAAAACTCGGTTGTATTCCAACATTCGCTCTCAAATCTTACTCCCAAGCATTTCGATCCCCTCATAATTCGGTGTCGAGATGACTTTTGAATTCTTTCAAAATCGTGTGTTAAATTTAGCGCATCGAACTACAAGTGGCCTAAATTCTCATATAGCCTTGGATATGTAGGAAACCCATTTCCAGGGCTCGGCCCTAACTTCTGAAGTCCGCACCAAAATCCCTTTCTTAGATGAATTTGTGGTCGGTCAAAATTGGTCTGGTCAATTTCATTTTCCTCAGATTTCTTGCATTAATCCAAGTAAAATGAGGGACAGTTGTTGACACACAAATTTTGACCCTCCCCGATAAATTAATTAGCAACTTTCCTATTCCAACGATTTAATAATTAGTTTTATAAAATTCTAAGAAAACATAAAGTCATATATATATATATATGTATAAAATATTTTTGCAAACCTTAATTTTAAATAGTTTTGTCACATTTTTATAATTTTTAAATGATATATATATTTTAAGTAATTATGTATATGATTAGTTTATTTTATAAATATTTGAAAATTGTCTCAAAAGATTTTATTTTTGGTTTAAATATTTTTATTAACTGTGTAGTAGTTTTATTAATTATTCTAATTACGTCGGTTTTTTTTATTTATTTATTTCGTTGAAACTAAGTTGCTTCTTTAATTAATCGATTTTAATCCTTTTGAAGGGAGAGATATTGGGCCCCTTTTCTTTTATGGCAGTAGCCCAACTCTTAGCCTCCTTTACCTTTTTAATTCAATATTCCTTGCAGCCCCTCCTTCTCCAATTTCCATTCCGCCCAACTCTAATTTATTTTTCAGGCCACACCATCATTCAACCCAGCCCATCCCCCTTTGCCTTCATTAAGGATCCCAGAAACAGCAACGACATAGCGGCATCTTCACGGTGTAAGCAGTTATTGCAAATGGTCCCTTTTTACGCGCCCATGCGAGAACACGCGAGCGCGAGTTCACGGAAAGGGCTCCAACGTTCACAATGCGATATACGGAGGAGACGGCAGTAGACGGAATCAGTTGTCACGCATTTTCTGCCCCTCCTGCTTCTCTGTACAATCTTGTATGATGAACAGGGTAAGGTGGTGAAATCTCATCGATTTGTTCGTCCTTGTTGCGATTTTGGACGCCCCAGATCGTTTAGCCGTTGGACAATCGTACAACTTTGTGCAGAACTCTAGCCAATAATTCTTGAGGGATTTGAATTTGTTAGGGAAGAGGATGGTCGACTTTGCCCTTTTCCCTCCTGGGATAAACCCTAATCTCCCTCTATAAATATTCTTTTTCTTTCCATGAAGAGGGAGATTTTTTTGGGGGGCGGAAAATTTGGAACTAACAAAGAAAGAAGTGCAGTGTGTTAAGGGTGAAATTTTTTAGAGGAAGTTGGGGTTAGGAAAAGCAGAAGGGAACATACATAAAGTTTAAGGGAAATAGATAAGATATACGAAACACGTTACAAAAAGGAGAGGCAGCGGTCTGTCAAGTTGGGTTCGGATCTTTTGCCTTGTTTCTCTGTTCGTAGACACTTGCGGAGTTGCATTTTGTGTGTGTGTGTGTGGAGGGTGTGTGTGTGAAGTCGCTGCTCTTCTGCTCGCTGTTGCCTCAGTATCGCTGCATCAAAAGAGGTAAAATCATTCATGATTTAGTTGCTCTTTGTTTATTATTTGTTGTTCTGAATTCATTTCTCAGTTTTCGGTATAGCTTGGTCTGATTCTGTAAGGTCAGATAAACCTCTCTTTTGTCCGTCTGAGTAATCTGTTATTCTTTTGGTCTCAATTTCGGCTGTGACGTTTGTTTTTCCCTGTTTCTTCTCCTATAATTCTTTGTTTCAGATCATTGTTTTCATCTGTTTGATTCAGCATGCTAAAATCTCATTGTTGTCGAAGTAACAACATGATTGTTATCTATTCTAGGGTAGCTTAATTATTAGATATCGGCCAATTTCGAGATTTGTGTGCTTTAGCTTTTTCTGAAGTTGTTTATCCCAGTCAGTATCAACATGTTATTATATAGCTTGGAATACTAATTGTTTGTGTATCGGTTTGGATAGTCACTAACCATCTTCTCGTCTACCTCGTGTCCTTCTTCATTCATTATTGGAATGTCCCTAAATTTGAACTCTTCCATTTGTATGTTTTCAAGCATCTCTGTGTTGTTTCATTTGTCTGAAATCTATGGTCTTGTGTTCTGTATTTTGTTGCTCGTGATTTTGACTTATTTGCATCCCTATAGTTTGTTTTCCTTAGTCGTTTTAGCTGTCTAATAATAGTGCTTTGACTTGGTTTTGCTCTACTCATGCCTGCTTTGATTTTCCCTTTACGTTTGCTATCATTAAAGAGGTGCTAAAAGGCTTAACTGTAATACATGTCGATTTGAAGCTTGAATCTGTTTAAACACAAGGCTGGGGTTTTTACTTTCTCTCCGTAGTAACTTCTCCTATCTTCGTGCTTTGCTTTTGTTAGTATTTATTTCTGAGTCATATTAGATACAGATAAAAAGAGCCAGAGTTGTCTGCTTGTTTGAATTTTAGTTTTGTATGTTTGATGATAGAATATTATAAGCTTGCTTAAGTTCACATAGAGCTTCTTGGATTGTGTAATTTATTTCCAAATTCCTTCATCTTCTCAGAATAGTTTTCTTTGTCTTGCTTTGGATCGAGAAGGTTGATCTATGTTGTTAACTATTGGATGTTTTCGGTCTTACATTCTCTGTAATGATCCTTACCTCCACATGATTTGTCTATTGACTTGGCAAAATTGTCCAGTTCATCATGTTAATGAAGTTCTGAAAGCTGTGATTAAGTAATGATCATGTGTTTCCTGTTTGGTTAGTTTGACGATAATTATAATTTGTTCTGTTTTCTTTGAAGCTAATCTATTCGCTAATTCTCTTCATCATTCTTTTCGCATGAACTCTCTTCGAATGAGTCCATGGACTCCTCTCCCTGGCATTTTTCTCTTCTTGAGTCAACCGGTCATCGAAATCGACGTACAGATCCCGAGTTGGAAGGATTCAAAAAATCAAAAAGTTGAAGATGTGGGCTAAAGAGGCCCCCCAAATTTATTCATTTATGTAGTTTCTTTGTATTTCTGTTGTTGTTGGGCCTAAGCCTATGTAGTTATTTTATTGTATACTTAGAATTTAGGACAAGGTATTGGTGAAGTGGGCCAAAGGCCCAAAACAAATGGGTCAAAAACCCAAAACAAATGGGTCAAAAACCCAAAACAGGTGGGTCCAAAATTCTGGTCAAGGCGAACAAAACCCGGATTTGGACCCAAATCTCTTTCCCTCTTTCTCTTTACTTGCTTTATTTGTTTGTTTTATTTTGGCATTAGTTTAAGGTTCGAAAACTCCGAATCCCCGCAAAACGCCTTAAATGTTTTATCGACCTAAACTCAATGATTTTTTGCGAATAAATCGCTTAGATAATAAATAAGTTAAGTTTTCATTTCTCAAACAACTCTAAATAGTTTTATTTAAGTCAATTTTTAGCCAATTAATTAGTTGTTGGATAACCGTAGGTTAGCGGAACGTCTTAGGTGCTTTCAAAATCTTCCTAAGATGTTAATATGAATCCCCGAACCCCTTTAAATGTTTTCACTAGATTTTTCTATTAAGTCTTTTGAAAACAAAAGTTTTTTTTTAATTTTCTTAAAAATTAAGTGGCGACTCTCAAAAATTCGGAAACACCATAAAAAATATTTTTTGATTAAAACAATTGCCCCCTCCTATTTCTGTAAAATGAGTGCATAGTTTTCTTGGTCATGCGGATTTCTACCGACGATTTATCAAGGATTTTTCCAAGGTTGCAAGACCTTTGTGCAGTCTTTTGGAGAAGGAAGTGAAGTTTGACTTTGATGAGATGTGCTTGAATGTTTTTGAGATGTGGAAGAGGACTTAATTAATTGAGGCTCCCCTCTTAATTGCTCCTGATCGGGAAGTACCATTTGAACTCATGTGTGATGCAAGCGACGTAGCAGTGGGTGCGGGGATGGGACAATGAAAGAATAAAGTGTTCCACTAGATCTATTATTCAACTAATACCCTGGACTCTACATAAGCTAATTACACAATGATTGAGAAAGAGATGCTAGCTCTAGTGTTCGCCTTCGACAAGTTCAGATCGTATTTGGTAGGTACAAAAGTGATTGTTTTTAAACCATAGAGGTATTACGTACATATTCAACAATAATGATTCTAACCAAGGCTGATTCAGTGGATATTGCTGCTCCTAGAATTTGATCTTGAGATTAAAGATAGAAAAGGTACAGAAAATCAAATAGATGATCACTTGTCTAGGTTGGAGGATTTTTCCATGTGAATAAAGGTGAGCAAATGTGGGAAGAGTTTCCGGATGACCAATTGATGAATCAAATATCTCTCAAGTGCCATGGTATGTGGACATAGTGAACCTGATAGTAATTAGACATTACCCTCCAGGTGCAACCACCCAACAAAAGAAAAGACTCAATCATGCTACTAAGTTTCATCTTTGGAATGAACCGTTTTTGTTCAAGCAAGGTGTGGATAGGGTAGTGAGAAGATTCATTCCAAAGTATGAGGTTCAAAAAGTGCTTGAAAGTTGTCATTCTAGCCCATATGGAGGTCACCATGGAGGAGAGCGCACGACGCTTAAGGTACTGCAATCTGGTTTCTTTTGGCCCTCTTTATTTAAAATTTTTATTGCTATTGTGAAGGGTTGTGATAAATTCCAAAGGCTGGGTACTATTTCAAGAAGACATGAGATGCCATTACGTAACATTTTGGAGGTAGAAATCATTGATGTGTGGGGTATTGACTTCATGGGTCCCTTCCCGCCATCCAGTGGAAACCAATATTTCTTGTGGCTATGACTTATGTGAGTAAATGGGTTGAGGTTGTCGCTCTTCCTTGAAATGATGCAAGGGTGGTGATTAAGTTTATCAAGAAGCACCTCTTCACTCGCTTTGGTGATTAAGTTTATCAAATTCACCCACTTTTCTAAACTATATCTCTCTCTAACCGTCCCTCTCCTCTAAATTCTCTCTAAATTCCATTTTTTCTTCGTCTTCTCCATCCACTTTGTTCCTCAAAATTCCAAATTCCTCCATTAATCTTTACACAAACCTTCATCCCCTACCTTTCTTCAACTCAAAAACCTTAAAATACACTCAAATCCACCAAACTTTCAAAACCCACAAACCCACCCGACCCGTCATACTTGTTTTTCCCCAAAATTTGTTTTCTTTTCTCAATTTATTACAGTGTTGGGTGTAAATATGGCTCCTAAAGGCAAGAATATTGCTAGTGGTTGGGGTAGGAAGAGGAGTAGAAAGGGAGCGGCTACCGAAAATTCAAGGCGAGAAATCTTCGATCCCCAAATTTTGGCGTGCAAGATGTAATGCAGTATGGAAGGGATTGGTAAGGATGTCAATAAGAATAAAAGTACCAAGGTGATGAGTATGTCAATGATAGACGATTGCTATAGGAACTTCCCCCACATTCTCGCCCAAATCAATGCTTTGGGACTCCAATATGTCTTCATGTATCAAGGTGAGTGCAATTTAAGCTTAGTTTGTGAATTTTATGCGAATTGGGATACACATCGTGTTGAGATAAACAAAAGGTTCACTAGGGATAACTGGGTAAGATTTTCTGTGGAAGCATTGAATATTTTTTTGGGTACACCAAATTGTGATAATGCTGAATTTCTTGCAATGATTGAAATACCCCCTTATCGTGATATTAGGCATTCTTTGTGTGGGGTGAATTCTGTTGCACGGTGGTATAGGGTTAGAGACACGGGACATCACTCAACTCTTCACTACGGTCACTTTAATTTGGAGGCTTGCATTTGGTTGAAAATCGTGTGTAGCACCTTACTACCGTGTAAGTATACGGATGTCACTAGGGAGAGAGTGGTGCTAGTATACCATTTAATGAAAGGTTTGCCTATGAATGTTAGGGCTATTTTGAAGCAAAACATGCTTAATTTAGGTCCAAGAAGATATAACATTTATGTTATGGGAGCATCATTACTAGATACCTACAGGATTACTGAATGAGGAGGAGGTTCATGATGTGTGCCCCCTCTGTGCCCCTCATCTGGTGTGCCAAGTGGTTGATGTCACACGCACTAAAGCGCACGATCCATCCCACGGGCCCATATTGACTTCTATTGATAGAAAAGCTCTTGATGATAGTTGGATGGGTCGTATGTTTAGAATGGCTGAGTTACAACTGCGGATAGGTGGCCATCCGGTGATTGAGGGTGAAATAGAGACACTAGCGGAGCGTTGCCCTTTGACAGACAGTATAATGAACATATGGTGGATGGGCCCGAATTTCCAAGAACCCATTGATGATGATGATGCCACTGTTGATGAGGATGATGGCTCGGAAGAGGATGAGTCAGCTGATACTGGCCTCGAAGATGATGATACTGATGCGGGTGATGGAGATGGTAATGCAGCCTCAAGGGTTATGGATTTTCCCATTAATGTGGCAACCCTCTGATTTGAAGCATGTGACCTAAAGGCCGACAGAGAGTTCTCTTTTACCTTTGCACTTTGTTTTACTTGGCACACTGATGACAATGTTTTGCTTAAGTGTGGGGTAGAAGTTGAACTTCTTTGTACATAGTTTATTGCTTTATCAAGTCTTTTTAATTTTTAGAAGGGTTTCTCACATTTTGTTGCGTCTTAGAGTCGTTGTAGGAGTGACATTTACCGATGATGGATCGCTGACGACCGTCTTAAGGGAAAATTAGTCACTAGGAGAAGAAAGTATGAAACTGACCTCTTTGGCACTTTGAAACCTTGTCTTGATAGTTTTCTAGACATCATGGGTGGTAACACTTTGTTTGCAATAATTAAGATGGTAACCTTGAAAACAAACATAATCTCTTTGTCTTGACTCTAAATGAAAAATAAAAATATGGGCTTAATTGTGTGGAAACCTCGTAATGCATATTATGTGAGCATGCTACAAGTATTGGGTCCTTGTGTGTATCCTATTTACATGTGTGGTGAGTGTTGTTGGGTTTTGCTTCACTTGATATCTAGAACTTTCCTTGTGTGTGTTGAATTAGTAGCTTGTATGACTTAGGGAATAAGATTGAGGCATTTCCTTGAAAAAGCCAATTCCTGAATTGACTTGGATGCCTACCATTGAAATAATCCTTAGTGAAGCCCTAGCCTTGTTGTTGATAAGCCACATGATAAGCCAAAACCCGTTTGCTTGATACCAAAGTCTTTTGATCCTAATAAAATCCTTAATGCACTATGTTAAGAAGAAGGGTTTAAAATGTTGGTTGATATGAGAAAGGGTGAAATTCTAGATTGTGTGAAAAAGAAAATAATAAGTAAATCCTATGTTTAGGACCTGATCTTTAGTGAGATTGTGCACCTCAACACAATTGAGGGTGGCTATTTCAAAAATATGCTCAAAACATTGGCCCTGGTCCTACCTAGTACATTGTGTACCTCGCTTGGACCTTAAAATATCGAGTGAGGGTGGCTAGTGCAGAGGCATAATAAAAAAGAAAAAAAAAAAGAGGAATAGGGGCAAATATGGAGCAACAAGAAGGGGTAAAATATTCATGAAGTGTGCACTAGGAGGAAAGAAAAGCTAAGTAGGAGGTTGTTGGCAAAACAATGACATGTGCATTAGGAAGGAGCAGTCACTGAGATGATTTCCAAATTATTCCCTACCTTACCTTAAGCTGCAATTACAACCAAATGAAAATCCTCTTGATTCCTTGATAAATATAATGTGAAAATAAGAATACATTATAGGCAATCTTATGGCATGTTGAGATAAGTAAGAACTTCATTTGTGAGTGTGAGAGTGAATTTTATAAAAAAGAGCCTTATGATTGAAATACAATATTGTTGGTGTGAAAGAAAGGATATACTTAAATTGGAGAGGGCATTCATGAAACATGTTTGGTGCTTAATCTCGTTGGTATGTCTCTATTATATTGCATTAGCCCGAAATTATTTGAAAAGATTCATTCATCGAGGTTGTGAATTGTTGATTGGTAGACTATAAGGAAGAGCAGAAATTATTGCATATATCGTGTACCACAAGATCATGATTAAATATGTTTGGCCAATTGTAAAGCGAGGTGAGAAGTCCTAGGTTTAAGAGTATGATTTGATAAGATAGAGTTTGTTTGAAGACTAACAAATGTTTAAGTGTGTTGTGGTGATCTTTGGCATATTTATATGCCCAGTTACTAAAAATTACCAATATTTAATGTAAGTTTTAGGACATTCACTAATCTACTAATCTAACTAGCATGTCTTGGCTAAGGATTGCGATGATTGCATATGAACATACATGATTAGCGATTTTGTTGGTTCCTAAGGGAAGTGACGAACTCAAGGAAGGAAAAGGAGTTGAAGGCGACAAGTGACGCAAAGAACAAAGCTGGCGCGACACCCTAGTATAACTGGCACAACAAGGGCGCGACGCTAGGCATGTATTGACTGAGGCCTGATTCTGGTGCACTAGCAGCGCGTCGGGCCAGCCTGCCAAGCGCGAATTGAGCGCATTGCCCCACTACTGTGCAGAGTCTTTAGAGAATGTTGATTTTAAAAGGAATCCTAATTGTAGTAGACTTCGTCCCTACTGTCCCCAACTATTATAAATAGATCCTTAGGGCTCCATTATGAGGGTTTGACTTTTTATTGGTGTGCAAAAGCAAGTATCAACGTTTTTAATAGTTTTTGATCTTCTTACTCTTCTATTTTCCAGAAATCACATGAACAATTGTATTTTGTGGTTTTGTAATAGTATGAGTGGCTAAACGCCCTAGTTCTAGGGCTGTAGCTATGAATTGATTGTTGATTATTAAAGGCTTTATGAATTGATTCTTGGTAGTCATTATAAGTTACTTCTATATTCTTGTTTTAGTATTTTATGCGTGCGCACCATGATATAAATCTATTGTCTAATATTATAATTGAGAGAGGCGAGATTAGATAGACCATATAATATAGAGAGCTCGGTCGACCTATTTGATTGAGGTGATTAGTGTTCAAAAGTGACGCCCGGACTAACAACTTGTTTGGTTACAAAATATGATGAAATATAAATGCTCGCCAGTTAGTCTGTTTATCCCCGCTCAACGATGTCGTTAGGTAGCTAATTGGAGTAGGCGACGAGAGGTGTGTAGCCCGACTCATATAATTAACCCTATAAACCAGTAACTTGAAAACTAATACTAGTTCTAATACGATAATTTGATACATGAGATTCAATACATGCTGCAGTCCTGAAATTGTCTTTTACTTGCTTAAATCATCATCTTAAGGTCGTTCAATCTTGGTTACTTTTATTTATTGCACAATTAGTATTAGTTAACAATCATCACCATCTCTTAAATGATTACTTTTATTTTATTTATAGAGTTGAGTGTCAAATATAAGTTGAGCATTAGTCCCTTGGGAACGATAACATGTTTAATTAAGAATCTATATTACTTGCGCGACCACGTACACTTGCGTGTATATGGGGAGCAACAACTAGTATGAAAAAGGTCATTGGAGAATTTGTTGCTAAGTGTCCGAATTGCCAACAAGTTAAAGTAGAGCACCAAAGGTCCAATGGTATGGCTCAGAATATAGAACTTCCGCAATGGAAGAGGGAGATGATTAATATGGATTTCATCACAGGTTTGCCAAGGTATCGCAGGCAACATGATTCTATTTGGATGATTCTCGATAGAATGACAAATTCAGCCCACTTTTTGTCCGTAAAGACCACTCATTCAGAGAGGACTATGACAAGTTATATCTTAAAGAGGTGGTAAGACTTCATGGGGATAGAGGTGCGCAATTTATTGCACAGTTTTGGAAGTCATTCCAAAAAGGCTTGGGTTCAAAGGTGAATTTAAGTACTGCCTTTCATCCTCGAACAAACACGCAAGCAGAGCACACTATTCAGACCTTAGAGGATATGTTGAGGGCTTGCGTGATTGATTTCAAAGGTAATTGGGATAATCACCTGCCTCTCATCGAATTTGCTTACAACAATAGTTACCAGTACTCTAGCATCCCAATGGCTCCGTATGAAGCTCTTTATGGGAGAAGGTGCAAATCTCCTATTCGATGGTTTGAAGTTGGTGAAGCTGGGTTGACAGGATCATATTTAGTTCATCAATCTATCAAGAAGGTGAAAGTGATTCAAGAGAGGTTGAAAATAACGTAGAGTTATCAGAAATCCTACACTGATATTAGGAGAAGGGAGCCAGAATTTAAAGTAGAGGATTGAGTCTACTTGCAAGTTTCACCCATGAAGGGTGTTATAATATTTGGTAAGAAGGGGAAACTTAGTCCCCAGTATATTGTCCCTTAGAAAATATAAAAAAGGTTTGTAATGTAGCTTACGAGTTGGAGCTACCATAAGAGTTGACAACAGTCTATCCAGTATTTCACATCTCTATGTTGAAGACTGCATGGCCGATTCTTCATTGATCATACCAACTGAAGATATTGCGATCAAGCATAGCTTATCTTATGAAGAGATTCCGGCCCATATTCTAGATTGTCAAGTTCGCAAGTTGAGAACAAAAGAGGTAGCATCAGACAAAGTTCTTTGGAGGAACCAATTTGTTGAGGAAGATACTTGGGAAGCTGAAGAGGATATGAATAAGATATATCCACATCTTTTCGAATCCGAAGAAGTTCCAAATAAGGCACTAATCCTTTTCTTGGCATTTTATAAGTTGGCATGTTGTGTTTGCTTTGCATGTTACGTGTTTAAGCTACATGTGAGATGTTATGCCATTAATCTTAAGAGTAATCTCATTCGAGGACGAATGTTCCCAACGGAGAGATATTGTAACACCCCGTAACTCGAAAGAGCTAAAATTAAAAGAGTGATTTTTTGGAAATAATAAAAATCTAGAAATTGGTTAAGCTAAGTTAAGTTTGGGTTTTTGGTCAACTTCAAACAATAATAACTCCTAGATCAGGATGAGTTAGGTGTGTTTCTACATATCTTAGGAAAGATCTTGAAATAATTTTTCCAAAGCCACTAAGTTTGTGCGATTCCGAGTTCGTAAGTTTAAATGTTCAAATAATAAAAGTCTAAACCGGATTTTAGATGGGAATTATGGTATTTTCCTTACCTTTTTTTTGTTTTTGGGTAATTAATTGAGGTGTAAACTGATCTTAGTTGGTTTACGCTTTTGAAAAAAGAGTTAGGGTTTTGAGAGAAGAAAAAAGAAGAGGAGAAAGAAGGAGAAGAAGCAAGAATCGTCCAGATCTTCAAGAATCCCTTGTGGATTTCGCCAAGGGGTGATCCCTACGAGATATGTGACATCACATAACGTTGGGTTAGTTCAACCACGCGCTAAACATGTTTAATTTAGCATATTTTCGTCCTTAAAAGATTGAGAATTTGATGTTCTTGAGTTGTATTCTTCAATAAGTTTTGTTCTTGAATTTCAGATAAGACCGAGGAGTTTATCTAATTTAATGTTGATTATTAGAATTTCTTTGAGTTAGGTTCTTGTGTATATGTTTTGGATACCCGATCCTTAAGAAATTTGAGAAAAAGAATCAGATTAAATCGATTTAAGGTCAGAAAACGAGAAAACATTTCATCAAGAATTCACCTAGGGGAAAGCGGGCGCGATGCACCCCCGTAGCGTCCGACAAGCTAGGGCGGCGCACTTTTGATCTCCGGTAAGCTAGGGCATGGTGCGGCGCGCCAGGGATGCGACCGTATCGTCGCTTTTCAGCCGTCTTTCGTTATTTAGCCTATTTAAGTCCTTCTAAAGTGTACTAACACTTTCCATTGATTCTAACTACTCTAAATTACTTCTAAACACCTAGAAATCATCCTGAAACATGAATCATAACCTTGAATACATAAATTCAAATTAAAGTAAAGTTAAGAGCCAATTCTAGGGAGTTCTTGAGTCTTTTCAAAAAGTCTTTTGCAAACACTTTCAACTTTGTTTTAAGACTTAAAGTTCGCGTTGAGTAAAGAGTAAATGTTGAAGCTAATTTCTTCAAAAAGTTTATGGGACTATGTATTCCCAAAGAGTTTAAAATGTTTTCACATTTAAACAAGAAAAGGAAACGTCGATTTCCAAGGTAGCCTTTGACCTAAGTTTTTCAACAATTATCTCAAGAAGTATGTTTTTAGACATAAGAGCTAGTTTCATATTCAACCCCTATAGGTTATGTAACCATCATGGGTAGAAAGGGTCATACTTTTTAGATGATTCCTTTAGTGTTTTTTAGCATATACTAGTGGATCCACTTAGTAGTTCAGGTTCTATACCCTCATCAAGGTATATGCTGACCCTAGCAGCGTGAGGTCATATGTTGTATCATCACAATAAGTCTTACATGATGGTTGTCGATTAGAGAAACCCCAAAAGAAGTAATTATATCTTTATATACATAGTTTATTTGTATTTTACATACATTTGAGATTTATATTGTATCTTTGCATACACACAGAGTTGACATCATATTTTAAACAACTTTTATTTATATTGCACTTGTTTTAAACTGTTTTATGTTAAAATGAGTTCATTTATATTGAGTTAAGTTGATGGAAGTAAGTTCTTTAGTTCCTTTCAAGCTTATGTCTTGTTTTAGAATTCCCCTCGCATACTCGTAGATTCAATGTTCTGATGTCATTTGACATGCATCTTATTATGATGCAGACACATGTAACGAGGATCAGCATCCAGCGCATCACTGATCCAGCTAAGCACTCAGAGTCTTGTGGTGAGACTCCTTGCTTTGCAGAGGATCATTTTTATTGTTTTTAGTTTTATATTAATTCATTAGGATGTCCTGGGTCTTGTCCCAACATCCATCTCAGTTGTTTAGATGCTTCATAAACAATCAGATGTTAGTTCTTTAATCTTTTCATTATCATTATTTTATGTTGAGACTTGAGTTTGCCTTAATGTCCAGTTGAATGTTCCTTTATAATATTCTGGTTTATTACAAAGATTTATCTTTGTTGAGTTAAGTCTTCCGTTGAGTAAGTAAGTCAGACCAATGGTTCGTTTGGGGCCAATAATGATTCTCGAGTGCCAATACCGCCCAGGCTCAGGCGTGACAATGACCCACCTCAATATACTTTGAAAGGTCAAGTGTACCACCACTTTTCATCGAAGCCTTAGTCATCATCATATCATCACTATGGTGCATTGACTCAAACTCAATGTCTTACCCATATAAGGTGTGTTAGATCATAATTCTATGAGACTTGAACCCAATACTTATCATCATGGGGCATCAAAACTCAAATTGATGTCTTACCTTTTTGGTACGATAGAACATGAATTTACCGTCTTACCCTTAAAAAAATTTCACTATGGTACATTCGGATTTTAACTTGATGTCTTACCTTTTTTGGTGCGATGGGACTTAAATCCACCGTCTTACCCTCTGTAACATTCCAGAAAATTACATGTCTAGTGAAGAGCCTAATAGGTCTTTAAGAATGCGTATTGGGGATACGTAGGCATCCCAATAGAAAATTGGATAAGGGGTATTAGCCAATTTCTATATAATACCCAAATAAGCAAAATATTGGGCATATTAGAAATATTGGCTTAAAGGGGTGTTAGCCAATTTTCTAACATTAATGAGCTTGTTTAAGAATTGTACCTACAATGAAGACCCTAAGCTAATAAAAATGACGCCTCAACAAAACATATAAAGTACTAGGCATCCAAGTGTCAAGCCTAGTACCATAGCACATGACCATTTAAAATGATCATGTGAATTAAGCAGTGCCCAAGGACATGGTGAGGATCCTTGGGACAATAAGTAAACATTACCAAATGAACCATAAATAATAGTTAGTTAGGAAAGTACAATCAACCCATGTTCAAGCACATGTGCAAGACATGTGAAGAAGCGGCCAAAGGAGGGGACCACCCTAACCGAATTCGGTTAGGGTAGTTAGGGGGAAAAACGTGCACAAGGGACCACTCTATATGGGGCCTAACTTCCTAACCAATTATAGACTCTAACCTACTGCCCTAACTAGATAACTAACCTAGGACCAAACCTAATTAGTGCACCCGACAACCTAAGACTTAACCAGGTGACACTAACCTAGTAACTAGTTAAAGAGACAACCTAGTACCTAACCTAGGATGGTCCAAAAGGTTGGTTATGGTCCTAACAACTTAGGAATACTTTGGTAATTACCCTAAGTTACTTAATTAGTTAATTTAGAAACTTAATTAATTAATTTAAATGTACAAAACCGAAATCACAAAGCAATTTCCAGATTTTGATTAAGACAAGCAAAAGACAACCTAGTACCTAACCTAGGATTGTCCAAAAGGTTGGTTATGGTCCTAACAACTTAAGGGTACTTTATTAATTACCCTAGGTCACCTAATTAATTAAATTAGCAATTTAATTAATTAATTTAAATGGTCAAAACGAAATCCTTACACTAACCTATTAACTAGTTCAAGAAACATCCTAGTACCTAACCTAGGATGGTCCAAAGGGTTAATTATGGTTATAACGACTTAAGGGTACTTTGTTAATTACCCTAGGTCACTTAATTAATTAAATTAATCATTTAATTAATTAAATTAAAGGGGTCAAACCAAAATTCTTACACTAACCTAGTATAACTCAAGAAACATCCTAGTACTTAACCTAGGATGACCCAAAAGAGTTAGTTATGGTTCCAATGACTTAGGGGTACTTTAGTAATTACCCTAGGTCCCTTAATTAATTAAATTAGCCATTTAAGTAATTAATTTAAAGGGTCAAAACGGAATTCTTAGGAAAAATTTCAGATTTGACTAAGTATTGTGTTTTCCTAGTTCTAGTCAATCTAGGAGGGGCTTTTTAGTAATTAATTTATTTATTTATTTAATTAACTTATTAAACCCTAAGTTGAATGAGTCAAGATTAGTTCCTAAGACTTAGACTCACGTTTAAACTCAAACAAATACACGACGCAAAACAGTAATCAAGCGAGCGAAAGAAAAACAGAAAATTCCATTGATTCTCCTAGGCGATTTCAAGGTTTCTCCAAGTTTTCGTTCAAGGTGGTCTTCGTAGATTAAGTTCTACTTAAGGTGTGGGTTTCTATCCTGAACTTCTTTCTCCAAGAGAACTTTCTTTCCAACGAATTCAACGATCTTGAAAACTAGGGTTGCTCCCGTGTTCTCGTCGAACCCCTTGTCCCAAATATCTTTTTCGATTTCATGTTGAATAGGTTAGAGATCATGTTGTTGGTATGTGGTGCTGGCTGATCTTATATGTAATGTTCTTGAATTATGAATATCAAATGAACCTATGAACTTGTAGTCGTGTAAAGTTAATATTATCATGTAAAGTAAACATCGATGATATGATAAGTTACGTCCGTGATGTGTTAGGTGATTTTTGTGTTTTGGCCGAATGTTGGTTTGTTATTGTTGTGATATTATGAAGATGCTAAGTTCATTGAATATCAATATGATGTTGTCCAAGAGGTTTAAAAATGTTATTACTAAAAGCCATAAACTAAGAATTGGCTCAAAGACATCTATGAAATCACATCTTGAATGAATTGACTATCTGATTCCAATAAAATTGGCTAACACTACTTGGTCAAAACGAATGCATGATAATGGCTAGGAGATTATGTAAATAATTGAAAGATTGGCTAAGGGTTCATACATATGTCAATTTAAATATGAACATACGTAAAAATTGGCCTATGCCAATAAAAATGATTTGCTAGTTTAATATACCAAATCTTGAGCCAATACTAATCATATGTCAATTCTTGTGTAGTAGGAGTATCAAGTATATTATAAGCACTTCTAAAGTAACTCAATGAATCTATAACCAAGGGCATGCCATTCATTTGGGCAACTCCCAACATACTCTAAAAGAATGAAGTATGAACATAAGTAAGTCATTGAAAGAAGTGATCATCGTCCATAAACGATGATATGAAGCTACTACACTAAAGTAAAGAAGTAACGTGAGTTATAACATAATTAAAGGGGTCTAAACTAAGTTAGTGACCAGAATGGGGTGTTAAAGAAAGTGAGACAAGTCTCACTTACACCTAAGCTACTATGTTATAAGATTACTCACGAATGAAGGCGTTAGAATGTGTGAGACTAGTCTCATTAACACCTAAGGATGATATGTAAGGACAATTAACAGTCATCAATATAAATTAAGGATGTAAGTGTAAGGACAATTCACACTTAATACGTAAAGAAGAGATGAGAAATCATCTAATGAGCTATGACTACCTCATGCTAGAAGCAAGCTTCGATGATGTATGAGTTGAATGTAAATATGATATTTAAACTGAGCACCGATAGGTTATGAGTGGTGATGCCTTCTTTCGGAAAGGGCGGAGGTTCACGTAATTCTCATGAGATGAGACTGTCCACCAAGGTGGGTATGGGTCTCCCTAAATCTCCTAGTCTTTGAACTATGTTGCCACCATAGGTAACTAGTTTGGTTCGAACCCAATAAGCTAGCATGTTTTGGTTTCACTTTGGCCAGTGACTCCACCTCTTTTCGGTGTGGGGGAGACACCAGATTTCATGATGCTCACATGATATATGTTGGTTAAGGTTAAAGTTCCTCAAAGTATGAAAGATAATAAAATGAACGATACCGAAGGTGTTTGTGCAAGACAATCAGGAGGTGAAACCAGATTCAAGTAATGACATTAGGTCATTCTTGGTCATTGCACTTCATCATCCCGATGAGAGTCTTAAACTTCATCCTAGGTATAGATGGTGTTTACATCAGCCTACGAATGAATGAAATGAATAATGTGAAGTGCGAATGAACGAATGAAGAAGACTCTGTGTTTGCTAAAGAAGGCCCTCGGGTTGAGGTCCCATATATTGGACCCTCACTTGAGACGTCTTAATGTTACATCCACCATTCCAAGGTCTCGTGGATATGAAATGTATAATATATAAAACATGAAATGTATGTTATGTGAACCTATGTGTGTATGATGTGTGACATATTCATGGTATGACCTTCCTATTACGAATTAGGCAAGTCCAGATACTTGACATCCTAAGAAAGCATGTTGATTAGGAAGAGTCATGGCTTATAATGACTTCTTATATGATGCCAATAAAGGGAAGTAGAAACATAACGTTAACTAAATAACCCATAACTTCCCTAACATGAAAGTAATGAAATCAATGGCATGATCAATAGAGAATGACTTATGAAATGTAATGAATATATAGTGTAAAGAATGACTAAGTATAAGGTAGGAAAATCATTCCTTAGTCCTTGGATTACTTACATTGATTCATTGTGGGTATGGGACTACAATGAATCATTGCACTTGTAAGTAAAACATAGGACTCAAGGAATTATTGAACTACACAACAACAAGAAGAAAAAGACTGAAAATAAAACTAAGTATGGAAAAAGGGGCTCTCGGGTTTGGAGGGTTAAAATTTCAAATCTTCGCTCGAGTTGTTCTAAAATTATGTTGATTATACTAATGTCTTGTAATCATATAGAAAATGAGTTTTTTGCTTTGAATGCATTAAAATACATCATATTCATACCACAATTCACAAATAACGAATTAGGAAAGTCTAGTGATGACACTTTCCAGAAATGGCATGTTGTTTAGGAAGAGCTTTCATTGATCATGCATAGATTTACGTGTATGTGTGCATACACCCATACTTAGTACAAGTGGTGTAATAACCCCCTACTATTTACTATTTTTATAGGTGCAGGTCAGAGAGCAGATTGACGACACTTGCAACGGTTTGGACTTCAACGTTTTTCCAGACCATTTGGTAGGTCCTATTGATTTCGAGGATGCTACAAGCATTAGTCCAGCTTTAGATATAGACATAGCTAGTGGATGTTGTCCCTAGCATTTCCTTCATATTTCATTTCGAACCGTTTTGATGTAAGGCCACGTTTGGCAAACTATTTACAATATATTCATCATAAGTTTCGAATTGATTCCTTATGTTAGATGGTTCTCTATTGATGTTGAGCTTAGTATATAATGTTTAATACGTAATGACTTCATACGTATCAAAAGTTTTAAATTTTCCGCAAATTTAACTAGATGAATGTGATGAATGCAAGATGAGGCTTGTCTGTGACCTCTGAGAGGTTAATGACGCCGGTGGTGATTCGGATTCAAGAATCCGGGTCGTTACACCCTCAACTAATGATATAATAGACCAAAGTACAATATAACTCACCCTTTGAGTATTTCAAAATAATCAAAACAATATTCAACTCATACTACTAAAACTTTATATGGAATTTTGTAAGGCATATCGTATTCAACCAGTAGTAGTATATGTATTTGGTTCTTGGTCAATGTTAGTGACCGAACACTATTGTACTCTAAATCATAAAAGGATTCTAGAAAACACATACATGATTTTATGCATATAATACTTTGATTCCACTATTTATCATTTTTCCTTCTTGATTCTCATAACGAGATAAACCAGAACATGAGCTAAAGAAAAAAAAACTAAAACTCAATCTCAATTGGCTAGAGTCTTGTAAGACCCCAAAATGAGTTAGGGTGTCTAGAGACTAACATGTTTGTCTTAAGGTTATAAGTCCTAAAATGACTTATAATATGGTTTAGAGGCAGTGTGTAAAGTTGGAGGTGATTTGGAAGTCAAACGTCAAGGGACGACCAAGACGTTCAACGACTAGTCACCTATGTGCCTCATGTGTCTATACGTGTTTATATATTGTATGTCATGAGCTTATTAAGTCTTAAATTGTGTTATAATGATGTTCAAATATGGTATATGGAGTTTCAAGAAGTTTGGAGGTCAAACGACCAAGAACGTCCAAGACATTCGAAAGATAGCCCTTAAGACTCTCAAGTGTGTTTTAATGGGGCCTAGCCTGTTTGGATGAGTTGCAGGTGTTGGTTTTGGGTGAAACTTATGTGTAAGGTCTAAAACTTATTAAGAGTTGTATATACATTGTAAACGTTTGGGTACAACTTCTAAAAGTCCCCGCAAAAGGCCCCACAAGAAGTACCCAAGGCTGGTCAAGACACTGCCTTGGCAGTGTCAATCGACGGACCAAATGACATCCAGTTGGTCAACCAACGGCCCGTTGGTGGGGTATCATTGATGGAAACTTATCCTGGTCAAGTGTCAAGCAAAGACCAGGCCAAGTATCAATCAACGAAAGCCACAGACGGCCCATTGATTGACCTACGGTCCGTCGATGGTGTCGTTGATGGTGGCCTGCAACTGGTGCCTTGCGCACTGTTTCATTAAAGGGTGAATGGGAAATTCACCCCACATCCTAACCTGACTATAATAGATTTATTTATCTACTTTTGGGTGTATATAAGTCTTCTAAAATGTGACAAACCCATTCCCAATCCCATTCACTCAAATTGAACCTTCCCTCCAAATATATTCTCTCTAGAACCTCCATTGTTGTTGAAGCTCAAGAACAGCTTGTAGATTGGATTCTCATGGGTTCTTCATCAAGTTTTAGAGGTCTTCATGTATATAAAGGTATGGTGATCCTTCATCTCTAGTTATCCTTCCATCTAGAGAGTTAATCTCAAAGATTTCAAAGAGAAAAATATGATCAAAGTTCTTCTTCTTCAATCTAGCCATGGGTTCTTTCTAAAAACGTTTTGAAAGATTAAATCATGATGAATTGAAGTTAATATAGTGGTTTTAACATTATTTTGACTCCAATTGCATGATGAACCTATGTCCCTTCCAAACTTGATTTAGTCCTTGCGTAGGCTTTGTGATCTTGACTTGTTATCGATTGAATTGTGATTCTATTATGTTGAAGTGGTTATATCTACTGTAATTTATGTGAATTGATGTTTAATTGATTATGAATAATCTATGTGGATCAATGTATGAAGATTTGAATATGCTTAGCTTAGTTTCCATAATTCACTGTAACATTGGCCTCTTAATGATTTAATACGGAATTCGATTGTGTAGGGCTGGTTGTATCTACTGTATTAATTGGATATTATTGATAAGTTATAAATAAGTGATTCATGTTGATAAATGTTGATTAACCTATGATTCTTCTATTTTTCAGTGATGTCTAAAATAGCATGTTCACTGTGATCTAGACGTTATGGCAATTGTAGTAGGATTTCATTTAGGTTATGTTGTCCTTAAATACTGCTTTATATTGATGATATTAATGAATTGTTGGTATGAATTCTTGATGATCAAAGATTAGAAGTCTTGGCATGAATTGATCTAGGTTCTTCTAGCCTACAATTTGAATGTTGTAATGAACATTATGTGATCTTAATTCTAGGGTAGATGAAGCATGATTTACATGTGATTTATATCTATTTGACTAATGCCCTAGATGTATATCATTGATACATTATGATTGATGAGAAAAACTAAGGAAGTTACTCGATGATCTATAACTCTCTACTTCCTACCATATACGTGATATAGTGCACTAGTTGAATCATGCTCTTGCGACGACTTGTACATGGTTTTGTTTATGATTTAAGAACTTATAGCTACTGCTCTATAATGTATTAATGATTGAAAGGGTGTATTGATCAATTATTATCAAAGGATAATGAAATGGCAAGGATGGCTCTTCCTCTCTACTTTTCTTATAGTATTGTAGTTGATGAAGAATTGTATGGCATTGTGTGGTATTGTCCAATTATGGTGGCGGTGTTTACTTTATGTCATTATATATGTTTTGACCATGGCCTTGAAGGCAAATTGATGATTATATGAATGAGTGGTTATGATGATCACCTTATGTGTAACTTGTGCCTAGTCTTCCATTATAGTTGTGAACCTAGGGTGTGTTACTATTGTTATGAGCATGTGAATGGCTTTGTAAGAGCATGTGTAGGTGCTGCCATGGGTTAAGTGTTAATGATTGATGACCCCTACCCATGTACCCCTATGTGAATGTGTGAATAGCTAATGTTAGGAGCCTTAAAGTATAATATGAAGATTGTAATGTCTCATATGCTAAATTGTGTTGTGTGGTCTATACTTGAAAGTGTAATGTGGTCTAAGCGGGTGGCTGCCTCAATGAGTTGTTGATATCCATTATGTGATCATGTTGACCAATGTGCACACACACTCACACTTCATGCATGCTTACAATGTAGTAAATGTTCATAGTGTCTATTGAAAGGTTGTTCTCATATTCACTAGTGTCTACTACTATGCATGTAAAGTATATATATGTGAAGTATGTTATGTATTTTTTTACTAAGATGACTTGATAGGTGTACTAGTATGGGCAAGGGTATGGGACCTTGTCTATACATTGCACATGTGTACCTTGATAGGATAGTTCCTAGGTTTGGTTTCTATGTGCATGAATACGAATGTCTGGTCATGTGCGGTCTTAATGTGTTATCTGAGAGGTTTGCTCACATATATGTATATACACACACATGAATGATGGTCTAGTCAATAAAGAAGCTTTGCAAGGTGTGCTCAAGTGTATCCTTAACTAGATAGTGCTAATATATATGCTATGTCTATGTGAAAGGGTTTCTCACATGAATTAGGTTGATGAACTCTCATCTATGACCTATAAGTTAAGCATATGAGGGGATGACTCTCCTAAACCTATGTTTTATAAAGAAATGATAATAAAGGCTTTTTCAATAAAGAGAACTTAGCTTAGCACGGAGTGAACTTGTAGATGAGGGGGTGACACTTTCCAACATAGGGAAGGTAGGGTTCACTACGGTCCTCATGTGAGGGAGTGACACTTTCCTAAATAGGGGAGGTAGGGTTCACTACGGTCCTCACGGGGTGGATAGCCTCATGACCCAAAAAGGGTGTAGAGTGATATTTCCATGATTGCCCCCAAGTTCCATAAGCTATGCTTGCCACATAGGATCTAGCAAGTGATATGACCTAATATGCTAGCATGTGTTAATGTTCTACCTTGGCTAGGTAGGAACACCTTCCCTTGGTGTAAGGCTCTATAACACCAAATTCCATGTTTAGCACCCATGGTCTTAGTGTCGGTTAAGGCTATAGTTTCCCTAAAGTAAAATGGACAATGGAAGTAAATGACTAGGACCCTAACTAAAATGACTTAAGGGATGTTACTTAGGATAGGTGAAAGTAATGAACCCATCTAGACATTGCATAAGTATTTCCTTAGGAAGTTCTAGGAAGGTGTTCTAATGCATGTGTCTATGTATATGTTCTTTATGCATGACTTTGTAGTATTGGTCTACTTGTTATGATGATGTGCATGGTATGAGTCTATATGCATGATGTTGATCTTATTGACTATATGATGAAGGTCTTGCTTGACATAAATGAAGTTGTCTTCTCTTACTATATTGATGTATGACTTGGATGTAAAGGCTTTTAGCCTCATGATAGGTTTACTAAGTATGTGTGAGGTTATGGGGCCTTACATATACATTGTACTAGTAGACCTAGATTGGGGGCATGAGTTAGGTCTTATAAGGTTCTATGTGAAGTAAAATAAGTATATGTGCATAATGGCTAGGTGTTCACTGTAATATCCTTTTAGTCTTGGCTTAAATATGTATATGTTGTACTATACTCCTATGATGGTATGTGTTGCTTCATATAGGTTATATGTATGTTTACTTGTGACTTTAAGGTGATGCATTGCACCAACTATCACTAGAGGGTTACTTGGGAAGTTAATGAATAATAGGAAAAAATGCTCACTGGAACATAAAAGTAGCTTACTTTAAAGTGGCTTCAAAAATGTCATAAATTCTATATGTGATCTTATGTGATGTTTGGCCTTTGAATATGTTTATATGAAGTATGTGAATGATATAAATGTTATTGGATAAAGGTTTTATGATGATTTACTCAAAAGGCATGAAGTATGATTTCAAGAAAATGTCCCTTTTAAATGCATGTTTTTGCATGGTTATCATACTTAGTACATTCTTGTGCTAAGTCCATTCTTCTCTACTTTTTACACAAAGTGTAGGTTATGGATGCTTAAAGGATGTCTTGAATGGTGAAGAGCTTGATAGATGATTCCCAAGCTCAATGAAAGGAATCCTTAAGTTCAAGGATCTCCTACTTATGTCTTTATTGTAAAGTCTTTAAATATTGTATAGTTATGTAATGTGTTTTATGGGTTGTGTCCCTAATGTACTCTAATGTTGTTGAGTCTAAGATGACAAAGAGAATTAAGGTCTAAATATGTATTATGATTTATATTTTATATATATATGAAGTAAGGTTTCTAGCATATGATGTGCTATGAAAAGTTTTAAATTTTCCGCTAAATTTAACTATGTCAATGCGATGAATGATAACTATGGGCTTGTATAAGACCTCCGAGAGGTCAAGTACGCCATGTTACTTCTAGGGGGTGCTCCCCGGATGTGACAAGTCTCGTGCTGATAACGTGTTGTAAATATATACAATATACTACTAAATTAAATAATATAGACAAGATATATAGGGAGTAAAATATAGAGATCATCTTATTCAAATGTCTTCATGTCTCATCTTCCGTCTTACAATGATGAATGAGACACCTTATTTATAGGTTGAGAAATCCTTCCAAAAGCCACCATATTAAGTATCATAATAAATAGATACATTCTTCCATAAATGATTACAAAATCTAGAAAAAAACACATAGGTGATAAGGATAAGTTTATTGATAAAATCAATTGATAATCCACTTACTATAATAAATTTATAACATTAACAACAAAAAATATTTTAAAATGTAATTGAGTCTCCTAATTTTATCAATATTACGTACATTAATCAAATAAAGTAATAGGAGTATATACTTTTGTATCTAGCATATAGAGAGGAGATAAAATGGAAAGTGGCGTTTCCGCGTGGGGACAAAAATGTAATCCTCTTACATACAGAAAAAAAGAAGAGATGATCAACAGAAATGGATACGCTCTTGTCTTCACTTTCTCATTCTTTCCCTAAAGTAGCAGGTACATTCAATAACTCTGAACATCAAGAAATTACTAATGTAAAGACGACTAAAGACATTTTCTGATTAATTTTTGGTAGGTAAATGGCAAAATTGCAGAAAATTTCTGGGTATTAATAGGTTTGCTAGAATGTGCGCATTTACACCTTCAAATTCGAAGAAGAAAACAGTATGGATATGGACGGAGAACAAGAAAGTAATGACAGCTGCTGTGGAGAGAGGCTGGAATACTTTCATCTTCCCTTCCAATCGCCAAGATCTTGCCCTTGAATGGTCTTGTAAGTTTTTCTGCTCATTCTAACATTTAAACACATACACCCATTTTTTATTTTATTTAATAAATTCACTACTTTGGGAAATGACTAGAGTTAGATTAGTAACTAAGTGATTGTAGACCACGTCTAAAGTAGATGCCCCAAATCTAAAGACACAACCACATTGCATTGCAGTTGAGAAGAAGAAGAAGAAGAAGGATTGTCTAGCAACCACTCATAAAGGCGCCCTCCCCTGAAATAATGCCCCCCCGTACTCCGATACTTCACAAGATAAGAGAATGGAAAAAATTCAATAGATGTTTAATTTGAGCGACAAAATTAAGAAACTGAAATCAAGTTACTGGAAATGGAAGGGGAGCAAAGTATATAGGATAATTGAAACCTAGAATCAGATGCGGATAAATCAGTGTGAGGAATTGGTGGTGTTACCATTTCCCATAGTGATTTCTTCCGGACAGTTGTAGTCAGCAACCTTGTTGAGACTGGGGGCATCCAATGGAACATGATGTGTAACCCCTGAATTAACTATCCAGCAAAGTTAGCAAGTGCCTGAAAAATAATTATGAGACCGAGAGCAACAAACGTAAGCAGAGTGTCCATGTTGATCACATGATTGACACTAAGCTTTCAAACAATCCAGTATATGAAATTGGGGTTTCACGTGCTCGAATTTCTGTAGATATTTTGATATATTCTGGTCCAAGAACAGTGAGAATCTTGACAATGAGTTTGGCATTGGTGACAGCTCCTACAGTCGCAAGCTCATCACAGAGATCGAACTTGGTTGAGATAGTTTGTTACTGGGAGACTCTCTTTTGTGACATGAGCGTGGTGATCTTGCAAACTGAATATGCGAGTTTGTGACTTATTTGCATAGGTCGTATGGAGGGAATCCCAGCCTTCTTTGGTTGTGGTTGCAGCGGCTATAGTGGCAGCAAGAGTGGGATCTACTGATGGTAAAGTTGCGTTTTAGATTAATTGGTCCTGACAAAACCAATTAACATAATTGGGTTTGGCAATTGTCAGGTTGTGGTTGTTGGTGGTCTCAGCACGAGCAGGGATAGTCCCATCTAGATGGCCATAAAGATTGTGTTCTCTCATGAGCATGGACACTTGGGCCTTCCACAGTGAGAAGTTATTGCTGCCAGCAAGTCTAATCGTAAGTTGGGTAACCAAATTGAATTGAACAATGGTGGTAGTGTTAGTTCCATCAGAATTGGTAACTGAGGGTGCCATTGGTGGTGAGTGGCTAATAAGAAACTCAGAACTCTATGAGGAGAATAAAAACTCATGATACCATATAAAGGTTTGAGGTATAGAAGAGAAATATACTTTTATTCACATACAATTTTCTCTTTAAATAGAGACAATACGAACTGACAAGGTACATCACCAACAAAAACCTAGAGTACAGGAACTATTGAAGTTCTAAATAGTAAAGATGACATATTATGTATATATCATATGGCTGAAATATAGGAAACTAATAACAGATACCTAAACAAAAGGGTAACATCTATTATTATTAATACCTAACGGGCTAAATAACACGTGTCCTTGACCTCATATAAATTTAACTGTATTGTGTTCTCGGTAAACAAAATTTTGATTTTCTAAATTGGTCAAGTAAAAGTGGACATATTTTTTTTTGTACACAGAGGGAGTAGTTTGATAACCTATCTTTGTGCGAGCTTAGTTTCAACTTTTTATAGTTTGACAATCTATTTCAAAATTCAGTGTCAGGGCATGATATTGAGAAACAAGAGGGCTTTTCCTGATTCTATACCCCATACATGCATTCTTACTGACTAACTATGTATACTGAGCATGGATTTCCATTGTGATAATTGTATCATGAAGTTTTCTACAATGTTTAATTGTGTTCTGCTACATTTCTGGTTCTATCACATGCAGCAATTGCAGTGATACATCCTGTCTTTATTCAAGAGGGGAGACTAATTGATCATGAGCATAAGGGCGTTGCTGCATTTGCTGAGATTTCTTCCCCTCAACAGTTAGAACAGTTTCAGATATCGGAGGAACAAGCAGATAAAGTAGTTGTTAATCTACTAGATTGGCAGGTAGTCATTTCACATCTCTTTCATAATGTTATTTGCTGTCGCAAGATACTTTGCAAACTGTCACCACACTAATGGAAAAACCATATCTAGATTTGTAAGAATAATTTCTAAATGATCTCTTTTTCCAAAAGCTTAACCTTTGTAAGTTGGTTGCATATCATCATCCGATCAACAATCAAGCAACGATGCCTCAATCCAAATCAGTTGGGGTGGCCAAGTTGGTTTTTATGTATTACTATTTTTATGCTCCCTCTAGTTGTTAATTGGCTAATCCTTGCATTGCTCCAAGTACATTAAATTCTCCACCTTATCTAAGTCCACTTCAATTGCTGGGTTATGTTTGTTGATTCCATAGGTGATACCTGCTGAAAACATTGTTGCGGCTTTTCAAGGCACTCAGACAACTGTAATTGCTGTCTCAAAGAACCAATCAGAAGCTCAAGTCTTTCTTGAGGTAGTATACTAGGTTGAACTTTAAGTCATTAAGAAAGTAAAGTCTCACACAAATTAGGGGATTTTATGGTACTTAGAGTGGTGTTTTGCTATTAAGAAGCACCAAGTTTCACTTCATCTTTTCTGCTTTGCTAGGCATTGGAACACGGTTTGGGTGGTGTAGTAATGAAAGTTGAGGATGTTGGCGCAATCCTTGAGCTGAAGGTAGTGCCTTCTCAAAAGGGGATTCTTCCCTGTGAAGACTTGGTTTTTGATGTCAGTTGTCATTGTTAGGGTTATTTTGATAGAAGACGTGAAGTGGACAGTCTGTTGAACTTGACGAAAGCCATAATAACTCATATTCAAGTGACTGGAATGGGTGACCGTGTCTGTGTGGATACCTGCAGCCTCATGAGACCTGGTGAAGGTCTTCTGGTTTGCTCCTTCTGTCCTGTCTATTTCTGTTTGTCTACAATTTGCAGATAGTCTTAGTTTTTGGCATTTCAATTTCATTCTTACTGCATAACTTTTGTCCCTTAGGTTGGATCATTTGCAAGAGGGCTTTTCCTTGTTCACTCAGAATGCTTGGAGTCAAATTATATCTCTAGCAGGCCTTTTCGAGTTAATGCGGTGCGTCCCAGATGAAGCCATTTAATTGTTCAGTAAAGGATCGGAAGGACAACAACTTTAACTTGACAGTGAAAGTATCATTTTGTTATTTCAATGTTTCGTTAGCATTTCTGGTGGTTTGCCAAATAGTTATCTCCACAAACTGGATCTTAGTGCTTACCTCTAGAGAAGGCATCTCTAGTATTCCATAACTGCATTTTCCCCTTGTGACTTTTATAAGTTTTTGTTCCAGATCCTCAACCTCAATTCTTTTTGGTTATGAATTGCGTTAATGCATCCATACAATAATGTACAGCCAGTGGTCTTCAGTATGACAATTCTTTGGACTTTAGCAGGGACCTGTCCATGCATATGTTGCTGTTCCTGGAGGAAAGACTAGCTATCTCTCGGAACTCAAGTCTGGGAAAGAGGTCATTGTGGTTGATCAAAGGGGTATGCAGCGAACAGCAATAGTTGGCCGTGTAAAGGTAGAGACTAGACCACTGATCCTTGTGGAGGCAAAGGTTTGTGAAGCTTTCCATCTCTTGCTAAAATTAAAGGTTCTCTGCCTTCTTTGCTTGTTAGTGTGATTTTCTTGCTCGTGTAACTTTGGCATAGTGTGGCTATGGATACAATATAATACAACTATTCATCATAGAGTATCTCAAGTAGGAAAATAGATATCAACTTAGCTGGACAAATGTGATTTGACAAGGATATCTGTCACAACCCAAGACTACCCCTAGACATGACATGGTACCTAGAATCCCGAGAGACTCTTAAGTGAACCACATGACATAGCATGACACTAAGGGGTCGTTTGGTAGAGTGTATTGGAGAAAATAATGCTTGCATTAGCTTGATGTATTATTAGCTATGTTGCTCGGACTATTCAAAAATATCAACGGGTGCATGTCGGATTCGCCAAAAGTAGTGTATTTTTGGAGAATCCGACACGGGTGCGGCACCAAAAGTGAAGAGTCCGCGCAACTAAGATTATTAGTACCTTGTTTGATACACTTTTCAAATCTATGAATAACTAATGCTTGTATTAGTAATACACTCTGGGGTCGTTTGGTAGAGTGTATAAGAATAATGCAAAATAGAATGCATTAGTAATGCTTGCATTAGTAGTGTTTGCATTAGTTATGCTTGCATTAGTTATGCAAGCATTTTTCTTATACATTTTTTGGTTTGATGTATGAAAAATAACAAATCTTGCATAATTTCTATTAAAAAATATATGTTTACAAATTTACCCTTCACACTTTATTTATTTGTACACTTCCTTTGCAACAAAGTTTTTTGCTAAAACATCAAAAAAAAATCTTTGCTAAAACATCATTAGCTTTTCTTCTTCCTCTTTTTTTTTCAAAAATAATATTAAATAGTTGTTCTATTGTGTTAAAATATTTTTTGTGAAAAGTTCGCAAATAATTTTTTTCATCAAACTTATCGTCACAATAGTAAAAGTTTTGATTAAATTATATTGAAATTAGATTTTTTGTAAAAAAAATGATTCTTAAAAAGTCATAAAGCCTATTAAGACACCAAAAAATTAAAAGACACCGAAAAACAAATCAAAATAAAAACAAAAACTTGTGACAACAAAGAAAATAAAAAGGCTTTAAGGGTAGTTTTATAATTATTTAATCTAATGCAAGTGTTAAAATGTTGTGTATTACTAATACCTAGAATTCCTTGGTATTAGTAATACACAATAGAGTGTAGCTTGCATTAGTTATACATGGCATGAAAAGGTGTACCAAACAAGGCACTACTAATACACACACCTAATGCATGCATTATATTTTCTAATACACTCTACCAAACGATCTCTCTATTGTGTATTGAAGAGTGTATTACTACTACCATCTATTTCTATGCATTAGTAATGCAATGGGTTCTAATGCATGCATTAACATTATTAAAGACATATTTGCCTTCAAAAACTTTTTTTACATCCTTTCCACTATATTTGTGGAGGATATTTTTGTAAACAAATATTTTTTTCTCAAAAAATTATGTAATGCATAGTATTTTTAGTACACCTAATCAAACATTGCATAAAAAAATAATCATAACTAATTCAAGCATAACTAATACAAACATTACTAATACACTATATTTTATGTTATTCTTATACACTCTACAAAACGATACCAAATGACTCCTAAAAAAGCATACATAATTGAAATAGCAAGGAAAGTGGAATAAAGTCTCAAATGATACTTTCAAAATATAGGCATAATATGAATACAAAGACTTATAACTGGGAAGTAATAATGAATAAGCCTCCACCATGTAAGTGAGTCACTTGGACAAGCCCTAGCTCACTCGAAGAGGTAAATCTGAAATGATCATAAAGAAAACATAAGTGGTATGTCCTGAACTATGAGAACTTACCTATATTGAGCAAAGCTAATAAGAGTCTATACCAGTGTTGTGAATGGCGAGCGCCTCATCGCCTTTGGCGAGAGGCGAGGCGAGGCGAGGCCTCCTCGCCATTCACTGCTGAGGCGAGGCGAGTTCACAAAGGCAGTAATGGCGACCCAATGGCGACCCAATGGCGACAACAAAGGCGCCGCCTTTTTATTTAATTTTTTTAAAAATATTTGACTTAACAATATTAGTCAAAATTAGGTTTTTTTTTTTGTATTTCGAAATCTGCTGCTGCGCAACTCCCTCGCGACACTCTCTTCTCCTCGCGAAACTCTCTTCTCCCTCGCGACACTCTCTTCTCTAGTTCTCCCTCGCGAAACTCTCTTCTCCCTCGCGATCACGAGTCGCGCAGTCTTCTCCCTCGCGAGTCGCGACAGTCTTCTCTTCTCCCCTCGCGAGTCGCAACTCTCTTCTCCCTTCTCTGCTGCGCGAAATCTGCTGCTGCTGAACAGCTGAAGACTTGAGGTATATTTGCGAAATCTGCTGCTGCTGCTCTTGCTGTTCTTCTTCTTTAATTTTTCGTTTCAGTTGTGTATTTTTCCTTCATCAGCTTCGAAGACTGCTCTGTTTTTTTTATTCATTTTGTGCTTACTGCTTAGTAAGCTTACTGCCTACTGCCTATTTGGTCTTTAAAGTTTTAGACTTTTTAGTATCTACTATTGGTTTTTGAATTGAATATTTGCTACTATGTGTTATTACTATTAAGATTTTGGATAAAATATGCAATTAAATATTTTTAATTTTTGATATTAATTGGCGCCTTGATTCAAAAAGGCAAGCGCCTCGCCGCTCGCCTCGCCGCGTGGCGAGGCAGGCCCTTGTCGCCTTTTGTCGACTCTCGCCGTCCACAACACTGGTCTATACTAGCCACACATATGATAGGAGCGTCAACACCTTTATTATAAGTCTTTATAGGCACAAGAATGTATGCGGTCAGTACGGAATGTGCTATGTATTGGAAAATACATAAACATGGCATGATAACATGATAAGTCTGACAACATGATAATGCAATGATCAAGCAAACATAGCATGAAATTGATGATCTAATTACATAGTACAAGGTCACGCATTAGTCTATAAATCATTATAATAACATATGTGGTAATCATAAGCTTTTGTGGGAGATGTCGTTAACCGACATAAATCATGTGAGTTATAACATGGAGTTCAGTGTACTGCTCTCACACCGAAACAAAAGTGTCCTGCTTGCCAATGTAAGGATCATAATCATGTGCCTAGGTGGATCCACCAGCTAAAGTCAATTAAGACAAAGTCCTAATGGAGCACGTAGTTCTCGACCTGGGTAATTACCATTAATCCAACTCAGTAATAACTAAAATATCAACGGAAGACATGCATAATCATATTCATCTTCATAATCTTTGAAATAGTCTGAACTTAGTAATACCGAATCATCATACAAATCTCATAGTCATATGAATAACTTATTTAGAATCATGATTCCATAACATACTCTTGAGACACTTATTTAAAGCATCTAAATCATAATATTCATACCTAATGGGAGATACTTCAATTGGAAGCATCAACATTTCATAAACACTTCTTGATACTTTATCTGAAAGCATCCTTGATTCAAAAATCTTTCCTAAAATAATGCATGCTTATCAACATAGCTTGAATCATAATCATAAAATACTTGCATACTATGGGTTCATCAAAATATTATTGAAAACACTAAATTATGATCAAATCTCTCATATTATTGAAAACACTAAATTATGATAAAGTCACGCGATCAATCATGAATAGTAAACTTAAAATCAATTGAACCCATAAGAAAATCATGGAACCCTAGAATTGGGTAAGAATCGTAATTGGAGAAATTGAGGTTTCTCTGGGACTCAATTGGTGGACCCATTGATGAATTTCCCACTACCTTGAGGAAAACCTCAGGTGAAATCTTCAATGGAGACTTAAAATCCTTGGAACCCTAGCTTTCTTGGGGAGGAAGACTTGAAAGAGGAATTTTGAATTTAGGAGAGTGAGAGTGAGTGGGGAGGTTAGGGTGATCAGGGATCCTTTAAAGTCTTCTAAATAGGCTTAATGCTACAAAGTATAGGAGTTAAATGAGTAGGAAAAGGCCCAAATACCCCCGACTAAAGACTGGTGAGCCACCCTTCACGGACACTATCCACGGACTGGTCTACGGTCAGTGAGTCCTTGTAGGGATCGTACATCTGTCCGTGGTCCACGACTTGGAGATTTTCAATTTCTCAGGCTCCTTCCACCGACCGTGAAACCTTATACAGTCCGTGAATGCCCTCGTGGAAGCCAAATCCAGCAACTTTGCACCAGATCTGAAACTCTTTAACTTCCAACTGAACACGTACTTCGGAGGTGTTACATATCTTAGCTTGTTCTTTCTCAAAAAAGAAGAAGGAAAGTTGCAATCTGCAAATGTTGGTGTACGCCTTAGTCTAGGGGTGTACATGACCGGGTTAGTTCGGGTTTTTCAAATATCAAACCAAACCATTTGTGTCGGATTTTTGAATTTATTAACCAAACCAAACCAATAAAACTCGGGTTTTTCAACTTCGGGTTTTTTCGGGTTTCTTCGATAAAGTATGCATACAAACATATAATTTACTTGTACTTTGGATATTTCTTTAGTCCTATCAAAATGCACTATCTAAGTTATTTCTCAAGAAAATAACAAAAAATATGATATGATTAATGGCACTAAAATATCCAACAAAAAAAATATAATAAAATTGCGTAAAACAAATATCGCAAATTAATAAGTCATAATGAAATTGATCTTAATTTAAAGTATTAAATCATGCTAAAATAAGTTTAGTAAGTATTAGTTATATGACTAAATATTAAAAGAAAGTAAAATTAAATCGTGTATTTTAATTGTCTAAATCTATGTAAAACTAAAAAACAAATATTCAATATTATTGTCATTCTTAGTGTTGACTTGATTTTCTTTTTGCATTAATATTAATTTGATTTTTATTAAACTTTATTATAATTACCAACATGTATGGACTATAATCTTTATTAAGATTATTAAGAATTCTAACTTTCAAACATGAAATAAATATATTAAAAGATAAAAACTATGAAAAAGTATAAGAGATATTTAAAAATTATATCAAAGTAAGTATTTTTACATATAAAATAAAATTTTAAAATTATATATATAATGTTGGGTTGGTTTTTTTTAGTTGAAACCAAACCAACCCAAATATAGTCGGGTTTTTTTCCAACACTAAACTAAGTCAAACCAAATCACTAGTCGGAGTTTTTTTTCGGTTTGACTCGATTTGCGATTTGGTTCGGTTTTCAATTCGATTTTGTACACCCCTACGCCTGACATACTTGAAGTATTTAACTTCTGGTTGAGACTTCTAGTTGAAGAGTAAAAGAATTGAGCATAAGGCATGCACACACCAGCAAAAGAACAAGTTGGAAAATACCTTTAAGTTGCTTTGTCGTATAACTCATTGAGCTGTTCGTAGTACTACTAGTTTCAGCATCTGCAACTTGCAACATGTTATCTTATCCTAATTTGGAAATGGCAATCATGCAGGTAGAATCAGAAAATGAAAGCTATTCCATTCTCTTGCAGAATGCTGAAACAGTTGGATTAGTCTCTCCCCTTCATGGTAAATAATCTAGTCGAAGAATCTCTCTTTTTCCTCTTTTTGTGGTTCAACATCCCTGTCTTTCTGCAGGTGAGGGACATCAGCGTACAACAATTCCAATGACCTCACTAAAAGTTGGTGATGAGGTTTTGCTTCTACTACAGGGAGGCGCTCGACATACTGGAATAGAAATTAAAGAGTTTATTGTTGAGAAATAAGTTATTTTTCGCACATTCACACATTTCGTTGATAGATGAGTGGCCTTACCTCTTAATGATGATACAAATGTATCTTTTACTAAATTCTTTAATTTTGTACCAAAAAAAGTTGTCAAATAAAACAATCTGGCTAACATGTTGATAGAAACCGAGGTTTTTTTACTAGATAAAAGCAACAAAAAATACAAAGAGAACAGGGGCGGACCCAGTAAGTGGGTTTCGGGTGCTCGAGCACCCATTGACTCCGGAAAAAAATTTGTATATATACATATATATATATATATATATATATAAAATATAATAAATCGGTATTTAAAAATTAAATGAGCACCCATAGTATGAAAGCAGTCATGGGCGCGCTGGTTTACACATGGAAACAAGAGGCCCGCAAAGCACATTGGCAGGGTTCGAATCTCACCCGTCCCATTCTTTTTTTCTTTTTTTTTTTTGCAGCGAATTTTGCACCCTTTTTTTCTTTTCTTTTCTTTTTTAATTTTTTTCCTTTTCTATCTAATTAAGGGCTTCTTTTTTTAACCTTTTTTTTTTTCTTTTTTTTTCTTACACTTTTTCCTTTTCCTAGGGCTTTTTTATTTTTATTTTTTTTATTGAAGAGTTTCAGTTAGTATAGTTTATACTATGTGATTGCTAAAATGTTTATGTTAAAGGAAGTGAGCACCCACAACCTTTAAATCCTGGATCCGCCACTGCTCCCCTTCATGGTAAATAATCTAGTCGAAGAATCTCTCTTTTTCCTCTTTTTGTGGTTCAACATCCCTGTCTTTCTGCAGGTGAGGGACATCAGCGTACAACAATTCCAGTGACCTCACAAAAAGTTGGTGATGAGGTTTTGCTTCTACTACAGGGAGGCGCTCGACATACTGGAATAGAAATTAAAGAGTTTATTGTTGAGAAATAAGTTATTTTCCGCACATTCACACATTTCGTTGATAGATGAGTGGCCTTACCTCTTAATGATGATACAAATGTATCTTTTACAAAATTCTTTAATTTTGTACCAAAAAAAGTTGTCAAATAAAATAATCTGGCTGACATGTTGATAGAAACCGAGGTTTTTTTACTAGATAAAAGCAACAAAAAATACAAAGAGAGACACAAATATCTCGTAGAACGATAGAAAGTACAAAGAGAGACAAGTATCTTGTAAATCTTAGAACAACCTTTTGTACATACAAAAGATATATTAACACATGTCTACTTATTACTAGTTCTCCTATTATTTAATAGATAACTATATCTACTCCATAACTATTTAGAATAAGGATAGATAACTTCTAGGAACTATAAAGAATTGTCAAATGGCTCCGAATAATTGTAAGTAACCGTTCAATGCTCCATTGCTGAAACCTCCTGAAATTTGAGAAGATGCAGATCACTTTCTCCTCCTATCTTTCTTCTTCGCTTCTTCCTCCTCAAATAAGTAAGGAAGATATGTGTCTTATTACATGTCGTCAAACATGGTTTTGATTTTTCATTACCCTTCTATCTCATTCCGATTTTGTCAAATGAGGGATACTGTGTAAATATACCCCTTGTTATAAAATAAGTATCAATGCTAAGATAACAAAAAAGATCGATGAAGAATAGTAGGTGTAGTGTTTTTCTTTTCACTTGTTCTTGCTTCTCTCTTTGTTACAAGAAGATGGGTATATATAGTTGTATATACTTGGGCACCAATTGTGATACATGGATATCTTTTTGCCATGTAACATTTTGAGCACCAAGTATATCATATAGCTAACTAGTATACACCAGTTAACATATTGTGTGTATAATTAAGTTACAACACATGTCATATTAATTTGGACATCCATTTTATATGACTCCCCCTTGGATGTCCATATAAAAGAAAAAATAATAGTGGAAGAAAAACTATAGTAATATGCATAATTTGTTGTCTCATTAAAAAGCTTATTAGGAAAACTCAATGTTATAAAACTTTGGTTAAGAAAAAAAGAGTGCAGTGCGTGTTTACCCCACCCCCCTCCCCCCGACATCTCGAAGATGATGCATTTCGATCATGTTTCTTAATTTCTCAAAGATTGAAGTTGGTAATGCGTTGGCGAACATATTTGCTAAATTATCACTGGAGGGAACTTGTTGAACGTTTATTTCATCCTTCGTCTTAAGATCGTGAGTGAAAAACAATTTTTGTGATATATGTTTGGTTCTGTCTCCTTCGATGTATCCTCCTCTTAGTTGAGCTATACAAACAACATTGTTTATATATAATGTTGTTGGAATCTCTTTCCTCGAAGAAAGACCACATGTTTCCTAGATGTGTTGAGTTATAGATCTCAACCAGACACATTCCCTACTAACTTCATGAATGACTATTATTTCTGCATGATTTAAAGAAGTATCAATCATAGTTTGTTTTGTTGAACAATGTGATATGGTTGTACATCCATATGTAAATAATAAATCTGGTTGAGATCGACCTCTTTATGTGTTAGACAAATATCCTGCATCTGCATACACAATTAATTGTGAATGAGACCCTTTTGAATAAAATAGTCTCATATATATAGTTCCTCAAAGATATTTGATATGTACTTAATATCATTGTCACAACCCTTTTTCGTGCGCGGCGGTGGATTTTTCTGATTTAAGTGACAGTATTGAATATGAATTATTTAATTTTTAAGAGTCGTCACTTGGAATTGAGTTGTGGTGTTCCAAGTCACCTTTTTGTTTAATCCTTAATCAAAAGGAAATGACTCTTTGTTTGGTCTGCGAACTAAAAATTTGGGTAAGGAATTTGTTGACCGAGGGAAAGTTATTCAGTATCCCTCGAGTCTCGTGGTTCTAGCACGTTCGCTTTTATTGACTTATACTTACTTTAAAATATTTTTGGATATATTATTTTCAAGACATGACTTGTTTATATTTTTATTGTTGAACTTTTATTTGGTCTCAAATCGGATGCATAACTGCATTCTCGATTTTTAACATTTAGAGACATAATTGTCTTCTTTGCATCATACTTAAAAATCTTATTTTTTATATATAAGTCTCTACTTTAAATTTATAAAGGTCAATTATATTATTGGACAAGGTGCATCACCGCATCCTTGATAGGGGTGTGCATCAGTCGGTTCGATTTTATGTATTATCGGTTCGGTTTATCGGTTTTCGATTTTTAAATATGTTAACGCAATAAAAAACCAATAAGATATTCTTAATTGGTTTTTGGTTTATCGGGTTTTTATCATTATCGGTCGGTGTTTGGTTTACCCAATAAAAAAATGTCCGTAAAATATTATATGCCTTCTCACTTCTCTAAATGTTTTGTATAGTGAAATAAGAAAGATAATGAGAAATTGCATCAATAAGAGAAAATATAGTACGAAGACTATAATTACATGTTATCACAAAAACATAGTATGAATTTTTTTATGTTAATCAAATTACGGACCTTTACAAACTTGCAAATACCACAACCTACAATTACAAACTAAAACAAAATAGTCCAACAAAGACTAAAACTAAAACTAAAATCAAATAACTATAATTGTGAACCCCTTACTTTAATCTTTAGGTTTTGAGTAAACAGTAAAAACTAGTAAAGCGGTCTAGTGTGAAGTTGGTAGAATTATAATAATTTAATATAGTTATAGTGTCTAATTATATGTTAAATTATTAATATTTAATAATTAGGAGGATAAAATAATAAATTATTACCGTCTTATTGGGTTATCGGTTTACCCAATAACCCAATAGTAAAACCGATACAGAATTAATAACCCAATAATATTTTTTTTTATAAACCCATTAAAAACTCAATAATCCAATAACAATAACCCAATAACATTTTTTTCGATTCGGATTATCGGTCAGTTCGATTTTTGCACACCCCTAATCCTTGATATTATATTTAATATTTCAAAAAAAATGTGTAACCACATTCTTAATTGAAACAAATATTTTTAACGTGCCTAAATATTTGGTCTAACATTAAAAGAAAATATTTATTCCTTCTAAACAAAAAGCAAAGTAAAATACTTAAACTTCTAGAATAACATTTTGGGTCACGTTCATCTCTTTTTAGTTTTTTTTTACTATTCTTAAAGTTGATGTCCAAATTAAGCATACACATATTGTAATTGTTATTGATCCAACAAAACAATAACGAATTGCTAAAATAAATCTCATTATTCATTTGACAAAATAAAACAACAATAAAAATTTCACCAAATAAAGCTACTTTCATTTAAGAAGAGATATAACACTTATAATACATTCTTCATTCAATCAAATTATGAATAAAATAAAGTATAAGAATATTTAACATATAATTACATCAAATTCCATAAATAAATTAAAGAGATAAGGTAATGTTTTACCTTAAATAAAGAGAATAAGTACTGCAAAATCTTGACCGAAACTCGATAGAACACCCCCAAAGTTGTTGTTTTTTCTTTCTTCCGTGAGTTGTAGTGCTGATTTTTTTTTTTATTGAAGGTATTTTCTTTTCGTAGATGGCAGGAAAAAGTTTGGATGTTGTTTGTTTTCCAGATGTGTGCGTGTGTTCTCTTTTTTCTTTTTGCTGATTTTCTCTTTTTGTTGTATTCTGTGCGTATCTATTCTGGAGTAGTGTAGGTATACATGTAGTGTTGTTTGTGTGTTGTGTGTGTAGTTGTAGGTGCAGAATAGGGGGAAGTGGAGTTGAGATGTGGTTGAGGAAATGGAGTAGTGAGGTGAAGTGGGGGTGAAAGTACTGGGTAGGTTATTATTTTTTCTTTTCTGTTGTTAATAAATAAAAATATAATAATAATAACTAATTATTTTGAAATTAATAAAAATATAGAAAAATTAAATAGGTAGATCAAAAAAATATAATTTAGAAAATATTAATATTACTAATATATTTACTAAAATTTTGAATAAATTGAAAGCAAAATGTACCTTAAAGTGTGATTCTATTTTTGTTATTTTCAATTCTTTTAAAATAATAAAATAAGATAAAAATAAAATATTTAATTTACATTTATAAAATATTTAAGCTTTAAAAATGATGGTAAACTTAAGTTCGGTAAAAAATTACGTGTCTACAGTTTGTCCCTCTTTGACTGGAAACACACAAAGAAGTAGATAACGTGACAAATTTTGACCGGACTTGTATTTGAAGAAAAAAATTGTGCGATCGAGTCATGATTTTGGACATCCTACATATCCCGGGATATAAGGGAATCAGGCCACGTGTAGTTCAAGGAGATGAGGTGATGAGTTGAAAGTTAAGTGAGGTTTCATCGAGGCTCCCGGTCGCGACTCTTATCCATAAAAAAAAGAAATCTAATAGACAAAAGAAAAATAAAATTACAGGTTTCTATCTATGCAACTTCTCTTGAGTCTACACTTGAATCTTGACTTTCAGATATCACCTTGATTTTTGGGTGAGTATCTTAATCTTGAATTGAGTTCGATGCTTAATTTTCCACTTAGAGTGAATTTTTGGCACTCTTCAAAATGACAATTTGAAAAATATTCATGAATGTTTGCTTATTTTGTTGATCAATAGTTAAATAGAAATAGATGTCAAGAAGTCAGGTTGCTACATGCATTAAAGAAGCTCCTTCTGGCTATCATGGGATTGATCATTTTGAAAAAAGTTGAAACTTTGTTCTTGAATTTTAAATCCATGTTTCGCTTGAAAAAAACCTGAAAACCGTCATAAACAAAAGAAATACGGAAAAGGGCCTAAAATACCCTTGAAGTATTGAAAATGGTACAAAATTACCCTCCATCCACCTATTGGCTCCAAAATGCCCTTTTCATCCACCTATTGGCTCCAAAATACCCCTGGCATCCACCTTTGGGTTCAAAATTGACCACTTCTTTAATTGTTTTAAAATTAAACTCTTTAAATATTTTTTAAAATACTTGGCGTTCAACTATTAGTTATAATTTAATTTATTAATATAATTTATAAATCAACCCACTACCCACTCATTACTAACTAAATCCCACCCAATTAATAATCGAATTATAATATCAAAATTGTCATAAACACTACTAAAATACGATGAAATTATACATTCCTGAAAATGACATTCAAAATTATTTGAGTCCGAATCGAAGCCCCAATTAAATATAGGTTGAGCCGCTTATTTAGGAGGACACTTTCAATAGGATTCTCTTTCAAGATTGAATTAAAAATTTATGATTAAAGGCAAAGAAGTAATACATCCCGAATTAATTCATGCACTTTTTTAAAATATAATTTTATAAATATTTATGATTTGTTTTAAAACCTTTAATATATTATTTTGAAAAAAAGTTAACTATGAAGTAACATCACATAATTGAGACGTAAGAATAATTAAGATGAACATAGTCAGACTTTTAAGTTTATCGGTAATTTTTATTTAGACACTTAACGTATGATAATTTACTTCTATAGATATTTTCGCCTCAAATTTTTAAAAACACTCAATTGGCAGTAGCTTTTTTGTTGTTGCATTAATAATGTGACGGGTGTATTAATTTGGAGGGGTTTAATTAGTAATGGGTGGGTAGTGGATTGATTTATAAATTATACTAATAAGTTAAATTATAACATATAGTTGCGTGCCACGTATTTAAAAAATATTTAAATAGTTTAAATATAAAACCGTTAAATAAGTGGTCAATTTTGAACCAAAAGGTGGATGACAAGGGTATTTTGGACCCAATAGGTGGGTGGGAAGGGTATTTTGGAGCCAATAGGTGGATGGAGGGTAATTTTGTACCATTTCCAATACTTTGAGGGTATTTTAGGCCCTTTTCCGAAAGAAATAAACAAAAAAGTTTCCCCAGTACTCACTGGAAAATTTTTGTGAGTTATTAGTGGATGTAAATTTTTAAAAATAAACTCCAACTAGAAAGTATTTATCCAAGAAGAAATTAACTAAATTCCATTGTCCATGAGGGTCCTGTTACACTAATTCTCATTGTCCAAGAGGGTCCTGCTAAACTAAATTTCATTGTCCAGGAGGGTCCTGCTACACTAATTCCCATTGTCCATGAGGGCTTTACTAATTTCATTGTTCAGGAGGGTCCTGCTAAAGTAAATCTCATTGTCCAGGAGGGTCGTGATACACTAATTCTCATTGTTTAGGAGGGTCATGCTAAACTAAATCTCATTGTCCAGGAGGGTCCTGTTGATTCTATTGTCCAGGAGGGTCCTACTAATCCCATTGTCCAGAAGGGTCCTGCTAAACTAAATCTCATTGTCCATGAGGATCCTGCTTATCTAAATCACATTGTCCATGAGGGTCATGCTAAACTAAATCCCATTGTCCAGGAGGGTCCTGTTAAAGTAAATCTCATTTTCCAAGAGGGTCTCGCTAGTCTAAGTCCCATTATGAGGAGGGTCCTGCTAATCTCATTAGGAGAAGGGTCCTTCTAGTTCTATTATAAGAAGGGTCCTTCTAGTCCCATTATAAGGATGGTCATGTTAATCCAATTATGGAAGGGTTCTGCTAATCTATGTCCCATTACGAGGAGGGTCCTGCTAAACTAAATCTCATTATGAGGAGGGTCCTGCTAATCTCATTATGAGGAGGGTCCTGCTAATCCCAATATGAGGAGGGTCCTGCTAGTCTAAATCACATTATAAAGAGGGTTCTGCTAATCCCATTAGGAAGAGAGTCCTTCTAGTCCCATTATGAGGAGGGTCCTGCTAATCTCATTATGAGGAGGGTTCTGCTAAACTAAATCTTATTATGAGAAAGGTCTTGCTAATCAGATCATCGAATAGAACCACCACAAGATTTTTTTTGCTCAGTTTTCACCTGAAAAATATTATGAATGATAAATACTTGTACCAAAGAAAAATGCAAGACAAAATGCATTAGGGAGACTACAAATGAGTTCGTTCTCTAAAATGCCTCTAGATGAGTGATTTTTTTTAACAAATTAAAATATGCCCTAATCTTTAAATTGAGAAATTCTGAAACTCTTTTTAATTTAACCTTTTTCAATTTCTTTTTTAAAAATAATCCAATTTCATTCTTTCAAGGATATAAAATTTTATTTTGTGAGACCAAGTCCATTGTAGGACTGCCTACGTATCTTCTATAGCAAGAATCAGGTCAAACGTAGTTCATAACAAATTTAAAAAATACTTTTCTCTTCTTTTGTTTTCCCAACAAATGATATTTGAGAAATGAATTTGTTCATGGTTGACAATGTTTTGACTTTAGTTGGTAGCAACAATTAGTATGATGCATATCGATCACCTTCGATTACTTTCAGACAAATTTGAGGTCAACTTTGAGTAATCCCTATAATCTCAATGGTATCTCAAAAATACTTAAGTATTTACAAAATCAATTCATCTTGCATAAAGTAAGGATATAATTATTCATATCCCCGTGTTTCAAGTGCTCTCACAACAAATGAAGTCATACTTCACATAATAGAAGTGTTCTGATCTTAGGACATTTTCAAAGTCACTCACACTCAAAAAAATATTCAATGCATGAAATTGAGATACAATATGTTTGACCCTTATGTAAGTATCCGTTGATGTGAGAACACAAAAAATGAGATCAAATCGAACTTGTCATTGACTTGTAATGTAGGCTTAGGGAAAGGTAAGATATTCATTTGGGATAAAGTAACTATTTTATCTTTAAAAATCGCACTCTCCTCTCAAATGTTTTTATTTTCGCATTTGACCTCTGTTTTTTTTTAAAGCTCCTCCTCATTTATTTGCCTCATTTTTTTTCTCATTTTTTTCCTTTCGTTGGAGATTTTTTCAATTCTCTTTCTAGCTTTTCTTTGTTAGTTCTTCTTTACATATTTGATCTTTTCACTTTGCTACCCAACTTAGATTTTGCCATTGGTAGATAATTGATAGTGCACTCATGGAGGTAAGATCTAGGAATAGTGCACTTATGCACTAAAAAGGATATGTATGCTAAGATGTGATTATTCCAATAAAAATGAATTATGCTCAAAATGGAAGTTCTATGGATAACATGTAATTTGGTAGGCTTGAAAGGCATAATCGGATCAGAGAAAATCTATAATCATTTCTCAAGTTAAATGCTGTTCAAAATTTCACTTCAACCAACATTCGGGTCAAATTCTAGATCAACAAAATCATGTCATTGAATATTATATCTAACGCTCACCACACTATACACATGAAACAATGAGGTCGAATTTCCTTAGCCTTAATTTTAAGCAAAACAATTTCTCAAGTATTACACAAATATATTAGGAGATACCAAAAGAAGTCTATTGATCACAACAAAGTTGATCAGTCTTATCAAATAATTTAACACTTTATTATTTTTCTTATGCACACTCCTAAGTATGTTTGTACCAATCAAGTAAAAAAATCCATTTTGCCCCAGTTTATGTGACAAGGATTTTAAGATTTTTTTTTCCGATTGGACCGAACCTCAAAATAGGGTTGGCTACGTATCTTGTCAAACCAAAAATCAGGTCAAACGTAGTTCACAAATAATATAAACACAACATTATTTTAATAAGAAATATTTCTCTATTTTTTAATTTTTTTAATATAGATCACCTAATCCAAGAAGAGTTGCATACGTATCTCATCGAGTTGAGAATCAGGTGTGTAGTTCGTTCAGATTGAACTGTTGATTTTTTTTTTTTTTAAAACTTCAAAATTTGTTGAAAATGGATTGATATTTTTTGTTTAAAACGGTATAAACAACTTTTGAAATGAATTTTGTTTTATTTTATTTTTCTTATAATTTTGTTTTAAAATGATTTTTTTTTGGAATTTTCATTATTAAGAAATGGCGGAATGATCTGGTAGACCCTCGTGCTTGATTCCGTTTGTAAGTTGGACCATTGTACTTCTGATTTTGCCAACTGAACCCTTAAACTCATTCAAATACAATATTTCAAACCCTCTCTCTCATCATTTGTGTGTGCGTGTATTACACTCAATTTACACATGAAATTCCACGTCAGTTTTTAATGACACATCAGTATTATTATTATTTTTTAATGACATATCATAAATTAAATATTTAAAAAAATATATATATTTTAAAAAGGTGCAAATTTTTCTCTCTCTATATACTCATGTTCCATATTCCCACTTCATCTTCTTCCTCCCCACCCTCTACCCTTCACCCCTAAAACTAAAAATCACCATTTTTCATCTTCCTCACACTCAAAATTTTTCTTATTGACAAAATTTGAAAGATTATAGTTAGCTCTCGCACATACTTTCGGTTCTATTTATTTAGATTTGGTAAAAAATATATCAAGAAAACTTCAAATTGAAAAAATATATGTTTATAAGTAATTCAAGCAATAGATCTTGAAAAATTAAGTTTAAAAAGGTGAATGAGATGTATTTTAACAAAAGCTTTTTATTATGATTATGTTAATGGCGTATATGTCAAAAGAGAAGAAAAGAAAATGGATAAGGGCAGGGGGTGGGTGGGGATCTGGGGCTGAAAAGAAGAGGAAAAAGGTGGGACTGGGCTGAAGAAGAATAAGAAGAGAGAAGGGGTTGTGGCGGCGATGGGTTGAGTGGGTTGATGAAGGAGTTTTTGATTATTTTTTGAAAAAGTGGTGTGTGAAAGAAGATAAATTCTTTTATTTTTTAATTTTTTTATTATATAATTTAATAATTTAAAATTTAAAATTTAAAGTTTAAAAATGATGCTCACTCGCCTTAAATGTGTGTGGTCACACTCTCTCGCCAAGTCAACTATTTTAATGTCACATAAGCATGGTCAATGGTCAGAGGGGTTTAACATATTGTGTTTTATTTAGTTTAGGGGTCCAGATGACAAAGAGGTTAGTAGAAGGGTTCAAAATACAAACTGATAAAAGTATAAGGGTCCACCAGACCATTTCGCCTTAAGAAATTAAGAACTTCTAAAACAATTTTTTTGTGTGTGTTTTCTCTATATTTTTTAAGTAAAAATTAAATATCATTCTTTTTCATTTCACTATTACTATTAAATGACTCAACTTATAAAGACTTTCTAAATAACTGCATTTTCATGTGACAAAAATAATCATCCAATTGATCAAGTAAGAGATGAATACTTCTCTAAGATGGACTCAATCCTTGTTTCAAGTCACTAAGTTAAATACAAATTATTCAAATGAGCGAAACCTACCCGTGGAAACCATGACATAAAGGAGACATGCTATACTGACTTAATCAAGTGGACAACTCAAGCCAAGGAGGCACAACTTATCAGTAGCAGCGCTGTTCTGTCTTCATTGTTGGTCTAACCCCGTCTAACATATGTGACTAAATATGATTCACTGGGTGTCAATACACTTCAATTTTATTTCAAGGGAAAATAGGATGCATAGTTGCATTCCTCTGACCGTGTGTGAATGTGTTCAGAGACTTATAAAAATTGTGAAAATAGAAACCAATTTAATACAATTTTACAATATAAAAGAGACAAATGAGCAACAAGTAGCACATTAGGTCATCATACACAATATATCCAAAAAATGCATTAATAAAATTAAGTAAAATTCAATGTAAACAAGCTCGAATTTTGGTTATTCCCCAACAGAGTCTCCAGATATGTCACACCATTTTTTTTTTTTTTTGCAATTTAAGTGACAGTATTGAATAGAGTTTAATTAATTTTTTAGAGTCGTCACTTGGAATTGAGTTGTGGTGTTCCAAGTCATCTTTTATTTAATCCCTAATCATAAGAAAATGACTCTTAGTTTGTTCTACAAACTAGAAACTCGGTAAGGAATAGTGTTGACCGAGGGGAAGGTATTAGGCATCCCTTGAGTCCCGTGGTTCTAGACGGTGGCTTTAATAGACTTATACTTACTTTAAAATATTTTTGAATATATTATTTTCAGGCCATGACTTGTTCACATTTTTATTTTTGAACTTTTATTTGGTCTCAAATCGGATGCATAATTGCATTCTCGATTTTTTACATGTAGAGACATGATTGTCTTCTTTGCATCACACTTAATTTTTTTTATATAAGTCTCTACTTTAATTTTATAAAAGTCAATTGTATTATTGGACAAGGTGCATCACCGCATCCTTGATATTATTTTTAATGTTTCAAAAAAGATGTGTTACCACATTCTTAATTGACAAAAAAATTTTTAACGTGCCTAAATATTTGGTCTAACATTAAAAGAAAATATTTACTCCTTCTAAACAAAAAGCAAAGTAAAATACTTACACTTCTAGAATAAAATTTTGGGTCATTTTCATATCTTTTTTTTTTACTATTCTTAAAGTTGATGTGCAAATTAAGCATACACATATTTTAATTCTTATTGATCCAACAAAAAAATAACAAATTGCTAAAATAAATATCATTATTTATTTGACAAAATAAAACAACAATAAAAAAGTTCACCAAATAATGCTACTTTCATTTAAGAAGAGATATAACACTAATACATGATTCATTCTATCAGAAGTGTAAGAAATCTTAGCATATAATTACATCAAATTCCATAAATGAATTAAAGAGATAAGGTAATGTTAACCTTAAGTAAAGAGAATAAGTACCGCAAATGTCACATCCGGGTTTACCCCCAGAAATAACCGGCATCGTCGTCCTCTTTGAGGACTAAGACTAGCCCCTTAGTTTTTCATCATTACATTCATAGGTCGAAAATATGGAATAATTAAAACTTTTCGTTATAACTACTTGGAGGTTTACATAGACCTCTACATACACATAATATATATTCGTATCGAGTATACATAGACCCTTCGTATAGGAAGGTTACATAGCCTTCTACTTTTATTGTACATACATATATACATAAGATAGAATAAAGTCTCAATGATTGTCTCATCTCATACCATCTAAACGATCATAGCAATTTGGGCATAACCCTACATCAATGTAAAGAAGCCACATATAGGCTTATACAAATCGTACTCAAATGAAAGTAGAATGAACATAAGAGTCTTAGAAAATAAAGCAACTCCATAAGCTAGATATCGACATCGCCCTCAGAAAGTGAGGACCTACCAATTGGATGATAGAGAATATCCAAGTCTTCGTCAAGTCGTCTCAAATGAACCTTCAACGTTCAGAACCTAAAATGTTTGGGAAGAGGGGGAGAAAATGGGGTTAGTACGCCACATGTACTAAGTATGAGACCATATGCACATATAACAACAAAACATGCTAAAAAGGGACATTTAATTAAATCATGCCATTTTACCTTTTTAAGGGCTTATGCACAATCAACAAACTATATCAATCATCTAGACATGTTTAACAAGTCAAATAAGCCATATGCATATCAACATACTTGAACCCATAATCTCATATAACTCTATCACCAAGTAATAACATCACAATCATGAATAAGAGTCCATCATATAAGTAACAAAGTAAGACAACTAACCATAAATCCTCATAAAGTCAACAAGTGCAATGACCAAGCAAAGCCCCATAACCTTGCTTAATCAAGTAACCTAACAAGAACCATAAATAGTATCTCACTTCACATAACATAGTCTTCAAGTACACATAAGTTTCTACTTTAACAATAAAGACTCATTGCATGTTCATAAGCATCATAATCATAATATAAAGTCGGTTACTTTTATCATCATTTATATACAGATATTAACTTCCTAAAGTTCCTATCAAGGCAAACTAGTGCAAGGCATAGGTAGAGTCCCCTACCCCTACCTAAGCTAAGTCAAACCCCTCAAGTCACTTTAGTTAGTTTATACTTCATTACTTTATTTTAATTTAGGAAACACTTATTTTAACCGACATAGACCACACGAGCTAAGTGTGGAATCCGGTGTTGTAAAACCTTACACCGATGAAAGGTGGTTTACCGGCCAAGGTAAAACCAAATATAAACATAGCCTCCTATATGGATCCATTATCTAGTCTTCCTATGGTGGCAACATAGTTCAAGAACTAAGAGATAGGTATTCCCTCTTCGTACCATTTGGTAATTGGGCCTCCTCTGATGGGAATCCATTGGATGAATATCCCTCAAAGGGGAGTCAACATCACATGGGGAACTATAGGGTAAATCTTTCCTCTTTATGAAAAGTCATCACCTCCCATTGTCAAGTTCACTCGGTGCTAAGCTAAGTTCCTTTAATGAGATATCTTTAATATCTTTATTTATAAATCATATCTCAATAAGAATTGCATGAGTAATAGTCCTTTCATCACAATTCATATAAGTGAGGTTAACACATTTCATATTGCTTCATAATAGGGCACATTGATAAACATCATCATCCTTATAGAATGTACACCCTAATCAACCTCACAACCATAACCAATGCATTTCAATTCAACGTCATACCATCCTATCAATCCTAAGCAAGGCATACTCCAACACAACATCATGGCTTAATCACAATTAACCATAATTTGAAGTAAGGAATAGGAATTACAAGACTTACCAAGTCTCCTCCATAGTTCATCATAAGGGTCTTACCATCAACCCACAACGCAACCCAATTAGCTAGGTCATCACACCAACATAATTCAATAACCAACATGATAACAAAGTTAGGAGAGTCACTACACCATAATTCAATACTAAACCAAAGCTTTGAGACAAGATACTTAGGTATCACAACTTGTTTATGATTAGTATAATAACATTATCTAATAGTGATTTAACCATTAATCAAGTCAATTGAATCAATCCCAGCATAATTCACATCAAGATCAAACCTAGGGTTAAGGGTTAAGGGTCATGTTCTACAATCTAGACCAAACCATCTCAATTCACCATGATCAAGTTACAATACATGTTAATATATTCATTATATCCTAAAGAAAACATGAACAACTCAATTCACAACATCAAATTCGTAATTGGATGAAACCCATATGAAAACTAAACTTTTAGAAAACCTTTAAAGGAATCCTTTGAAGAAAGAAGTCTCAAAGGTGAATAGATCACATACCTTAACGTTTTGACAAAGATTTGAAGATGAATTCGCCCCTTTCCAGCCCCCAAAGCCCTTCCTTATCTAGGTCTTCAATGGTGTCTTCCAATAGAGAGAGAAAGTAGAGAGAAGATAGAGAGTTTGATATTTGAGTTCTAATTAGATTAATTGGGGTTGGGGCCTTTATATGGAAGTTAAGTTAGTTAATTAGTCTCCCCTTAATTCCTAACTAACCCCTAAACCACTTAATTAATTAAATGAGTTAAAATTAAAACGTGCAGGAAAATCAACCCTCACAGACAGAACCCCGTCGACGGGCCGTCTGTGAGTCTACGAGCTTACTCCCCTCCGTCCTGCACTCCGTCGATGAGTTCAGAGACTGTGCAGGCGAGAGTCTTTCTCAACTTGGCTAAGTATGGGACAACAGTGGCATCAACGCCCCGTCAGTCCACACACGGTCCGTTGTCTGCCCCGTCGATGCACACTGCCCAGGAAGTTTGACACCAACGTGCAAGGGTCCTCCTCAAGGGCTCTTGGTTGGTCCTTGGGGAGTCGTACCCGGACGTTTAGACCATGAAACAACTTACACACCTATTAGACACCCTTTTACCACTTTTCATGAATTTCTGACTCCTAAAAGCTGGTCAAATAGGCTAAGACACACTAGTACCCTTTTGGATCAACTTCCGCACGTCATGGACATTTTGGTTTCCTAACATCCTAAATGACCTATAGTCATCAAAATGGGCTTAAAAACAGTACTTAGACCTCATGACACCTAGGTTAGGTTTTACGACTCGTCTTGAATTTTCGAAGTGTTATAGCAAAATCTTGATCGAAACTCAATAGAACAACCACAAAGTTATTATTTTTTCTTTCTTCCGTGAGTTGTAGTGCTGATTTTTTTTTATTGAAGGTATTTTCTTTTTGTAGATGGAATGAAAAAGTTTAGATGTTGTTTTTTTCCAGATGTTTTAAAATAAACTTAACAAAATAACATAAAAATAAAAATATTTAATTTGGATTAAAAAAATATTTAATCTCTAGAAATGATAGTAAACATAAGTTCGGTCAATTAATACGTGTCTACAACCATTTCAGTGTCTTTTTGTTAGGGAATAACTAAAGATATATTTGGTCGAGCATTATAAGCAAGGTACATCGATGCACCAGTTGCACTAAGATATGCAGTTTCATCGCCAACAAGTTTTTCATCATTTTCATGAGGTTAAAATAGATCTTTATTAATATCAAGTGATCTTACAAATGAATATATTTTATCCATGTAAACTCTTTTAAAAATATTTTTGGTGTATGTTGATTGATGAATAAATATTTTATTTGTAAAATATTCATTTTTTCCTTCCAAGATCTTTCATTTCAAATTACTTGTTAAGACATTATTGCCTTTGAAATCTCTTCACGAGTTTCAATGATATTCAAGTCATCAAACTTATACCGCTATCATTAAAAAATTTGATCCAGACATTTTAATAAATACACAAGAACAATTGAGTCATTCTTGTACCTTCCTTTAATAGGTATTCGCTAAGGCGATTATAGTACATGCGTCTTGATTTATTTAAATTTGTATAATGATTTTTGAAGTTTTGTTCAAGTTTCCTAGAATCTTTATACGTTTCAGGAATTTCAAATCGTTCAAGATTTTTTCATAATAATATTGTTGTCTACTGAGCCATATAAACAGGTTGCAACTACATTCATTAGATGCATGCCAAGTTTTTCATGAACTTCCATATTAATAAGATACCTGAAAAAGTGATTGCATCCACCATAGGAGAATATGTTTCTATATAACCAATGTCTGGGTTTTGCGAAAATCGTTGTGCCACAAGCCGTTCTTCATATCTTACGACTTTATTTTTCTCATTTCGTTTTCGCACAAAAACCTATTTGTACCTGAAAAGATCTATACCTTCAGGTTCCTGGACTATCGGTCCAAAAACTTTGAGTTTTTCAAGCGAAGCTAATTCAACTTGAATTGCATATTTCCATTTTGGCTAATCATTCGTCTGTGTACATTGCTCGATAGATTTTGGTTTATAATCCTCATCTTGTTGTATTATTTTAATAGTAATATTATAAGTAAAAATATCGTCGATAATTATATTATTTCGATTGCACATTTTTTCCAATGGGACATAATTTATTGAGATCCATTTTTTTCAGGCACTTGAATCTCTTCGAAGGTTTCATCAATTATTATGTCTCCTTACTCTTCTTGAGTAGGTTCTTTTATATCATGACTAGGGCTGGACATTCCATTTGTTCAGTTTGATTTATGAAATTTTGATTCAATTTTTTGGATTTTGGTTTGAAAAAAATACAAACTCAAATTAAACTAAAATAAATTTAATTCAGTTCGGTTTTAACAAATTTTGTTTGGTTCAGTCCGATTAATTTTTTTGGTTTTTACATATATGAACACTAATCAGTAACATACTAACACACTACATATCAATGTCTACTACTGTACTACCTACAGTACCTACAAATTATGTGCACTTTGTAAGTGACTATCTTGCACACATACTAAGTGCACCTTGCACTAGTACTTACTGCCTCTGAACTAGAAAAAATACAATTGAACTTCAATACATTAACACATACATGAATAATGCAACACCAATCACTAATTTACTATTCAAAAGCAAAATTACAAAGTGACACTTCAAGTTCAAGATGCAACAAAAAGCTAAGAAATTAGAAGTATTAGACATCAATAACAATACAAAACAAGAATCAACAGTCAAGCAATACAAAATAATATTTAGTAGTCAAAACAAGAACCAACAAGACAAAATAAGAATCAATTGTTTTCATTGCAGTCCAACAACAACACTGCAATGAATGTGCCTCTAAATAAGAATCTGCAACAGTACAGTTCAACTCTATCTCAAGAAAGTTGGCATTCCTTGTGTACATTTCATTGCAGTCCAATAACAACACTGCAGTCTAACTTGATCCGTTCACCATAATAACATCCAAACTATAAATATGCCTGAGATTAAATGAAACTCTTTAGATATATGATATAAAGTAAACTCATCTCAACGAAAAAAGAGAAAAACAAGTGTTGAATGCTAATAGAAAAAGATTTTAAATTAAATTTTACTTACTTCTTAATAGTTATAATTACACATCCACAATACTAGATTCGTTTCCACTATGAGCCATATCTACAAAAATATGAAAGATCTACAAAAATATGAAAGAACTTGTTAGATATAAGCAACATAAATAAGAAATTATTTTTGATATAATGAACACAAAATGTTAAATTCTTATCAACTTCAAGTAACTCAAAGATACTCTAGATCTTCCTCAACATTAATTGGAATTGGTTTACTTTTATACAAATCTTGAAGATAAATAAGTGCTTGCACTAGTTTAGGAGTCAATGAACTCCTAAAAGGATCAAAAATGCGACCTCATGTGCTAAATGTGCATCTTGAGATAGGAATGGCTAATACATCACAATTCATCTCAGCAAGAATAGGAAATCTTGGCTCATTAAATTTCTACCACTTTAATATATCGAAATCATCATCAAGATATCTACTCAACTCTGATTTACTACTTGAACTTCCACTACTACTTTATGCCTCACACATTCTATTTTGATTCTCATTGATCCTCTTTTTTGAAAGTTGTCATCACCACTCGCACTAGATATACTTGATGAGTTCCCAGATGAAGTAGGTGAAGATGATGAAAATAAAGAGACTTTTGATGATTTCTTAACATAATGATCAAACAAAGTTTTCATATAATTATCCACTACATCATCATGTGGTTCCCCAATTTCTTTTCCAAACATATCACCAATTTCAAAACGAATATAATCAAGCTTGTTTCAAGGATTTAACACAGCTGGTATAAAAATTATTTTGTTTATGTTATCTGGTTCACCCCAATATTTTCTGAATTTGTCTCTCATACTTTCTGCCATATTCTTCAAATTAGAATCTTCATTTTTTGTCATCTCTTTCAAAATAATATCAAGCTCAGCAATTTTCACAGAGTGCACATTATTTGTAACATACTTTAAACCAGAGACCTTCTAAGTAAGTTTATAAAAAGTTTCAAATAACTTGATCATTGACCTCACAATTCCCAATCAACACTAGTGTGGATACCTGCTTTAGTTCCATCTTCACAATCATGGGTACGGAGATAATTAAGAAAGCCAATATCATAAATACTATATCTTTCAAATGCAAGTTCAAAGTGTTGTGTAATATCAAACATCAAGTATGTATAGTTCCACCTGGTAGGAACATCTAAACATAATGATTTCTTCAGTCCATCTTGCACAATAAGATTAAGAATATGCGTCATATACCTCACATGAAGATGTTGACCCTCCATTATATTGGTTCCCCAATTACTCAGTTGCTTAGATATTCCTTTAATAGTAACACTGTTGGAACTAGCATTACCAACCGTTATGGTAAACATATTATTCAAACCCCAGTCAAGCAAACAACTAGTAATGGAAGTTGCAATATCATCACCTTTATGACTAGAAATAGGACAAAAAGTTATAATTCTTTCATGCAAAGTCCAATTTCTATCTATAAAGTGGGTTGTTAGACACAAGTAGTTGATTCTTTGAATAGACGTCCAAGTATCTGTCGTAAAATAAACTTTTGGACGTGCTTCTTTGAAAGACTTCTTCAGGAGGTTCTTTTTCTTCACTATAAAGTTCATAACAATCTCTTGTCAAAGTTCTACGAGAAGGAATAGGATATTGTGGCATTCTAACTTTCATGAAATTCCTAAAACCTTCCTTCTCAACAATTATCATTTGAACTAAAGCTCTTCTACTTTGTGCTTGATAAAATTTCCAAGTGCTAATCGCCCCTTCCTTTTCTCCCTTTAAAGATGGTAAAAAATTTATTAACTTCTTAACATATTCTACGGCAAAGGGAAAGTTAGGACGCTATTTGTTAGTTATATGATTATTCATAGCCAAAGTACCATTACATTTGTAGAAACATACATTTTTCACAATAATTATATTTTGCTCTAGTAACTCCATCTTTATCGATGAATTTCTCAAAATGCTTCCAACAAGCAGCCCTAGGTTCCATGGCTTTTCTTTTCTTTGAAACTTCGATGTCAGTTTCAACTTCATTCGGATATGGAGTATTATGTATGCTTTAATTTGAAGCCCCGTTTTCACTTATCTTACTTACGATTTCTGCCATTTGCGAAAAAGAAGAAGAAAAGATGTGAGAACTTAGAAGTTATAACCTATACGAAAATTAGTGAGAATCGCGGTGGCCAAAGAAAGGAGAAACTTACTCTTCAGGTCGATGGCTCGCCGCCTCGCGCAGTCGCGGACTTGCGGCTGTTCTTCACTCTTCAATCTTCACTCGCGCAGTCACAGAAGGCAAGGCAGTAATTAGTTTGGACTTTGGTGTGAAATGTGAATTGTGAATTATGTTTAGGGATTTAAGGTGAATAACGATTTAGGGATATTGATTTTAGATGAGTTAGTTAACACTTAACAGAAAACAATTAACTCTTAATAGTTAAAAATGTATATGTAGTACTTAAATTTGATTTTTTGGTTAACCAAAATAAAAAACTTAAAAATCGAAAACCGAATCGAATTATCAAAATTTTAAAATTGAAAATTGAAACCGACTGTTTAACCGAAAAAATGAAATTGAAATTAAAAAAAAATTTGTTCGGTCGATTTTTTCGATTTCGACCAAATTATGATCAGTCCTTATCATTAACAGTGGAACAGACCTATTGTAACTCTTCTTTGTTATTTGTTTCCTAGATTTTAGGGATCTTTTACTTCTTTTCTAAATGTAGGACTCTGTTCAAATACAGAGAACTGTTGAGACTTATATGAATTGTAGTTGGGGTATCATCTTTTATATACCCTATCATGTATGACATAATAAACAACGATCATTCAATTAGTCATTCTCTTTTATGGTATCAGAGCTCTGCTCACACGAGACTGATCCATATTTCTTTCCTCACACAATACCTGATCCACTTTTTCAATGGCTCCTCCTACCAACGTTGTTAGTGATGATAACACAACCGCAAACAGCCCCATCGTCCAATTCAATCCAGCCATGCAATGACCAATCAAGCTCATTGGCAGTCATAATTTTGCGACCTAGCAGGCACAGGTTTCAATGCTCATGAATGGCCACAAATTATTTGGTCATCTTGATGGAAACTCCGCTGCACCACCCAAGACAATAACTCAAAACGAACAAAGCTCACTAAATCCTGCATATGAAACCTGGTTCTACTAGGATCAACTCATACAAAATTCGCTCAAGGCATCAGTTGATCCGACACTTGCATCCACTGTCGCAACTGCATCTTCTGCTCACAAAGCATGGACTCATCTCCATACTACTTTTGCAAACAAGTCTCAAACTAGAATTTTTAGTCTCTGATACCAGCTAGCTCGACTCTTAAAGGAATCTCGACCTGTAGCATATTATTTATGCGAGGTTCGATCACTCTCTGATGAACTCGCAACTGCCGGAGCATCAGTTACAAAAGAAGAACTCATTGTCAAGATTTTGAGTGGTCTTGGCCTTGAGTTTTGAGAGATTTCCGCAGCTATCAGATCACGTGATACTTTTATCACTTTATGAGGAATTATATGAGAAGTTGATTGATCATGAACTCTTTCTCAAATATGAAGATGCTAAGAAAACACCTCTTATAACTGCAACAATTGCTCAACGGACCGGCATTGCTTGTCCTCGCAACAACAACAACCACATGCAAGGAAATAATGCCTCGCCTAACAAACAACAATGACGCCCTCAACAGAATAGAACAACAGTGGCGCCCTTAACAAAACAGGGAACAACGGACACCAAAGAGAAATCAGCAATGGCAGCAACAACCTTCAGGCAATGAACTACGATGTCAACTCTGTGATCTTCCTGGTCACTCGGCAAGAGTTTGTCGCTCACAGTCCCATACTCACCTCAAAGCACATGTCAACTATGCTGGACATCTAAACCTATAACACGAACCTTGGATTGTGGACTCTGGTGTCACTCATCACATTAGATCTGATGCTCACAGCCTAACTACTACATAGGATTATCACGATCCGAAGACGATCTCAATGGGTGATTGTAATACCATGACAATTTTCCACACTGGTAACACTAATTTATGTGAATCAAATTATCAATTTACCTTGCCAAATACTTTGTGTTCCCCTTCCATAAAAAGAAATCTTATCTCATTCTCACAATTTTGTTGTGACAGTCAGACATCTATTGAATTTTTCCCTTTTCATTATCTTGTGAAGGACTTGACTACGAGGGCGCCTTTGGTACTTTTATAGAGTAAAAGTGGACTTTATGAGTGGCCACCAGGTAGTACAAGCACCCATCCTCAATGAAATTTGCCACTCCTTTGCACGTGTGGCATCGGCGCTTGGGACATCCCAACAATCACGTTTTAAATAAGCTTTTGCAGAAGTTTTCTCTTCCATTTTCAGATTCAAAAACTATTTCAATCTGTAATTCTTGTTGTTAAAATAAGATGCAAAGGTTACCATTTTCTAAAAAATTTCATGTTCAAATAAGATGCATAGGTTACCATTTTCTAAAAAATTTCTTGCAAAGCAAACGACCTTTACAAATAATTTATAGTGATTATGGGGACCTTCCCCGGTGTTGCATGTTGATACAAAAAAGTTATTACATTTTATTTGTTGATCAATTTGCAAAATATATGTGGTTATAAACATTAAAATTTAAGCATGAAGTTGTTGAGGTTTTCAAAAGTTTACCCACCTTGCTTGAGCGACAATTTAAAACAAAAATCTTTCTCTTTATAATGATGGTGGCGGTGAATTTGAATGTCTCTCCTCATACTTAAAAACACAAGTTGTTGAACATTTGGTATCCCCTCCTTATACCCCACGAAGAGTAGCTTTGGTTGAACGGAGACACCAACATGTTATTGAAATTGCCAAGACTCTATTGCACCAAGCTTCACTACCATTTGAATTTTGGAGTTTTGTTTGTCACCAAGTCGTTTATCTTATAAAGAGGTTAACTACATATAATTTAAAAGATCAGTGTCCATATGAGATAGTGTTCCAAGCAACCCCAAATTATACATCAATGAAAATATTTGGTTGTTTATGCTACCCCTGGATTCGACCTTATGCTACAATAAACTTGAGTCCCGTTTAATTCCCTGTGTTTATTTGGGATTCTCTAACAAATATTACAATCACCAATGTTTTGATCCTATCAATTCCAAGATTTATTTATCAAGGGATGTATTATTTTTTGAAGAAAATAATCCTTTTGAAAACATGTTTTCCCAATTCAAAAATTATTCTAGTTTTAATATATCGTGGGAAGTTTGTTTAGATGACCTAAAATCAAAGGATAATAACTTGGATTTAAACTCTTGTACTGATCTTCCACCACTAGTGGTACAACTGCCTCAACAACCACTTTCGTCCAAATCTGCCGCAAGCCAAGGCCTCTCCGACAGTTCAGGTACGTTTCCATCTCTACTGCCAACTATTTCTCCTGATCTCTCTTCGTCTCCCTCTCGCAATATATCCCCCCTGCTTCTGTCCCTCCACAAAAGTTTACATACCCTTCTACCTCTGCACCAACAATTAATCGCCCCCTCATTACCTTTCAACGTCGCAACTCTCCATCTGTGGCCAAACCTCTATCCTCTTCAAACATGCCTACCGTCCCTCCCTCTATTTCTCCTTCTAAATCCTCACGAGTTCAGTCAACAACCATATCTTCCAAACCCTCCGGCCATCCTATAATTACTCGATTCAAGAATATCCAACATCCCTCTGCGCAGTTTCTTATTACCACTGACAATATTTCAATTCCGGGAACTCACAAACAAGCCCAATCTCAACCCCAGTGGAGAGATACCATGAAAGTTGAGTTTGATGCACTTATTAGAAATCCAACATGGACATTGGTACCCTATGACCCGTCTAGTTTCTCCTGGTGGACTGTAAGTGGTTATTTTGCATAAAACATTCTCCTGATGGTTCTGTTAATAGGTATAAAACTCGTCTAGTTGCTCGAGGGTTTACTCAACAACCTGTCCTCGACTTTTATTCTACCTTCAGCACAGTAGTTAAACCCACTATGGTGCGTTTGGTCATCTCCATCGCAACTCAACGTAATTGGCCCCTTCCTCAGCTAGATGTCAATAATGTGTTTTTACAGGGACGACTTGAAGAGAAAGTTTATATGCGACAACCACCTGCATTTGAAGACTCCTCTTTCCCTCATCACGTCTGCAAACTAAAGAAAGTGATTTATGGGCTTAAGCAGGCACGTCGCGTTTGGTATATTGAACTTAAAAACTATCTGATATCAGAGGTTTCAATAAGTGCAAGTCTCACTCCTCCTTGTTTATTTATAATACATATGGCTTTACAACATATGTGCTCGTTTATGTCGATGACATTATAATTGTTGGAAATCACATCTCTGATGTTCGTCATATTATTAATGGTCTGTCTAATCGTTTCTCTATTAAGGATCTTGGTGCACTACATTACATTACTTTCTGGGAGTTGAGGTCCTTCGCACTACTACTGGTATTTTGTTGTCTCAGCAAAAGTACATTATGGATCTACTGCATGATGTTCATATGCAGGACGGCACAGGTGTTTCTACACCAATGTGCTCCACCACAGTTTTATCTGCTTCGGAGAGTGATTCATCAATTGATATCTCAAAATATCAGCAACTCATTGTCAAGCTTCAATACACTACAAGAAATTATACTTATAGCGACCACTTCATAACGAAGGGACATAAATCTCGTCCTTATAAGTATACATTTAGTGACCAATTTTTTTTTTTTCCAGTCGCCAAAGACAATTTTTAGGTGTTAATTACCTGGGAATAAGTATATGACGCTCAAAAAGTAGAATATCGGGTATTAAAATTAGATAAAATGAAAAAATACAGAATAATTTCTCTCATTTTTTTCTGCAACCTACCCTCAATTCCCAACCCACGTCTCCACCTCTAAAATCCCACTAACCCTACTCTCTGTTTTTCACTTAGAAAACTTATTCAGATTGAAGGAAAAATATAGCTACTCCTAAACAACAACTCTGCTAGCATCTGCGGTTGAAAAAAATATGAAGAATCATTTAGAGTTTCCTCTCTGAAGGTAAATTTCTATGAATCTCTAAATGTTAATTAATTTTTGAATTTGCATTCATTTATTGTTCAATGAATTCCTTGTTCGAGTGGATGAATAACTTTTTTCTATAACCTAGAATTGTTTGTCAGTATGTGGGAGTTCATCTTAGAATTAATTGTTTGTCAAATACAAACATTCATATTAATTTTTTGTGGTTGGATCGATGTTAAATTTTATTTGAATGGCTGTAGAGTTTTTCCTTGATATTAAGTGGAGCGACATCAAGTTTAATAAGGAGGCACTAGACTGGCAAAGCTAGGGAAATATAAGGGGTTCATCCGGATTTTCTTCATCGAAAGATTACACTATATATATGGTCTAAATTATTTTGATGTATACATAGTAAATGTTCATCTCCTTTAAGTGCTTAATATATTTTTTTTCTGGAAATATGGCGTCCGGCGCCGTTGGCCCTTACCATAGAATCGTCTAAATTATAACTATTTTACAATAGTATATTTATATGAATTTGACATCCCTTTTGCTACTAATTGAATTGTATAAATATCGTATGATTTGACATGTGAAGTTATAGATAAATTTTAAGAATATGTAGTAGAAGGTTATCCAAATTTCATAGGATCTTCCATACAATAAATAAGATTTTTAGTTGTAGTTAAGAAACAATGCTTAATTATATATAAAAAAGAATGGGATATTTCAAGGATCTGTAATTTCAGTGGACAAGTAAACTACATTATCTTTCTATCTTTGTTGTAGTTACTGCATAGTAAAATATTTGAAGTGTAGGAAGATGGATTACATGTTTATGATTTTTTAGGAAGTGTGTTGTGTTTCAAAGCATGTTATGTAGTAGATTTGAACCATCTAAAACTACAATAGCAAGTTTATTTTGTAGATTGTGCTCGATTAGATTCAGTAAAAGTCAGAACTTCTGATCTATAACTATCTATTTACATGTTAAGGCAAAGATGACCACTCAATTATAACTATCTATTACAACTGTGGATATTTGAAGAGTGTTGTTGTTGTTCAAATATGAACAAAAATAAAAATATGATCTCCTAGAATAAAATTGATTTTTCTTCTTATAATTTGTGCCTCAGTAGGAGCATATAAGTAAGGAAAGTGGATTCACAATCTTGTCGTAAGGAGATATTGGTAACATTGCATCAAGATAGGCACAACTTTGATTTATGTTGCTGGTTGTTTGGGGCATGTATAAAAAAATTTAATACATGATTCATACTCTATATATGAGAGAATTTAGTTTCATAATTTACCAAAAAAAAAAAAGAAGTGGAAAATAGAAGAAGAATTGTGTTAACGGCCTAATGATAGTATCAACAACAGTGGCTGCTGAGTTATCCAGAGAAACAAAGAACTTGCCAGTCTTCACATTCTTTCAATAAAACAAATTAAGACAAGGTGTCAGTTCTTAATTTGTGTGTGGACAATTGATTTGTCATTTTTAGTGGTTATAGAGAACACATTTTTATTCACTCCTGGTTATGTTTCAGTATGACTTGTTTGGAACTATTAATATATAGGTATCGAGTTTGGAAAACTTCAATCGAAATGTCTCTTGCAACATCTGTGGACAAGCACAATTTCAAATGTTGTTGTAGAGGCAGTCCAGATTAGTCAATTTTCTGAGGTTCGAGCAGTCAGTGTTGCTAAAGGGGCAACAACTAATTGTATTTTGGGAGAAATATGCACAACAATGACATGAAAACACCAATTGACTATGTTTTATCCATAAGACACTTCTAGCAAAGGTAAGTTTTTTTATTCAAGGTTGGACGGATTCTGAATTACGTGTTAAATGAACTATGTGGATGAAACTTATGGAAACATGCATATATTTTAGTGGTCTAAATACTTGAGCTTTTAAAATTTCGGTATATGAATACACTCTTGACCTAAACATTCTGTGCATCATGTTATTTGGCATTATTTATATGATTGGATTTAATGTCAAATTTAATCTTATGGAGATGTACATAAGTATGCTTAATTTAGATGGCGTGGTAAAAATCACTATGATTGTCAGCAACACCCACAACATAGAAGTAGACTATAGCAAGCATTATGTATTTTCTCACTATATTTATAACTCTCTTTCTCCGTTTTTATTTTGGGTTTTGTGATCTGAACCCATGTTTTCCACCTCTTCGTGTCTCACGATTTTACATGGTGGTCTTTCATAACAAACCCATTAGGTGGGGAATGTAATAGCTTTCTTTTTGGGTGCTGTGGGGTTTTGTTAAAATTTCTGCAGAGCTTGGTAATTTAATAACAACTCAATGTAAACACCAATGAACTTGTTGTATTAATCTGGGTAAGTTCAGAAAATATTCCATTAGACAACTTTTATTTGAATATAATCATTTTATGGGACCAGTTCCTAAGTTCAGGGCTTCTAAAGTTTGTTTTCTGTCCAATTGTTTTTGTCGAACTAGGGGCAGTTAGTGCCCCTAAAGTTAATGCTCTTTTAGTATTTTATGATGGGGTAAATTATCCTTATAGTCTTGTTGAATCTTGGTATGGAAACAACCCTTGCGACAGACATCGATGGGGAATATGTTGTGATAATTACCAAGAAGTTAGTGTCATAAACATGCCTAAATCTAATCTTTCGACGACCTTGAGTCATTAATCGCAAAACTTGAATTCATTACTTACATTTATCTTTGTTTCAATTATCTTTTTGATTTTGTTCCATCTATTTGGACTAGTATATGAATATTCTTACATGTTTTCTTGAGTTCATACAACTACCTTGAAAATGTGCTAGTTATTCAGTTAGTTATTACTTGGTCCTATTTTGTTTTACTTGTGCTCTAATTTAGCTAAAATAATATCATTACTTCATTGTTTTCTTCTTCTTTTACTTCGATTTGTTGCATTTTAGTCGGAGGTCGTCTGAAACATCTTTTTAATGTCAATGGGGTAGTGATAAGGTTTGTATATACTAGACCCTTCTCAAACCCCACTAGTGAACTTTCACTCGATATGATGTTTATTGTTGTTGTTGTTACGTTTTAGTGCATTATCTCATGTTCTTATGTGTGGACCTGATCTTTTCATAGGTCAAACATGTGAAATACTTTCTAGGTAATAGGTAGCATCTATTACTAAACTAACATGAATTTTGTTTTTCTACAGATCAACACTTAAGAGTCGAAAAACCTACTCAAGAAGAATATGTAGTTCAACTATCAACAACTAAACATATTAAAGAACAAGTGAAGACCAGAGAGACCTATTCTATATATTATTAGGGGTTGTTTATAGATTTTTTACTGGTAAATAATTTTGTATTTTGTTCGATATACTTTTGGAAATGTGATGACTTAATTCATTGTAATTTAATATGAACAGAAAATTTTCTTTTAATAAGATATTGATTCACTTTTTATACATCTTTACTATAATAATCATGTAATAATAAAATTTTTGGTTGAAAGATTAAACACAACTAATGAATCTAATAGTTTTTCACTTAAATAAGTGATAACTGTTAGAATATGAATAGGTTTATACAATCCTATTAGAATAGGAATAGGTTTATATAATCCTATTAGAATAGGAATATGACTACTAAATAGTATCCTATTTGGTAAAGAATTGTATTCTATGGTCTATAAATAGGGTCTCATTTAATAATGTAGATACAACAACAATTCAATAATATTATTTTGCTATATTTCTCACATGGTATCAGAGCCTCTACGATCTAGGTAAACAATCAAAGAGCTTCCGCTGTCGGCGGGCGGCTATTACTCATATATGCTGCCCGTCCTGCTAATGATTATGTTAGCAAAAGTTAGGTCACTTGAGAACTTCAAGTCACCGGTGTCAAATTCCGGTGGCGACGGTGGGACTGATTTGCGTCATCTTTCGTTCTAAAGGTGTTGTGCAAAAGACAACACCGTCACGAGGCTCAGGCGACCAAACCCCGACCTGACCCACCGGAAAGTACCCCTCCACGCGCCCTCACGCGCCGATCGGAGGCGGAGATTTTCCGGCGAGATCTGTACACGCGCCGGCGCGTGAGGGGTTCTCCGGTCTTTTTTTTCTCTCGATATTTTTCTTCTGTTGAGGTCGTCCAGTACTTATGACCAGAACCCGACCATTTTTCTTTAGATTCGATCACCGAAATTAGGGTTCCGGTGATTTTTGGGCCGTTTTCGGCAAGATTCCGACGAAATCAGAATTTTCAGGCTACTGTGGGCATATTCCGACAGCATAATACATCTTTCCATTGATATTGATATTGATCATGGCTGGTGGAAACTTTAGTGCTACTGATGAAGGAGGTTCAGAGTATCCAGGGAAGTTGACACGTTACGTGGCGATTACTTGTATCATGGCAGCAATGGGAGGGTTGATCTTTGGTTACGACATTGGAATTTCAGGGGGAGTTACTTCTATGGATCCTTTTCTCAAACTCTTCTTCCCTTTGTCGCTTCTTTTGTTAATAAGAAACATGGCAGAAAAGTGACAATGTTCCTTGGAGGTCTCTTCTTCTTGCTTGGTGCCCTTCTTAATGCTGTTGTTGTCCACATTAGCATGCTCATCTTGGGTCGTATCCTTCTTGGAGTTGGAGTCGGATTTGCTAATCAATCAGTACCTATTTATTTATCTGAGATTGCTCCCTACAAGTACAGGGGTACATTCAATGTTCTCTTCCAATTGGTCATCACAGTTGGGATCTTGATTGCTAATATCGTCAAAAGTTGGGTCACCGTGTATATTTGCGGAGACTGCTTTCTTATATTTAATTTTGTAGCACCATCCATCATTCCGATGACTACTTTTTCATATTAAATTTGTGTAGCACTGTACCATCATTCCAGTGACTATTTTTTTTTCATATTTAATTTTGTAGCACCGTCCAATCATTCCGGTGACTACTTTTTCATATTTAATTTTGTAGCACCGTCCCATCTTTTCGGTGACTACCTTTTTTGCATATCTGATTTGCGTAGCACCGTGCATCTCCCGAACTACTTTTCATATTGAATTTGTGTAGTACCGTGAATTTTTTTTTCCGAACTATTTTCTCATATCTGAGTTGCATAACATAATGTGTCTTTTCAGTAACTTAGATTTGATTTGCATAGTTCCATTCGTCTTTTCCGGTGACTCCTCAAATCTGATTTGCGTAGGATTGTGCCATCATTCCAATCCTACCTATATAATTTCTCTTTTTCATTAGGGTCGTGCCATCATTCCGACCCTACCCATATTATTTCTCTTTTTTTTGTCAATGGGATCGTTCCATCAATTTAAACTATCCTATATAACTTCTATTTTCTAGTTGGGTCGTGACATCATTCCGACCCTACCTATATAATATTATTTCTTAGATTGTGACCATTTTTAGCCATCAAATCTAATACTCCGGCATATGAGCATGTTCCAATAAATTTTTTGGTGACTTTCTTATTTAATATTAACTCATCTATTGATGCCAACATGATCCATATACTTTATATTAGATTTGAGCACTTCGTTGCTCAGGGAGAGTTTAGTAGCCTTGTATGTCGATTGTGTTGTGTCATCGATTGTGCAGATCACTCTATGGTCTAGAACAATTTTTCTCAAGCTTGGGTTGGGAAGTTCAACACCAACATTATGAATCAAATTCAGCATTTCATGCGAAGATTAAGCACATTGAGATTTACTGGCATTATGCATCAAATCCATCAAATCCAGTATTTAATGAGAAGACAATCACATTAAGATTGACCGCCAATTTTGTGAAATCTGCAAATATCTCACCAAGCCCCTCATCGGTCCCCGTGTTAATTACATTTGTAACAAGCTAGGTGCATGAATTGTACGCACTAGCTTGAGGGGGAGTGTTAGAATATGAATAGGTTTATACAATCCTATTAGAATAGGAATAAGTTTATATAATCCTATTAGAATAGGAATAGGACTACTAAATAGTATCCTATTTGGTAAAGAATTGTATTCTATGGTCTATAAATAGGGTCTCATGTAATAATGTAGATACAACAACAATTCAATAATATTATTTTGCTATATTTCTCACAATAACAAACAGATTTAATATTGTAATCTAATATTTTTAATGATCGGAGTGATAATTAGCAAAAGGAAATGTTGGCTGCTAAAAGGTATATAACGACTGGATTTTTACTGTCGCTAGAGGTTTTTAACGACTGGATTTGAAAGCCGGTCATTAACCTTTAACGACGGAGCTTTTAGCGACCGGTGATGACCATTTTTATCCCGATCGTTATAGATTAATAACGACCGACTAGACCTTTTGCGAACGAATTTCCTCGCTAAAAGTGATTTTCTTGTAGTGATATCTATCCTTCACTCGGCAAGATATTGCATTTAATGTAAACAAGCTTGCTCGGTTTATGCATTGTCCTAACCAAGATCACTGGAAGGTGGTTAAACGTTTGCTCAGGTACCTCAATAGAACTTCCTCCGATGGTATTCAAGTGCCTAAGGAGCAAGATTTAAGACTGGTTTCTCATTCTGACTCTAACTCGGCAGGGGACCCTATTGATCGCACCTCCACTACTGGTTACATGGTTTATCTTGGAAGCACTCCTATCTCTTGGTCCTCCAAGAAGCAGCGCTCAGTTTCACGTTCTTCTGCAGATGCTGAATATCGTGTTGTAGCAGCTACTGCTACAGAACTTAATTGGCTAGTCAATCTTTGTCATGAACTTCAGTTTTCTCTCACTGGACTTCCCAAAATCATGTGTGAAAATGTTAGTGCAACCTACATTTGCCAAAATCCCATGTTCCACAGCAAAATGAAACATATTGCGATTGATTTTCACTTTTTTCGGGAGCAGGTGCAGAACAATACTCTTGAAGTGAAGCATTTACACTCTGTGATCAGGTTGCGGACATACTCACCAAGCCACTTCGAAGTGCTTCCTTTGGGTGTTGTCGATGTCACCACCAACTTGCGGGGGCGTAACACTGGAACAGACCTATTGGAACAGACCTATTGTAACTCTTCTTTGTTATTTATTTCCTAGATTTTAAGGATCTTTTACTTCTCTTCTAATTGTAGGACTCTGTTCAGATACAGAGACCTGTTGAGACTTATACGGAATGTATTTGGGTTATCATCCTTTATATACCCTATCATGTATCACAGAATAAACAACGATCATTCAATTAGACATTACCTTTTAATCATGACCAACTTGACTATTTGTTCCTTTCCTTTTTCGAAGATTTTTTACTTTACAACCAGTCGTTCTATCATGTTTTAAACGTGTTTTAGACTCATTTGCATTATTTAATTTTCCTATCGGAATATCAACTCGAATTTGAGCATTAGCAGTTGAAATATGAGATTTAGTAACTCTTGATAAGTCAATGAATGAATTTGATAGTTGATTTGCAATATTTTGCAAATGAATTATCTTTTGAACTTCTATTTTACATTTATTTGAGCGGGGATCTAAATGAGATGGTAAAAATGTATTCCAATCTATTTCCTTTTTCACTTGCTTATTTTCTCCCCCTAATGTTGCATATGATGATTCATCAAAAATGACAATCAACAAATCTTGTCGTAAATAAATCTCTGGTAATAGGCTCCAAATATTTTATAATAGAAAGATATTCATACCCAACGTATATCTCCAACCTTCTTTGGGAACCTATCTTTGTACGTTGTGGTCCAGCAATTGGGACATATACCGCGCATCCAAATATTCTAAGATGGAAAATATTTAATTTCTGACCAAAAATCAATTGTAATGGGGAGACTTTATAATAACTTGTAGGCCTAATCCTCAAAAGACTTGTTGCATGCACAATAGCATGGCCCCATAATGAAATGAGAAGTTTGGTTCTCATAAGCATTGGTCTAACATTTAATTGGAGGCTTTTAATAAATTTGACCAGCCGGATGCTCAACTGTTATCCTATTTGATATACAATAATCATTAACATCTTGGGGGTGTAAATTCACCAACATTATCGAGACGAACTTATATATATATATGTATGTATTTATAAAAGAATATGTAACTAAAAAGAAAAAAATATGAATTTTTTAAGGGAATTGGGATTAGTTTTTTTTTTCCAGTTTTTTTTAGTTTATTAAATTCTATCCTGATTGTCAGTAAAATAATTTCCCACATCTAATATAACTTTAAGTTTGAAAATCTGAAACTGCAAATAATTGTTATCATATTTCGACGTACTTAATTATCTTATCCATCTTCAAACCAGTCGTTCACTGAATTCACCCTTTAATAGTCACTTTCAATTCGAATGACACCAAAGACATATAAGAGTCAGCAAAAGAGAAGCCATGATAGACTATTGCCTCATGGATATTTTTAATTGAAATTTGAATTTATTCTAAATACTAGAAATTATGCATATGCTTCTATCTCTTACTGTATCAGTTTATACATAATCAAAAATTTAAGTGAATGTCGAATTCTCATTCTGAATTTCATGAAGATTGATAGGTAACAACACAAATTTTATGTTTCTTTTTCAAAATTACCATTAAGAAATAAACTACTACAATATGCATCAGCACTAGATCGATTAGGAATTTATGATAATTCATATATTATTGTTAGCCAAGATATGAAGCATCAAATTGACCATCTTTTGATGCACTTATATTCTTTTATAATTATGTCAACATTTTTAAAAGAATGTTGCCTTATAATCATTCTGTAACTCTTTTTCTTTCTGTTTTGTAATTGCATAATGGGTGATATGTGCTTTACTTAATTACTTTGTTTATAATTAATAAATAATTTGCTTAACAGATTTTTGAAGTTAATGTTGTGTGGATATGTAGTACATTAATGTATATCTATATCTATATCTATATATCATCATCACACACAAAAAAATAATATATATATATATATATATATATATAAAAGTATTTAATGCTCTCCAAATTTACGTTAAATGATTTGTGTTCTGACATAATCCACAATTGGAGTGAGATTTGCAACAACAATCCGTCTACCTTGCTTTTCAATTCTCCAAATTCCATATATTTCTAAGTTTTATAGTCAACCGTATACTTCTTAGGAAAAAAACAATGATTTTACATTATATATGCAAATTACATTAACACAAACATGGCCGAAATTTTAGAAATTACGATCATAAACTAGTCAATACTATAAAAGTATGTTATTTTGAGAAAAATGAGAAGTTTTAAGTTAAAAAGTGTTCAAGTGCATGTACTTAGTAAATAATATTATTTATGTCTAAAGGTATCTAAGAAAAAAGAAATTAAAATATGAAGTAATTAAGTAATTTTTAAAAATTTGAATTTAAATAAAAATCAAGAACTATAAGTAGCTAGAGAAAAAATGAATATTGAATGTGGTTAATTAGTTGATTTCTTTTGATCAATTTAAACATCTTTCAAAGCATGGATGATTTGTCAATGGAGCAGCAAAGGGTTAGTCCTGCTTTTTCGTTTTGTGGAATGTTCAATGTTCGTTGTAAAAATTTATTATTGTTATTGCTAACTAAAATATTTTTTTAAAAAAAATATAACTTGGTACAAATGATAAGTCATCATTTTTAAAAATAAATTCCACAACTATTCCTCCTTTTATTTATAGCAATAACAATGCAAACATAAATAGTATAATATAGATGGTTAGTTTAGCTTTACTGTAGTGCATTTTAAATTAGATTAGGAAAAAAATCTCATTTAACAAATACTTTTAAAATAAATCAACATAAATACGTATTTTTTTTATCCAACAAAAATCAAAGTCTTCATTCAAGCTGATTCATCATTTTCAAAAAATATAACTCTTCGTCTCCATTTCACCTTTACCAATTCACGTAGATTTTCTCCCAACAATAACCCATCATTTTCCGGCAATAATTTCTTCAAATAGAAGATAAAAATGAACTTCCCAAGGGAGAATTTCGATAAGAACGATCAGAATTTGTTCTAGTTAAACATTTTCACTAGCGAAGAAGAAACATGATCCAACGAATAGAGATAAATCGTTGAAAATTAGATCTAAACTTTCATATATAAGGGTAAAATTATCAAATCTAAATTAATTTATATTTATTTTAAATATGTTTAAGAATGGTTACGAAAAAATGGAAATAAGGGAGGTAGACATAATATCATAAACCAAAGAGGAGGTGAGTGTTATAGAGCGAAACCTGGAGGGTGGTCTCTCAAATTATCTATCTATATATATTAGGATGGACAAAAACTGTCACATATCAACATTACAAAAATTTGTATTTCTCATTAAAATAAATTGCTAAAATTTAAATGAGAACTATATTTTTAAGCTTTTACCATTTTAAAAAATAAACTTAACTGCAGACAAGTTTTTTAATCAAAGTGATAATTATCTATGTACTCCTATTTCAAAATAAATGTGTGTGTGTTAGAACTATTTTTTGTTTATTAATTATATTTTATAAGTAATAACATAATAGATGATGTTCTGTTGTTGACTTCTCGATTATATATACATAAATCAAAGATAGTTATCTGACTGTCCATAGTTAACTGAGAAAGGTTTTTTTTTTACCGAAAAAAACTAAAAATCAAAATTAAGGAATATATTCTATTTGTGAATCATATATATAGTCACCAGTTTATTTTACACCCAACAAAGATATAGTTCATATACTTGTCACTACCCAAGGTAGCCCTAGGTGTGAGATGACGTTTAAGACCCCGAGAGGCCCCATAGAAACCACTTAGCATTCATCACGCAATATAATATAATTCAAGAGATGTAAAAGACAATTTCAACATATACAAATTTATAGAGGAAAGCGAAAGTCTAAACATCGTCTCAAAGTCATCTAGTACATAAGATTGATCAGGACGTAGCCCGTACATCAAGTTCCAAAAACTGAAAGTAAAGACAAAAGGAAAACCAAGCCCGGTCATCGAAACATGAGGACTCACCAATCTTCAAGATTCTATATGAGATCCCCACAGAAGTGCGAATCTGTAAGGTCAGATTCTTTATTTGGGAAAATGTAGGCAAGAGTATTCGTTAGTACAAATACGTACCAAGTATGATAGCAATGCATTAAACATTTGAAAACATGCTTAGAAGTGGATATCTTTCTTGGTATGCAATGACCAAAACTAAAACATGATATAAAAAGGGTTAGAAGACATAAGTCATAAAACATGGTCAACGAAAATAGACATCATCTTTAATCACATGTGAGTTACTTCTTGAAGTAACCTTAGTTCATTATTGTGGGAGATTTATCTATCATCAACATATAAGACTATATGAGCTATCATCACGGAATTCGATGTCTACCCCATACCTAAAAGGGGTATCCTACTTGCCAAGGTAAGACCATGAACTTCTAGCTTATGTGGATCCACTAGCTAATGTCTATCTAAGACAATCATTCTATGGGGCACATAAGTATGTGATAAAGAGATTGCTACTAGAAGTACGACCTCTACTAATGGGTGAACTTCCATCTAAATATCCTCTTGGTGCTAAGCGTAAATCCCATAAAATACTCATTTCCTTAACTTATCTTTATTATCATTGGAAGTGCACATCATATTGTCAATCCAAACTAAGTCATATGTCATCCATGGAAAGGTACAATATAGTAACCAATCCAAGATAGGTTTTATTAGAATAGCTCCTTAACTTTGATTCATTTTAGGTGAGAAGACCTTTCAATCGTAGAATTCTTTATGTGAGAAAACCTTTTACATTCGTGCATGGGGTAGTTATTTAATCCTTTCACAACAATTAACCACCACCACAACATATATATATATATATATGCTTTTATTCTCAAGGCTATTTACATCATATATCATCATTCCATAAAAGCATGCATATTTCCATAATTCACTCTTCATAGTTCAAAATCTACTTTCAATCATTAATATCTCGAAAACATGGATTAAGCACGAGTTCATGAGGATTCATCTTAAAATCACGATATTATATTAAGTCATACATAAAAGTTCATAAATCAATTAAATAAATCAACGTTAAAAGGAACTCATGACATGGAAGAAAACCATAACTCAATTGGGGATTCTAACTTTGTAAATTGGAGAACTTAGGAACTCCATGGTGGAGAGAAATCCATGGATGAAAACTATCATACCTCAATACCAAGAGCTTGCCTTCAATGGTGGAATTTGAGTCTTGACTTGAGACCCTAGGTTGACTCCTTCTTCAAGCTTCAAGAGAGAAATATTTTGGAGAGGAAGACTTGTCCTTCTTTTAAGAATTTAAGAGAGTGGTTTTCAATTGGGGAAATTTAGGGTTAAAAACACTTATATAGGGCTTTATGTGAAGAATAAAATGATATAATATTATTCTAGAATAATTAGGAAAAGACCCAAAAGCCTTACAGAAAATAATTGATGACACCCATCGACGGCCAAACCGACGGTCTATTGGTTAGAACACAGACCGTTCTTGTTGAGCATCGTTTGGGGTTAGAGACCACCACTTGTAGACCCCCGACAACGAACCATACCTACGACCCGTGAGTCCATTGACGGTGAACCACAATTTTAGGTCCCAACTCTTGGCTTTAAAATTTCTCGAAGTCTAGGACTCACTTACGAGGTCTATCTACTACTCATACATTGAATGGCGGGCACCATTGAAAAACTATTGAAACTTATAATTTTTGGAAACCCGGGCTAGCCAATCGGAGAGTTGACCTATGTTTTGTGTCAGTCCACGGTCCATAGGTGACTTTGTCAAAATTGGCACCAGCTCCTGAAGAAAGCTTCAATTCTACCATTTTTGAATCTGAATGAAAATAAGGGATTTTGATGAATGAAAATAAGGGATTTTGGAAATTTGTAAAACTAATAGGAAATAATGGTAATAAGAGAACTTAAAGGTGGAATTTTTGTCATTTATCCATATATCTATATATGAAAAGATATTTTAGGATCCGTTTGACATTACTACTAAAAACTGTTTATTTTTATAAGCATTTAAAAAAAATATATTTTCAGAAAAGTATTTCGAAAAAAAGTAATTTGTTGACTAATTCATTTGGAAAATGTTTTTTATAAGCAAATTGTCTTTGAATAATCTTTCTTAAAAAGCCTTTTGAAAGTCAAATTACGATAAAGAGTAAGTATTAATGTATTCTCAATATTAAGATTATTTTATAGAGAAAAAATAGTGTAAATATCTATTACAACAAAAAAATTTTTTTTTATTAAAATAAAATATTCATGTTCAAATTTTCAATCAGGAAGGGTTGAAATCTTTATTTTTTATTCTATTTTCTTTTTCTTAGTCTTGCAAAAAGTTGTTTGATACCTTTTATTATCTCTAAAATGATAATAAAATAATAATATATAAACGTAAAATAAAATATAAAATTTAATATAAATATAAAAATAAAATTATTAAATGAAACTTAACCAAACATATGAGATAGGTTAAGAATATTTTGGTTGTTGAATGTTTAGCTTGAAGTATTGATGCTTTTATAATATATTAATTTCTATATATGTGCGATGTACGTATGCTCCCTATTATAATTAGCAGAAAGCATATACTCAAATCGATAATATATTAAGTGTCCACCATTTAAATAATTAATATAAGGATATGGAAAATAACTAAATAGTATTATCAAATAAGTAGCTAACAAACTAATATTAGTAAACTAAATTAATATTAAGGACAAACAAAGAGAGAGCATAATATGTATTAAACTTTTCTTATCTCTTACATTTGAAAATGTACTAGCTATTTATAGTAGTAATTTGAAATGTGTAACTTGGCCACTATTTGTCAAGTGTTGATGGTGAGCGAACTTTCTTACTCTTGTAAGCTCGTCTTGTCCTATCTATGCTCACTACCTCGTTGTCTTGCAAGCAGTTTCCCTCATCTTTCTCTTTCAGAAGAGCCTACTTACGACCATGGTTCGCGTCGCTATCGTGCTTGGTACGTTCGCTACTCTCTTTTCAGCCATTATTGTATGCGTGTAACCTAAGTCTACCCTTCAATTGGATATTTGTCTTGCAACATTACAAGTGACTTACATGTGGTAATGGCATATTTGCCTTGCAACATTACAAGTGACTTACATGTAGCAATGACCATTGTTTTACAACACTCCCCCTTGGATGTCTATGTAAATGAAGAATTGAAAACAAATATACATAGACATTCACAATACGCTTTACTTGGTGCCTCATTAAAAACCTTTCTAGGAAAACCCAATGGGACAAAACCTAGACTAAGGAAAAAAGAGTGCAGCACGTATTTTACTTCTCCTGATAAAGACCACGGTTCAGATGCTTAAGTCTTCGCATTCCAATCTTTTGCACCATCTTCTCAAGAGTTGAGACTGGTAAAGATTTGGTGAATAAATCTGATGGATTATCAGTTGAACGGATTTGTTGTACATCAATATCACCATTCTTTTGGAGAACATGTGTAAAAAATAATTTCGGTGAAATATGCTGCGTTTTATCTCCTTTTATGATAATTGAGCTATGCATGCAATATTGTCTTCAAATAGCACTGTGGGTACCTTGACATCACACTTCAAACCACATCTTTTTTTGATGAAATGTATCACTGATCTCAACCATACACATTCTCTACTTGATTCATGAATAGCTATTATCTCAGCATGATTTGAAGAAGTAGTGATTACGGTCTGCTTCGTAAATCGCCATGATATAACAGTACCTCTGTATGTGAACAGATAGCCTATTTGAGATCGAGCTTTATGTGGGTCAGATAAATAACATGCATCTGCATGACCAATAATATCTACACGACCAATAAGATTTACAGTATCTTTGTTAGTGTAAAACAAGCTCATATCACTAGTCCCTTTTAGATATCGCAATATATGTTTAACTCCATTTCAATGTCTTCATGTAGGAGAAGAACTAAATCTTGCTAATAAATTAACAGAAAACGCTATGTCATATCTCGTAGAATTAGCAAGATACATAAGTGCGTCAATTGCACTAAGATAAGGCACTTAAGGACCAAGAAGTTCCTCATTCTCTTCTCGAGGTCGGAATGGATCTATACTCACTTCAAGTGATTGTACACTCATTGGAGTACTTAATGTATGTGATTTGTCTATGTAAAATCGTTTCAAGATTTTCTCAGTATAAGCAAATTGATGGATAAAGGCTCCGTCTGCTAAATGTTCAGTTTGTAGACTAAGACAAAGTTTTGTCTTTCCAAGGTCTTTCATCGCAAATTCTTTCTTTAGATATTCAATTGCCTTTTGGACCTCTTCTGGGTTTCCAATGAGATTAATGTCATCAACATAAACAACAAAAATAACGATCCCTAATATTGTTTTGATAATAAGAATACAAGGACAAATGACATAATTTATATAATCTTATTTTATCAAGTACTCACTAAGGCGATTATACTACATGCACCCTGATTGTTTTAAGCCGTATAATGACTTTTGTAATATGATTGAACATATTTCCCAAAGTTTTGAACTGTAACGACCCGAGAGTATACCCTAGAAAAAATGATATCCTCAAATCGTCACACGACGTACTCAACCTCTCGGAGATCTTGTACAAGACCTTAGACATCATTCATCACATATAAATATGAAAAGTAGTGCTAAATTAAAATTTTTCACAACTTGTTAAAATATCTTTTATAGAAAAACATAGGAATTGCTAAGTCTCATAGTGGCCATCTTAGACTCAAGAATATATCTGGGTCACAGCCCATACATCGATAGAATAAGAAATAGCAAAGTCTAATACAATGTCTTTTGAATAGAAAAGCTAAACAAAGCGATGTCCTCGAATCAATTAAGGACATACCACAACTTGTTTGAAAGATGCTAATATCCAAGCTTTACTTCAACCAACTCCTCTCAAATGCCACCTACACCTTTAGAAGTAAAAAACATATGAAATTAGCACATTTAATGTACTAAGTAGGTGATATGCAATAAAATTATGCTAAAACGGACATTTGCATGTAATATGCTCTTTATGATCTTTTTGAAGAAAACCTCATAACATAAGTATAAGAACCACTTTCAGCATATCAAGCTTCACATATAAGACATATTCCAAGTAATCTACAATATAACATTAACATTACTTCAAACCATACAAGCATATATACCTCCCACTAAAGGTTATCCAAAGACTTACTTAAGTAAGATAAGAAGAGACCGCCCATACATCCTCTTCAAGCTCACCTAAATAATCCTTAAGACTACCTAAGACAAGATTATTCCCTTTTCATTACATTATCTCTCCACCTAAGGTTACTCCAATATTCGCCTAAGTAAGACATGAAGAGACCTCCCATACACCCTCTTTAAGCCTACCTAAGCAACCCTCAAAGCTACCCTAGATAGGGATCATTCTATTCAACATACATTAGCTTAAATCATAATCATTCTTTAAGTCAATTAAGACACATTTCGTTCATTAATGATTTCACATAATGGTCTTAGATAATACCTAGGGAACCTACATACTAGCATCTTCAAAGCCTACTCGTGTCATGTCTAGATATCGTCTCATTTCACTACCTAAACGTTGTAGAACTTCTTTAACACTAGAATGTATCTCATATGATGAGAATAGGCATTAATATCGACATAGACCTTACTAGCTAGGCATGGAATCTGGAGTCAACCTACTTCAACGAAGGGTGTTCTACTTGCTAAGGGTAGAACTAGGACACATCCCATGTAGGCACATGGTTAAGGAATATCAAGGGCTTCTTTGTACTCTAGTATCCTTCTCAAGTAGAGCTACTACCACAAGTATATTCATTAATTCTCATAGAGTATGTTCATTCACAATATCAAAGATGGATCCACTAGGGCTGCCACTCAATGGTCTATATAAGGATAGCTCAATGACTTTCTTAGAGATGGTTTCATGCCGTTTGAGCCAACCTATCCCTAAGTCTACCATTAGGAATATCAAGAGATCCTTTGTACTCTTAGTCTCCTTCTCAAGTAGAATACCACCCAAGCATATTCACTCATACACATACAAGGCAAATGTGTCTTAGCCTACTAAGTCAAGATTCTTATATTCACCGTCTTAGCATGTATCAAGTAGACGAACATAGTCTCCCAATCAATACACACACATCACCTTCATATCACATATTCAATAGTGTTCAAGTATCATATAGGAACAACCAAGTCAACCTATCAAGATACACTAGTAACACAACTAGAGACATCACCCTAGCCTATCATGATCACATATAGTCAATTAGGAGAGTTCAATCTCACACATACACATATGTCACATAGTCCTTCACATTAATCATATACAAGTCATAACATGATGATATCCCGATTTATAAAGTAATGTCGACAAGGGCATGTTCATTACAATTCATAAAGTAATGCCGACAAGGCCATGTTCATCACAATTCATAAAGTAATGCCGACAAGGTCATGTTCATCACAATTATAGCACATAAGCATCGCCATCATAATGAACCATACCAACCAACACAATTCAATACATATACTACAAAATATATAGAGAATTAGGTAAACTTACCCCAATCCATCATCAACACCAACAATCCTTTAGTCATTCCAATCAATTCAATTCACAAGGCTCTTACCAATAGCCATAAACATCAATCCAAGCCAATAATCAAACTATACAATCAATCCATCAAGATATCATATGAAAATCATCCAATTAAGGCAACCTATATACAATTCTAACATAATTCTTACATATATCAATAGCCCATTACAATCTACATAAGAATTCAATATTATTAAGTCTTGATCAAATCACCAATATTAGAGCCAAAATAGAAAATCATGATTTGCATGGGTTCATTGAGATTTTATCCTTAAAATATTGTATTAACATCAATTCAATCATAAAACATAGATTTAACACCTTTTATGCAAGAACCCATGGCTAGAATTCAAAGTAGAAGATTTCATGTTTTTTTATCATCTTTAAAACCATTTTAAATTGGCTCCTTGAATTGATGAGGATTCAAGGATGAAACACCATACCTCAATTGAAGATTAGCCCACAAAATTGGTGGAGAAAAACTTGAAAAATCTGCCTTCTTCTTTGGAGCTTCAAAACTTCAACAATGGAGTTTTGGAGAGAAGACTGGAGAGCTTTTGTTTTGAGTTGAGAGTTTTAGCTTTGATTGGTGAGTTTTGGAGTTTAAAAAGATTCAATAAACGTTAATAAATGATTCCCAAAGTCCCCAAAAGACCCCTGCACTTATTGGACATTTTAACCAATTCAAATTTGACTTAAAAACGACGCGACTAAATCTGGGAAGTCACTGCGCGCCGCGGAGGCATTTTAAATTCATGGTTTTGGAAAATTTTGAGACAGAATGGTTCACTATGGCCCCGTGTCACAGGGAAAACTTTTTTTCCTTTAAGTGTAGCAGGCGCGACGCGCAGCCACTGCCTAATCTTGGCTGGCTCGGCAGCTTGCTTAGCCCATGTTTGAGTCCTCCTTAAGAACCCTTAGGCTGGTCCCCAGGGCAACGTTCTCAGACGTTTTGACCTTACATATGTCCCTCTAGGTACTAGGGTCATCCCCACTGATTTTATACTCCAAACAATACCTTGAAACAAGCACAACGGACAAGGACACACAAGCACGTCTCAAGGCTATCTTTCAAACGTCTTGCACGTTTCACTTCCAAACTCTTCCAAACTTAACACACTACTTATAAACACTATAATTAAAAAAATTTAGGGCTTTAAAACCTCATGACACACATGTTAGACTCTAATTTCACCTAGTTCATTTTTAGTGGCGTTACATGAACTATATGCTTCAGGCATTTTAAGTCATTCTGGAATTTTCATATAAATTTCATTTCAAGTGAACCGTAAAGATAAGTTGTAACCACATCCATCAGATGTATTTAAAGATTTTTATGAAAAACTAAAATGATGAGATATAGAAAAGTTATTGTATCAATAACTGATGAATATGTTTCTTCGTAGTCGATACCCGGTCATTGAGAGAATCCTTGCGCAACAAGTCGTGCCTTGTATCTTGCAATTTCATCTATCTCATTTCACTTTCGCACAAAAATCCATTTATAGCCAACCTATTTTACACCATTTGGGGTTTGGACTACAGGTCCAAAAACCGCACGCTTAGAAAGTGAGTCTAGTTCTGATTGAATTACCTCTTGTCATTTTGGCCAATCACATATTCGTCGACATTCTTGGACAAATAAGGGTTCAAGATCATCATTGTCTTGCATAATGTTAAGTTCAACATTATATGCGAAGACATTATCAACTATGATTTTTGATCGATCTAAACTTATCCCATCACCCGTAAAACTTATTGAAAGTTCTTCATTCACTTGAGTCTCGGGTTCACTGATCTCTTCTGGAATATCAGGACTAATCAGATCTTGAATCTCTTCGTGAGATTCTTTTGTAGTGTCATTTTTTGTACTTTTTTTCTAGAATTTTTACTTTTTGAACCCAATGGTCTTCCACGCTTCAAGCGTGTTTGTGATTCCGAAGTCATGACACTTGTAGATGGTCCTTTTGGGACGTCAATTTGGATGGGCACATTTACTGCAGGAGTATGTGACTTTGTTATCCTTTTCAAATCAGTAAATGCGTCTAGAATTTGATTTGCTATGTCTTTGCAAATGGATGATCTTCTAGACCTCCTGTTCACACATGGGGGAACGTGGATCAAAATGAGATAATGATGAAACTTTTCATGAAATTTCACTTTTAAGTTCCTTTTTATCTCTCCCCTAATTACGAAAAATTTGTTTCATCAAATCGACAATCTGTAAATTTTGCAGTAAATAAATCTCCCCTCATTGGCTCAAGGTAGCAAATTATGGAGGGTGAATCAAACCCAACACATATGCCTAAACTTCTTTAGGGGCCATCTTAGTGCACTGCGGTGGTGCTACTGGCACAAATACAACACTTCCAAAAATTTGTAGATGAACAATATTTGGTTCATGACCAAATACTAATTGTGATGGAGAGCATTATTATAATTAGTCGGTGTGATATGAACAAGTGATGTTGCATGTAAGATAGCATGACCCTAAACAATAGTGGGTAATTTACTTTTCATAAGTAGAGGTCTTGCTATCAATTATAAGCGCTTAACAAATGACTCAACAAGACCATTTGAGTATGAACATGAACTACATATGTTGAACTTTTATCCCTATTGATAAGCAATAATCATTAAAAGCTTGGGATGTGAATTCTCCAGCATTATCAAGGCGAATTATTTTAATGGGATAATATGAAAATTGTGCTCTTTATCGTATTATTTGTGCCAATAATTTTGCAAACGCCAGGTTGCGAGATGATTAGAGACACACCTGAGACCATCTTGAAGATGCATCTAATAGGACCATAAAATATCTAAACAACCCACTAGATGGGTGAATAGGTCCACTGATATCCCCATGTATACGTTCTTAAAATTGAGTGTGTTAACCTTCATTGGTGATGACCTAGTTATCAATTTTCCTTGATAACAAGTAGGACATGAAAATTCATCACATGTAAGAATCTTCAGGTTCTTTAATGGATGTCCTTTTGAGTTTTCAATGATTCGTCTCGTCATTATTGATCCAGGATGACCCAATCGGTCATGTCAAAGCACAAAAGTTTTTAAGTCGTAAATTTCTGGTTTACGATAGAATGTGCTTCAACTGTACTTATTTTTGCATAATATAAGCCAGAAGATAAAGTTGATTATTTCTCCAACACATATTTTTGGTTTGAGACAATCTTGATAATGCCAATGTATTCAACATTCATTTCATTTATTGTCTCAACATGATATCCATTTCGGTGAATGTCTTTAAAACTTAACAAGTTTCTTGGAGATTTAGAAGAGAACAATGCATCTTCTATAACAAGTTTTGTCCCCTTAGGCAGGAATATAGTAGCTCTTCTAGAACCTTCTATTAAGTTCGAATTACCAGAAATTGTAGTAATATTTCCTTTTCTTCTAAGCAAGAGAAGTATTTCTCATCTTTGAATATAGCTTGTGTTGTTTCACTACCAATTACACAAATATCTTCATGATTGATCATTGATCCAAATGAAATTTGGGGCATATTCATATTTTCTATTTGAAGTAGCTTAAGTTGGCAGAGTCTCATGGGGATGACGTGTTATAAAATAAGTAGCTAACAAACTAATAATAATAAACTAAATTAATAATAAGGACAAACAAAGAGAGAGCATAATATGTATTAAACTTTTCTTATCTCTTACATTTGAAAATGTACTAGCTGTTTATAGTAGTAATTGTAAATGTGTAACTTGGCCACTATTTGCCAAGTGTTGATGGTGTTCACGTGGCATGCATATTTTCCTTGCAACATTACAAGTGACTTACATGTTGCAATGACATATTTGCCTTGCAACATTACAAGTGACTTACATGTGGCAATGACATATTTGCCTTGCAACATTACAAGTGACTTACATGTGGCAATATCCAATTTTTTACAATAAATAATAGTTATTTGAATGAACGATGAAGTTACATCGATGACTTCTCTATGATCAAAATATCTCCTAAATTTGTTAAATAAGCTCAGATATCATTCAGCCAAAAACCAAATGTACTAAAAAATTAATAGCATAAAAGTCAATCATTGAGAATTATTTACTCTATCAACCATTAATGAAAATCATCCGTATTTTTAAAAATTACTAGATGTTGCCCGTTCTATGCACGGGCCCAACAACGTAAATTATGATGTCATTTTTTTGTGTTTAATCTGAATTGTCACCAGAGATCTAGGACCTAAGTTGTATTTATATTTGAGAAATGTTAGAAATATATATATATATATATATATATATATATATATATATATATATATATAAAATATATTTTTTTATATTTATATATAAATATATTGACACACATTTAAGATTGCTCGATTCAGAAATTTTTTGATTTTCTTTTACAAAATGAATAAGTCATCCACTTGTTTGGCACGGTATACACTTTAACAATAATCCACAATTTTATTAAATATTTACTTATAAATCGATAATATTTATTTAATAAATCGGTTCGATACAATTTTTTTTGGTTGTTTCGGTCAATCTTTGATATTCGTTTTACACCCCTACATACAATCATATAATCACACTTACCTATTACTTCCTTTAGTACACTTGCAAAATCAAACCTAAGCGTATGTGCCATTGGCTAATTACACTATCCACCATCATATGCTACATGAATAACACAACGTATCACTTTTCTACCGGTATTGGTACTTCAAAGTTTGCACCATGAACACATAAATCACATAGGATATTGAAAATGTTGTCCATGGCCAGAATATTTCGTTGCTTTGTACTTTTCAAAGAGTTGCTTCCTATTAAACATTTTGAAATAGAAAGCGCTAAGCCATTAAAAATTCATAGCCACATTTAATAAATTAGTATGGAGAAGATGTGTGTGTGAGAGAGAAATCAAGACAACGTATTCTATCAAATCAAGGAACAGTGAAGAAAAACTACTTATGAGTACTACCAATATAACACCTCTAAAATGACTTACGTGAAACTAGAGCCTAAAACTTGTGTCTGAATGTTTGAAGTCCTAAAATGGGTTATAATGATGTTATGAGGTAGTGTGTAAAGTTTCATAAAGTTTGGAGGTCAAACGTCCAAGAACGTCCATGACGTTCGAAAGGTTTGCCTTGAAACGTCCTTGTGTGTCTTAGTATGTTTCGTCGAGTTTCACGTGTTTGTTTTGGATGTAATTGATGTGAAAGGTCCTTGAAGTGTATATGATCGTATTTGAGTTGGAAAGGTTTGGGAAAAACTCCCCAAGAACCAACCAAGGGTCCTTGAAAAAGGACCCATCATTTGGGCCAAGGCTGTCCAGACTAGCCTCACCCTACGGAGGGCATCGACGCCCAGTAGGTGGAATGAATCCCCTTAGGTGGGAGGTGTAGGTCAGGACTTAGACTAGGGAGCTTAATCTCCCAAAGGCAAGTCTCTGAACCCATCGACGGTCAGCCAGACGGCCCATCTGTGGACCTACGCCCCGTCGATGGGCAACCGTCGATGGTGGCTGCAATTGCTCGCTGGTTCACTGTAAAGTGTATGAGTGAATTGGTAAATTCACCCCACGTCCAAATAAATAAATGTGCGGTTTCCTAAGTTTTTTTTGGGTATTTCAAGTGGGTTTATAAGTCCTAAACACCTAGATGAATTCATTATTCCAAATCAAAAACCCAAAATCTCTAAGAAACTCTCTAGAACTTCATTGGAGCCAAAAATCAAGATAGAGCTTGGATTGAAGATTCTTTGGTGATTCTTCATCAATTATTCATCAAATTCGTGGTCTAGCATCAATTGAGGTATGATTTCATCCTTGAATCTCGTTTCTTCAAAGAGCCAAACTTCAAAGTGATTTACAAAGGCTTTCAAAGATGAAATTGTCCAATTTTGATATCTATCCATGGTTTCTTGCATAAAACATTTGAATCATTGTATATTGATTGAATTGATGTTAATTTGATGATTTTAATCTAAAAACTCTATGAACCCATGCAATTCATGTAACCCTAGATTTGATTATTTTGTGGGTGATTTGATTATGTCTTAATGCTATTCAATTCTTATGTAGTTTGATTAGGGCTATTGAAATATGATAGAATCATGTTAGAATTGTTAGTAAGCTGCCCTAAATTCATAAATCCATGTTGCATTATCTTTGATTCATTGTATATTGTAATTTTTGGGTTGAATTGTAAACTATGGCTATTGGTAAGAGCATTGGTATATTGTGTTGGATGAATTGACTATGGATTGAAGTTGTGAGGTTGTATTAATGGTATGTTGACCTAACCTTCTCTCCATATTGTGTAGTATAGGTCTGAGATAGTAATGATGTTTGGTATGGTTTTCTTATGGTGGCGGTGCTTATGTGCTATACTTGTGCATAATGTGTTCTTGTTGGCATTACTTTATAAATTGTGAATCAACATGGCCTCGTCGGCATTACTTTATGTATTATGGATTTATCATGTTATAACTTGATTATGTGAGTATGTGAAGGTTTTATTACTATGTCTTTATGTAGAGTAAAAAAATGAGTTCTTCTAGTTGATGATATGTGTCTCTAGTAGACTATAGTGTAGACATTATGTGGATTACTTGATGTTGAAGTATGATGTTTCTTGATAGATTATATGATACTTGTGATATTTAGATTGATGATTATGTGGTAGTAAATAGGGTGACCTATAGATGACATTGGTTATGCATATTTGCTTCTTGAATGATATGTTATATGTGAAGTATGTGTGTGTCTTGTTTTGGTAGACTTGTGTACCTTACTTAATACATGTACAATGTGAATATGACTTCTTGACTTAGTATGCTAAAAGTCCTTAGTCTTGTATGTGTGATTGACATGTGAACTTGAACATAGCTAAGAAGGTCCTTTATGTGGAACCTTCATCCTAGATGTAAGGTTATGATATCCTTGAAGTTGAAAGCCGTAATGGTATCCTTCTTGTGTGAATGGTGGACTTAAGGTTGGTTATCTGGAACGGCATGAAATCATCCGTAGGATGAGCTATCCTCTTAGCCATTGTAGGTAGCCTTAGTGAACACTCTTTGGTGAGGTGTAATGTGATTGGGTTGTGAACTGGATATGGAACCTTTTCATGTACTCCTTTATTTAAATACTCTATGAGAGCAAAGGCTAGCACCGAGTGAGTATGCTTGGGAAGTTGCTCTAACTAATTTGACTTTAGAGAATAAAGAAACCCTCGATATTCCTTAACCATGTGCCTACATGGGATGTGTTCTAGTTCTACCATTGGCAAGTAGAACACCCTCCATCGGAGTAGGTTCATGACTCCAGATTCCATGCATAGTTAGTATGGTCTATGTCGGTTATTGCCTATTCTCGTTATATGGGATAACTACTAGTGTTGGAGAAGTTCTATGAAGTTTAGGTGGTGGTATGGGACACTATCTAGACATTGCACGACTAGGCTTTGAAGGTGTTAGTGAGTGAGTCCCTAGGTCTTCTCCATGACCATTACTTGAATGTCCTTATGTGTTGAATGTCTCTTAAATTAATTAATGAAGATAATGACTTAAGTTAGAAAGCATGTTAATGAATAAGTACTAGTCTAGAGTGACTTTAAGGATTGCCTTGTTAAGGTGTGAAGGGGGAATAGGAATGGTCTCTTCATGTCTTACCTAGGGAAGTATTAAGAATAACTCTAAATAGGAAAGTTGGTTAATGAAGTGAGAATGTTATCATCCTAGGTAGTCTAAAGGATCTCTTAGGTGTGTGAAGGGATTCTATAGGCGGTCGCTTCATAACTCACTCAAGTGAACCTTAGAATCACCTTTGGTAGGAGAATATCATGTTTATGTATTTTGTAGGTGTTATTGATTCTATATTGTAAGGTGTGAGTTTTATTGGAAGTTATAGTGAAGTTCACTGTAAGCTCACTGTAAGGTTTATTAAATTGATATAAATTGTGTATGACTTATATTGTGTTCTAAATGTGATGGTTGGTGCTTAAATGTGGTTCTTATACTTTTAATGTGATGTTTTAACCAAAAATAGCATATTTCTCATAAATGTCTGTTTCTCATGATTTTATGCATTAAGCCATACTTAGTACATGCATTGTACTAATTCCATACTTTTTTTCTATCTCCAAAGGTGTGGTTATCAGGTGAAAAGTGTCTTGAAGTAAGCTTGGAATCTAGAAACCGTTCAAGCAAAGTTGAAGTATGTCCTCACTTGACTCAAGGACATAACCATTGTGACGACCCTCAAAATTAAGTAAGGTAGCTAGAGTCTCACATATGTCTAAAAAGGTTAATAATATGCTCATTAAGTGTTTTATAGTATGTATAATTGATTTGAGGTGATTTGGAAGTCAAACGTCAAGGGACGACCAAGACGTTCGACGACTAGTCACCAAAGGGGCTTAGGTGTTTTTATGTGATTATGTGTGTTTTATGGACTCTTTCGTTTCTTATATGAGTTATAATGATGTTTATAGGCAGTGTGTTAAGTTTCACGAAGTTTGGAGGTCAAACGTTCAAGAACGTCCAAGACGTTCGAAAGTTAGTCTTTAGACATACTAGCGAGTCCTTGTATGTTTGACTTGTTTTATGTGTTGTTTGGAGTTGAGAAGCAGTGTAGTTGACCGTATTACCTTAATAGACATGTTAAGATCAAAACGTTCGGGTACGACACCCCGAGGATCACCCGAAGGGCCCCCAAGGAGGACCCAAACCTTGGACAAGAGGTTGCCCAAGGCAACGAGCAAAGTCAAAGAATTGGACCTTGCCCTAGAGACGCGCACCTGTCACGCACCTCACTGCCTCAAATTTTATTTAGGGCAGAATGGTGAGGCTGCTCCGCGACGCGCAGCCCACTCCCAGATCCGGTTGCGTCATTTTTAAGTCAATTTTGACATGTCTAAGAGCCCCAATTCGTGTGGGGGTGTTTTGGTAACTTGGGAGACGTTTTATTAACTTATTTTAGGATATTTTTAAACCCTTTCCCAATCCAAAACCCCAATACCCATTAAGAAATCAAATTGTCAAAGTTCTCTTCTCTTCCAAAAATCCAAAAAACCCCATTGAAGACCAAGCTCAAGAACAAGCTATGGAGATGGATTCTTGGAGCTTTCTTCTCAGATTTTCATGGGTATTTTAATGTATAAGGTATGGTGATCCTTCATCCATAGATAACCATTCATCTATGGAGTCCTTTCAAAGGTTTTCTAAACATGAATTCTAAGTCAAAAATCCTATTTTTCAATCTAGCCATGGCTTCATTCTCAAATTGATTTCAAAAGCATTCTAATGATGAAAATATGTTTATCTAATGATTTTATGATGAATTTCTATCCAATTTTATGAAGAACCCATCCTCCTCCTAATTTCTCAAATTAGCCTATAATGTGGGTCTTGTGATATTGACTTGATGTTTATAGAATTGTGATTAGATTGTATTGAATTGCTTATTGCTATTACTTTCTATATCAATTGAATCTGAATTGTGGAGGAATTATCAAAGATGATCATTCGCTTAGAGATTGTAAGGTTTTTTATTTTCTCTAATTAGCCTAGAATGTACATTGAATTATGTTGATTGGTATGGTCCACTTTTGGTGGCGGTGTTTACATTCTTGTACATGTTTATGTGTTAGTATCATGGCCTTGAAGGCATTATATGCCATATGAATTGGTATGATGATTTCTATGTTAGGAAGTTGAAAGATTTAGCCTTGATTATAATATCATGCCTAAGTGAATTGATGTTATGTGATGTTATGTGTATAGTCTTCTACACTACTTGTTTAATCTAGGTGTGAAGATGATGTTATATGCATATATGTGATGATCATGTTAGTGTTAGGTGTGGTCTATATGTCTAATGGTGATAAATATCGTTATAGCATGACCCCTACCCATATGAACCCTATATGAATGTATAATCAAAGTATGCTAAGAGTCTTATACTTTATTGTTTAATATGCACTTGCCTCCTATGATGTAATGTGAGTGTGTGTAGTCTATAGTCCTCAATACTCTATATATGTGTATGACTTGAGACTTGAAGAATGTTACATGTGTTGTGGTCTTTAGAGGGTGACTTCCTCAATACTATGTGATAGCCATTATGTGATCATGTTGACCAATGTACACACACTTCATGCATATCTATGAGTAGGATAGATTCATGATGATTAAGGAAAGGATACTTCTACTATGCATCATTACCTATTTCTATGCATGTAAAGTATATGATTTATGAAGTTATGAACATGTGTGCCTAAAGGTGTTTATGTGAAGGTAGATCTCACATATATGTACACACACACATGCATGTATGAATATGATATGATTATGTGAAAGGACATTCTCACATAATATAGGTTCGACGATGAATGTAGAATTCTCATCCTAGATACCTTTGAGCTATATGATATATGAGGGAGTAAATCCCTAAGGCCTATTCTTATAAACTAATGTTATCTAAAGGCTTAATGATGTTTAAAAAGGGAGTTATTGCTTAGCACCAAAACGGCATGTAAATTAGATGGAGGTCTCACGTTAGTAAGTCCGGCCTCCCACATGGGTTTCTTCACGACTAGTAGTGTGGATTCACAAGTTATATGTTGTCTCATGAGATGGAAACCCTCACGTTAGTAAGTCAAGGTTTCTAAAAGCAATATCCTTGTCCCTTAACTATGTGCCCACATAGGATTCTAGCTTAGTGGATCCACTTAGATAAGCTATGTACGAATGATTGCACCTTAGGCAAGTGTTAACCCTCTCTTTTCAGTGTGGGAGTAGAACACCGAATTCCATGTAGCTTACATGATCTATGTCGGTTATGACTATGTCTCCCGAAGGTTAATAATTAACTAAGATAAGAATATGAACTCTAATCTAAATTCCTTGAGAAGTGTACTTGGTATGGGAGGACTATGGACCCTACCTATATATTGCACTAGATGACTTCAAGAAAGGATAGGAGTGGAGACCCTTATGAAGTAAATACTTATGTTATATATGACTTGTATGAATGCATGTTAAGTGACATTGTTATGTTAAGACATGAAATATGACTATGGATGTGAATTATACTTATGGCTTCTAAATGGGTTTACTTAGTATATGTGGGGGTATGGGACTCCATGTGTACATTGCACAAGTAAGCTTGTGAAGAGGTTATGGGGGTAGTTTACCTATGATATGAACTAAGTGATTTATGATTAAGGTTGTAGTAAAGGAAAGAGTCCTTATATGATGATATGAAGTGTGCGGCCTTATCGCTAGTTGTAAATGAATATGTTATGACTTGTTGAATATGTTGTGACTTGTTGAATATGTTATACCTAGTCTAGGGTGACTTCTTAGGTACACTTGGTGGAAGTAGCATTATGGGATGTTACCTACACATTGCACTAGTGTGACTTAGGAGTTGTCTTAGGTGATGGTTCTTATGTGAAGTTGATGTCTTTGATGTGCTTATGACTTGTGAATATATGTGATTGTATTTATGAAGCATATTATGAAAGACTATTGTAAGGTGACCTCAAGGTGATGCATTGCACTAGGTACACTTGAGGGTTACTTAATAAAAGAAGTGAGATAAAAGAGAGGTAATGTATAATGTGTATTGAATATGTTTCAAAGTATGATAAATGGATTTATGTGCTATTATGAGTAGTATCCATGCCTATATTATGTATGTGAACTATATTGAGCTTATATGTGCCTATGTTCATGAAGTTTAATAAAAAGACATGTTGCATGATTTCAAAAGAAATGTCCTCTTTAAATGCATGTTTTTGCATGGTTGCCATACTTAGTGCGTTCTTGTACTAAAACCATTCTTCTTCATCTTTTTACACAAAGTGTAGGTGGTGATGGCTAGAGGTTATCTCCTAGGTGAAGATCTTGGATATATCCCCCAAGTTCAAGTAAAGGAGCCCTTATGATTCAAGGGTTGCCTATGTCACGATGTTTCTTTAAGTTTATGTAATAGCTTAGACTTATATTTTATGTTGTATGGGCCGTGTCCCTATTCTATTCTATTGAGTTGTGTCTTAAGATGGCAAAGAGACATTAGAGTCTAAATATGTTTTATGACTCTTATTATATATATATATATATATATATATATATATATATATATATATATATATATATATATATATATATATATATATGAAGTGATATTTAGCATATGACGTGCTATGAAAAGTTTTAAATTTTCTGCTATTTTTATGATTATTCTATGAAGGTACGCTAAGAGTCTTGTCTTAGACCTCCGAGAGGTCGACGACGCCGTGTGGCGATCTAAGAGCGCTCTAACTACTAGGGGCTACTTTGGGTCGTTACAACCATCTTTAGACTTCTTTTATTCAAGTATTGTAACAGACTAAGTAATTATATATTTCGTATTATATCTGCCGTGTCCCAAGTATTCTTGAGTCTAAGATTGACATATGTTGAGACTTAGTATTTTCTTATGATTTTATATGAAAGATGTTTTAAGATATTTCGTGTGAAAAGTTTTAATTCCGCACTACTTTTCATACATGTATGCAATGAATGATGACAACGAGCTTGTACAAGACCTCCGAGAGGTCAAGTACGCCACGTCGCGCTCCAAGAGTGTCATACCTTCTAGGGTGTGCTCTCGGGGTGTGACAATCCAATAGTCTAGACTTCAAGTTATATTTCTTTAGAGAGGGGTCGAGGAGGGCACAGAGTTAATAAAGGACAAAAACTGTTTGTACAATCTAAGGATACATCAACATTTTAATTCTTTCTCAAAAATTCAAATAGAAAAATTATTTTTGACATTCTCAAATAAACATGATAAGTAATAATAATAAAATATCAGATGTTCCCGTGATTATTTTAACATCATGTCAAAATATATATTCGAATTAAATAATTTATTTAATGATATTCTTTTTCTATTTTATTTGAAATTCATTTAAGAAAATAGATTAAAAATATGAGTCTCAATATATTAAAAATTTACGTACTGATCCATCTTTAGATTAATTTTGAGTACACTTATAAATTTGTTTTATAGGTGTTTAACAAACATAAACAATGACCTACTTTATAAAAAATAAAATGAATCATCTCATTCTTTACAAAATGATAAAAGGATAAAAAAAAATTATGACTTTACATTTTGCCTTTATATTCATTAAAATTAGGAGAACAATTTAGCATAGTAAGGCACGAACTGTTTTTAAAAACTAATTTATATATTTGATGGATGAATTTTTTATCTCAAATAATGAGAATTTAAAAATATTAACAAAAGTTAATATCATATATATTGCATAATTTAACATAATCTAGTTAAAATAATAATTTATATAACTTGCTTAAAATGATTTTAACTGATGATAAAATAATATTTATAAATAAATATATATTGCTCAATTAATTAGATAATGACATATATGTTGTGGGATTATACATAAAAAAGAGAAATCAAATAAATTAGATACTTCAAAGTTAATTTTACAATAAAAAAATAAAAGCAACATGAAATTTAAAAGTCTAAAGAGAACAAAAGGAAATGTCATAACATGCTCTGATTTTTTTAAAAATTTTTATTCTTGAAGAGCTTGCTCACTGTATCCATTCCTTATGACTTAGGCCTTTTGAGAATTGCAATTGTGATTGATATTGAATTTAACATGTTAACTGGTCATTATCATATTCATAACGATGTTTGAAAAATGTGGATCAATTGAATTTTGTTTAAAATTTGTTATATGGACAAGTCTCAAAAATGACGTGCTCACACTAAGAAATAGTGAATTTTACTTTTGTCTTATAATTATTTTACAAAAGTATGACCATCATGTAGGGAATTAATTAAAATGAAGTTCTTAATGTTAAAAAAAAATTGCATTATTGATCTTCCTCATAAGAGATCTATATCGAAACATGTATTATTTAGGATGCAAATTACAAATAAAGGGTGACAAATTTATTGGTATATGACATGAGAGGGGAGAGAATTGAGGAGTGAATGAAATGAAGAATGTGTTAGTGTCTATTTACTTGACAAAATAAATTAATTGTAATAATAATAACTAAAAATGTTTCTAGAACTATTTGATTTTCTTGTTATCATTCTTCTTGTTAGCGTGAAATTATATTTTTATCCTTGATTATTATTCACTTAAGATGTTTCTAAAATTATTTACTATCTTTCTTAATACATTTTTGTTAGAATAAAATTATATTTTTACCCTTAGTCTTCCTACTACCACTTCACTCTTCTATAGAATAGACATATATAGAAAGATGTCTCTAGAATTATGTACTATCTTTCTTAATACATTTTTGTTAGAATAAAATTATATTTTTACCCTTAATCGTCCTATCACTTCACTCTTCTATATAATAGAAATATATTATAGTTACGTCTTAAAAGTAGACAATAATTTGTGGGCCAACATCCTACAAGTAGACAATACATTTCTGGACCAATAAAGTACAATAATTTATCCTTCTCTGTCATGATATATATGAATTAGGAGTGATAAACGAGTAGGTCGAGTTGCATATGCATTGAATATAAATGAGTTAAACAAAATAGATAACAGATTTGATTTGACTCATATCTTAAATGGACAAAAATGAGTTATCTAAATAATATGAATAAATATATCTATATTAATACCTTTGAACTTTCTAGAAAGGTTTAAATATAATATACCTTTCATTTATCTATTTGGCTAAAGATGTTTCCCTATCTAGCTTTTTGACCTATTTTTACCCTTAAAATTAATAACCATATTTTTGAATTATTATTATTATTCATTACATCATGATATCTTCCTATTAGATAAACTGAAATTTCGAACCCATCAATCTTTTGACAACCCATAAACCAAACCCAATTAAAGATACATCTCTCTTTCCCTCATAAATTTAATAGTCTCTTTTCTTCTTCTCCATAACTTATTATTCAATAATGTCAACCCTAATACCACATCAAACCTACACTCCCAGTTCCTGGAGTTAAGTAAAGAGGCGATTAGATCTATGGAAAAGACAGAGATGTATCTTTCTATTTTTTTATTGTTTTTTTTAAATTGAGTTTGGGCCATTGGGAAGGGGCATGGGCCGTGGATATGAATCGGGGCAGGTTGGAATAGATTGGGGGATAGGAAGATGTCACATTGTAAAATAATTGATTGAAAAATTGAATGTTAATTTTAAGGGCAAAAATAGGCAAAAAAAAAAAAAGTAAAATAAAAATAAGGGGTATTTTTAGCCAATAAATGAATTAAGGGTATAATTAAAAATTTTCACAGATATTTTTTGTTCTTTTTCGTAAAAAAAATATTTACTTTTATCACCCCACCCCCTTCTATCCTCGTCAAAACGTTAATTTGTTTTTTAAAAAAGTTGAGATTTTTTTCATTACCCCACCTAATTTCTCCCCTCCATCTACACCCAAAAAAGTTATATCCAAATATTACTTTTCTTTCTTTATAAGTAGTATTAGTTTTATCCATTTTAAATAGGGAAAAGGGACGAATTTACCCCCGAACTTTTATAAATGATACGTATATGCCCTCCGTTATACTTTGCGTCCATATAAGCCCCTATCGTCCAATTATAGGTACATATATACCCCTCTCACTAACGGACCCCTAATTTTTACACGTGTCTTAATCCTATTGAACTACCCGTTTGACTCTTTTTTTAACTCATAACCCAACTATCCGCCCCATAACCCAATATCCACTCAATTTCCTCTAAAGGAATCCAAATTAAAACACCCAAATTAAAACACCCAATATAAGCTACAATGTATTAGCATATAATCTCCTGAAATTATATCATGCCTGCAACCAATTTGGCAAGGTAGTCTTTTTTATGATTGGAAACACAGTGGAAAACGATCTCCACTATTCAAAATAAAAGCTTAACATTTTCATTTCAGAAAAGTTGTGGCTGTAAATACGAGAGAAACAAGAGATATGCATGACAGCACCATGGCAGAGTATGGGATATGTATCAAGATGACCATCTTATGTATCATGTATCATATGATAAATCGTGTTGTAAGATACATGGCAAAGTTTAAACGATGCATAGAAAGAAAAAATAAGCGACTAAAGAGGATTTTATATACTTCTTATAAGTCACTGAGAGGCTTGTTTAACACAAGGTAATTTATCGAGGAGAGGTTTTTCCAAAATAAATGCCACATGTGTGCAAAAGCTCCAGAGATCCCTAATCATCTCTTTGTACATTACAACAAGGACTGGTAGATGAGGTCTTATTTCATAATCTTTTTGCAATGAACCATACCAAACACACCAAAAAAATTATACTAAGTAGGGAAAGGACAAAAAAGCAGGTTAAAACAATGTGAAAAAAGCAGTACTCATGTGCATTTGTTGGACAGTTCAGGTAGAGAATTGTACACATCTAATCATAGACGCTTTGAAGAAAGGAATAAAAGCAAAAATGCTTGTTATGCTTGCAATCAAATGTCTTTAACCCTTTAAGTTCTGGTGTAACTTGAAAATTACATACGAATCAGACACTATGGACTCTCTGAATGCTTACAGAGTCTAAATTCACTCTGTAAGTTGATAGCTTACAGCGAAACGTTCCTGAAAAAAATATATGGTAACTTCAAAGGAGATATTGAGAAGCATGTTGGGTAGCTTATATTTTGGTGTTTTAATTTGGGTGTTTTAATTTGGATTCCTTTTAGAGAAAATTGGGTGGGTATTGGATTATGGGTTAAAAAAAAGGGTCAAACAGGTAGTTCAATAGGATTAAGACACGTGTAAAATATTAATGGTCCGTTAGTGAGAGGGGTGTATATGTATCTATAATTGGACGGCAGGGGCTTATATGGATGCAAAGTATAACGGAGGGTATATACGTATCATTTATTAAAGTTCGGGAGTAAATCCGTCCTTTTTCCCTTTTAAAAATGGATAAATAGGAACAGATACAATTACCCATTTGCCACCCATAAATCATATTATAAACATATCCCAAGTGGTTCTATTTTATTTCAAAGAGTGCAACTTTGATGATGGCACTTACAGAGACGCCCACAATTTATATAATTATTTTTTAAATAGAGGTAAGCAAGTCCATTGTTTTGTTTATTATGGTCAAAACTGGAAACTCAACTACAATTATTAATTTACAAAAGTATGTAGGTTATTGCACCTCTATATAAATCACCATGCATCTGAAAAGGGAAGATCCATCAAGTCTGGTTAATTACATGGAGTTGGTTTCCTTCTTTCTATTCATTTCCTTCCTTTTTCTTCTAATTAAAAAATGGAGCAACTCCAATACCCTCAAGAAAAAGGTTTTGCCCCCCGGGCCATGGAGGCTACCAATTATTGGAAATGTGCATCACTTGACAAATGGAGTACCACATCGAGTTCTCAAAAACTTATCGGAAAAATATGGGCCTATTATGTACTTACAACTTGGGGAAGTTCCAACCGTAGTTGTATCCTCCCCACACATGGCCAAACAAATTCTAAAAACTCATGATTTAGCTTTTGCATCTAGGCTAGAAACCATGATGGGAAAGATTATTTGTTATGATTGTAAGGATATTGCCTTTTCTCCATATGGTGATTATTGGAGACATATGCGTAAATTGTCTACTTTGGAGTTACTTAGTGCCAAGATGGTCAAGTCCTTTAGCCCAATTCGACAAGAGGAGCTCTCAACCCTCCTATCATCTATTGGATCAATGGATGTTGATTCGCCAATTAACTTGCCAGAAAAGCTCTTATGGTTTATGAATGCTGAAATTTGTAGAAATAGATACACAGAGTAGCTGAAGGGGGTTCGACATCTACTATATATACATAAAATATTATTTTAACCATGTATAAATAGTATAATTTTCCGTCAAAGGGGGTTCAGATGAACCCCCTTCCACCAAGGTGGCTCCGCCCCTGGGCCCGCGTTTGGGAACGTGTGTAAAGATCAAAAGGAGTTGATAACACTAATTCATCAAGCACAATCATTATCCGGTGGATTTGAGCTGGCTGATTTATTTCCTTCAAAAAAAATTCTACACGGAATTAGCGGGATGAATGTTGAGATTTCAGCTCAAACTTCTTCTTCAGCTCCTTCAATCAAGAAATGCAGCAAAGGAAATGAGGACAAACAAGCAAAGAAGTTGAACCCTAGGATTTGTCAAAATATCTCCAAACACACGAGTGATGCCAAGACATTTGGGCTTCTTCAGACTGGGCCTCGGCTTCCTCAGACTGGGCCTGGAAATATCAATTTGAATACGGGCCCAACTTGATGAAAATTCTAGTATGTGTACATATTGATGACCTAGAAATATTTTCAGCTCTATTGTCTATTTTATCCTTATTTTCTAGACATTGTTAGATAATAAAGTTTGTTATTGAATAGCAAATAGCAGTAGGACACCTGTATAGTCAGTTAGGAATAGAACGTTCTTTTGATTTCTACATAGCTGTATATATACATGTATTTAGAAGAGATGAATACACAGAAAATTTCCAATACTATCTCTTTACTGTTTCTTGTAATTCTTTCATGGTATTAGAGCAGTAATCAAATAATCAATCATATCAAATCATACCAAACGAATCTGTCTCAAACCCTGAATCAACACCTGCAGTTTTGGTAGGTGGATCATCTTCAGGAACAAAAATTGATATCAATCATGCCTTCTATCTTCATTCTTCAGACTCTCCTGGAATGGGGCTGGTGAGCAGCACTTTTGATGGAAAGGGCTATCAAGGTTGGAAGAGATCAGTTCTCATAGCACTATCTGCAAAGAACAAGCTAGGTTTCATCACCGGAACACATCCTTCACCAGATCCAGCATCTTCAGATCTGCAGCCTTGGAGTAGGTGTAACGACATGGTAACATCTTGGCTTCTTAATTCCCTTTCAAAAGAAATAGCAGATAGTGTTATATATTCTAGAACTGCAAAGGAACTCTGGATGAGTCTGGAGCATAGATTTGGTCAGTCAAATGGTGCTAAAATTTTCCATTTGAAAAAAGAACTTAACAGGCTGGTGTAGGGAACTAACAACATTGCAGGATACTTCACCAAACTCAAGAGACTATGGGATGAGTTGGCTTCACTTGATTCACATGATAAGTGCACTTTTGTGTGCATCTGTGAAGGAAAACAGAAACTGGAAAAATTAGTAGAGGATGAAATGCTCATACAGTTTCTCATGGGACTCAATGATACATATGCTCAAGCTAGGGGAAACATTCTTATGATGAATCCTCTTCCTAACATTAATATTGCCTATTCATTGATTTTACAGGATGAGAACCAAAAGCAGACATACATGAGCCCTATAATGCCTAATGACTCTTCATCTTTCATGGTGAACAATATGAATCAAAACAAAAATGGTAAGCAATTTCAGAAGTTAAGCCTTGGTGCATCAGGATCAGGTTCTGGATCTAAGCCAAACATGGGCTACCCTAGGATGAATAACCACCAGCAACCACCACCTAGATACCCAAGGCAGAATCAAAGGTTCAAAGGAAAGAAGAAATATAATCCTAATGTTTCCTGTACTTATTATGGTAAAACAGGTCATATCATAGATGAATGTTACAGATTGATTGGGTTTCCTAAAGATTTCAACATCACAAATGACAAGAACTATTCAACATCGGTTAGAGGAAATGCAGCTGCTTCTATGGAGGAAGAGGATCCTAACTACTATATGGATCAAGTCAACCAACACATGAGCAAGGAACAATTTGGACATTTCATTCAAGTCATGAAACAAATGAAGATCCCAGAATCAACAACTAAAAATGCAGCAGCTGATATCAATGCTAATGTTGTGGCTGGTACTATTTTAAAGTACTTTGGGACTTGTTTTTCTGTTTTTAATTCTGGAACTTGGATAATAGATTCAGGGGACTTCGAGCATATGTGTTTCAATTCTGACTCATTTACTTCTTTATCTACTCTTAGAATTCCAATCAATATAAATCTTCCTAATTCTCACTCTATAAGTGTCACTCATATAGGTAGTGTAAAAAAAATTTCTGACTTGACAATACACAATGTTTTGTATGTGCCAAGTTTCAAGTACAACCTATTATCAGTTCATAAATTCTGCAGTCAGTTCAGAAATACAGTTTCTTTCAATTCTAACAACTGTATGTTGCAGGGCCATTCAATGAAGAGGCTTCAAGTTTTTGGTGAAGCAAAAGAAGGTCTCTACTTGTTGCAACCTTTCCCTAAGAAGTCTAGTGCAAGTCAAAATACTTTCCTGGAGTCAAAAAAATGTAGTAGAATCAGTAGTTCTGTTTGTTTTCCTGATTCAATTTCAGTTTCCTTTCCTGTTTCTTCAAATGTTTCTTCCAATGTAAGGCTATGGCATGTAAGATTAGGGCATTTGCCCTATGCATCAATAAAAAATGTCAGTTTCTTTACTATGCCTCAGCTTTCTGATTGTTATTGTGATGTATGTCCCAAGGCTAGACAGTCTAGATTGCCTTTTCCTACTAGTGAAATCACCACTAAGAATTGTTTTGATCTAATTCACATTGACACTTGGGGACCATACAAGGTGTCTACCTATAACAACTATAGGTATTTTTTAACAATTGTGGATGACTTCAGTAGAGCTACATGGACATATTTAATGAGCACCAAATGCAATTCTTTTTCTGTAATTCAGAGTTGTTTGTCTATGGCTGAGAGACAATTCAATGCTAAAGTGAAAATAATTAGATCTGATAATGCTATGGAACTAGGGAAAAGTGAAACAGCCTTAAATTTTTTGAGATCACAAGGAATTGTCCATCAAACTTCTTGTGTGGCTACCCCATAACAAAATGGAGTAGATGAAAGAAAACACAGACACTTGTTGGAGATTGCAAGAGCCCTTTTGTTTCATTCAAAGGTTCCACTTATCTATTGGGGTGAATGCATCCTAACAGCTACTTTCTTGATCAATAGATTGCCATCAAGAGTCATTCATGGAAAAACTCCTTATGAAGTTTTATTTGGTACACCACCCTCCTATCAGAATCTCAGATGTTTTGGTTGTCTCTGCTATGCTAGTATATTAAGTCAGGGAAGGAACAAATTTGAGCCAAGAGCTTATAAATGTTGTGTTTTTCTGGGATACCCAAGTAACCAAAAAGGGTACAAGATACTTGACTTAGAAACTAGGAAAGTCAGTGTTTCTAGAGATGTTCATTTTGTCGAAAATCATTTTCCTTTTTCACATTCTTCTCCTGATAATTCTATCTTCATCACTCATGATTCCATTGATCATTCTTCTAATCCACCACAGGATCCTTCAGATTTTGAGGATTCCACCATCACTACAGGTACTGATTTTTTTCCTGCAACAAATGTTCCTGTCAATTCCCCTGTTACAGATACACCACTAGTACAGTCAACTGTTCCTTCTGAACATGTTGCATCACCATCACCAGTTCCTGTTAGAAGATCTCACAGAACAAATATTGGAACTCTGCCTTCATATCTTAAGGATTATATTTGTAACACCATTTACCTTAGTGATGTTACAGACTATTGTCTTGCTGTTCCCAGCAATCCTTCTAATTTTTCTTATGATAATCTCTCTCAACCTAGTCAAATGGTCCTCAGGTCTACCTCTACTATATCAGAACCTAGAAGCTTTTATGAGGCTTCAATGCATGCAGGTTGATAGCAAGCAATGCAAGATGAATTCGATGCCCTACAATCTAATCATACTTGGGATGTTGTGCCTTTACCTAAAGGAAGAAAAGCTTTACCTTGCAAATGGGTCTACAAGGTAAGCAACATGCTGATGGGACAGTTGAAAGATTGAAGGCAAGAATAGTTGTGAGAGGGGACATACAGAAAGAGGGGATTGATTATAATGAGACATTTTCACCAGTGGTAAAAATGACCACAATCAGATGTTTATTAGCAATTGCCACTAAGAAAGGGTGGAATATTTTCCAGTTTGATGTCAACAATGCCTTCTTGCAAGGAGAATTGCAAGAAGAAGTCTACATGAAATTTCCTAATGGTCTGGATCCACCTCATCCTAACATGGTGTCTTCACATCATAGTAACATGCGCAAGTTGGGGCTCACTTTGTTCCCCTCCAACTTGAGAGGGGATGTTGAGATTTCAGCTCAAACTTCTTCTTCTTCAGCTCCTTCAATCAAGAAATGAAGCAAAGGAAATGAGGACAAACAAGCAAAGAAGTTGAACCCTAGGATTTGTCAAAATATATCCAAACACACGAGTGATGCCAAGACATTTGGGCTTCTTTAGACTGGGCCTCGGCTTCCTCAGACTGGGCCTGGAAATATCAATTTGAATACGGGCCCAACTTGATGAAATTTCTAGTCTGTGTACATATTGATGACCTAGAAATATTTTCAGCTATATTGTCTATTTTATCCTTATTTTCTAGACATTGTTAGATAATAAAGTTTGTTATTGAATAGCAAATAGCAGTAGGACACCTGTATAGTCAGTTAGGAATAGAACGTTCTTTTGATTTCCACATAGTTGTATATATACATGTATTTAGAAGAGATGAATACACAGAAAATTTCCAATACTATCTCTTTATTGTTTCTTGCAATTCTTTCAATGAAGTCTAAACTAATGAAAGCTCGTAATAAGGTAGACGTAGTCTTGGAATATTATCAATGTACATAGAGAAAATCGGGCTAATGGAAAAAATTGTAATGGTGAATCTGGAGCTGGAGATCTGATCGATGTATTTCTAAGAGTCATGGAGAGCGGTGAATTTCCATTTCCCCTAACAAATGACAACATCAAAGCAGTTATACTAGTAAGTATAGTATTTCCTTTATTTACAAATAAATAAACGTGAAAACTTTGGAGTTCTTTAGCTAGGAGTACATTTTTATTGGTTGCTAAAATTTACTGTAATACTTATTATTGAAAATAAAGTTAATTTCAGCAATATGTAGTCGTTAATTAATCTGATGGTGCAGGACATGTTCGTAGCAGGATCTGACACATCATCTTCAACTGTTATTTGGGCATTATCAGAAATGATAAAAAGTCCAAATGTCATGGCAAAAGCACAAGCTGAAGTGAGACAAGTCTTTAAAGGAAAGAAAGGAACATTTGATCATGATGAAAAGCTTAGTTACCTTAAGTTAGTAATCAAAGAGACACAGAGGTTACACCCTCCAACTCCATTGTTGGTCCTGCGAGAATGCAGGGAGGAAACGGATATAGATGGATTCACCATACCGTTAAAAATCAAAGTTTTGGTTAATGTATGGGCAATTGGAAGAGATCCCGAGAGTTGGGAAAATCCAGAATGTTTTATACCAGAGAGATTTGAAAACAGTTGTATTGAATTTAATGGAAATCATTTTCAATTTCTCCCATTTGGTAGAGGAAGAAGAATTTGTCCAGGAATACAATTTGGTTTAGCTCTTGTTACTCTACCCTTAGCCCATTTGCTTTACAACTTTGATTGGAAACTTCCTCAAGGAATTAATGCAAAGGATTTGGACATGAGTGAGGCAAATGGAATATCTGCTAGATGACAGAGTGATCTTTACTTGATAGCCACTCCTTATGTATCGCCTCTTCATTAACTCCATCGTCTCAAATTTCACTGTGAACAAGTGTGTTCAATAAGTTAAAGCACAAGCTTGTTATAATATATAGTTTCTTTATTTTTTATGTTTTATCCTAGTATTATTATAACCATCATGATGCGTAACAGTTTTTGATTAATAAATGAAAATTGTATTTGATTTTTGTTATAGTTCATCACTTTAGACATTTTTATGTTAAGTAGCTCTAATTTATATCCCTACCAGCTCAATATTTATTCATAATCCTTAACTGTTAAATGATTTTAATTTTATAAATCTAAAATAAGCTATATATATTTTTGTGATAGTAACTCATTTCATTTAGTGTAAAATGAATACCTCATGAATTTTACTGATGTTCATAAATTTTAAGTGATGTTTATTAAATGGATTTATTTTTTATTTCTCAAAAATAAATTATGTATATAATTGTGTGACAAAATTATTATTTTTTATTTCTCAAAAAAAAAAAAAGATGACGATGACTTTTGATGATGGAATTGGTTTGGACTTTACTAGGTGATAGATTATGTCAAAATTGAGTTTGTTGACCAAAATGATTATACCTAAATTACTACTTTATAGAAGAGCCTAACACATGGACGACCACAGCATAACACTTTTGTACCAGCAGCAGTCAAATATGTACAAAAAGTTCTTATTAATTTTTTGTCCTTTCTGATTTAATATTTAATTTAAATAAAATAAATAAAAAAGGGGAAGATAGGGAAAGTGGTTGTTTGTAAGAGAGAAAATACAGCTGGTAAATGGGACACGCGTCATAAATAAATACACTCTGATTTATAAAATAACAGATGGAGTGGTAGGGCTGTAGGCTACTGTTTTTACTGTTCCTCCTTTTTCTTTTTTTCTATTTTCTATAACTGTTCCTCCTCTCTCTCTCTCTCTCTCTCTCTCTCTCTATATATATATATATATATATATATATATATATATATATATATATATATAAATGATAGATCTAATAGAAACAGAAACATATAAAGAAGCAATAACATTAATAGAAAAAAGAATAATTCTTCCATTAGATTACAAAAAATTTAATCCACCTTCAAAATCAGATCAAATTATTATAAAACAAAATAATATAATAATATCACTTTTATTACAACTACATAATAAGATAGATAAAAACTCTAAAGAAAAATCAGAAGGTAAAAACATCACAACTGGAGTAGAAGAATTAATAGAAAAGTTAAATAAGATAGAAATTACTCCTCAAACAGAAAAAATAATTAAAAAACAGAAAAAATGGACATTTTTCCAACTAGATCAAGAGATAAAAGACAAGAAAGACCAGGACCAAGTTACACCCAGAATAATATAAGTAATAATTTTCTGTCAAGAATACTAAATAGAAAGACAAAAGAAGATAATAATCAACAATTAGATGAAATAATAGATACAGATAAAGATATACAAATATTCCAGCAAAATCAATTAAACTTATTAAACCCAAAAGTTTTATACAATACAAATTCAAAATCTCAATTATATAGACATTATAGAGAAGAACAATTGTCAGTATTAGGAAAAACTTTTGTATCTTTACCACTCATAAATTCTGAATCTGTAAAAGAAATAAAACATGTTAAAAAAGACTTAATGCATATGGGATTAATAGTTATAGGAATTAAAGGATTAACTAGAAAAAATTTAGGAACAAAAACACTAATTACAATATATGATAAAAGATGGTCAGACATAAAAAAGGAAATTATAGGATTAACAAAAGTAGATATGACTAATAATGGAGGAATTTTTTATATAAGCCCAGATTTTATGATGAATTTAAATGAATTCGGAAATCACATTAGAATAGGAGTACAAACTAAAGGATATGAAAAAATGCATAGTGGAAAGAATTTATTAATGTGCGTAGGATATTTAGGTAAAATGACAGATAGTAGTAATACTAGATTTAAATTACAAATAAAAGATGTAGTAAAAGTAATGGGAAATAAAGGAATAAAATTAATAAAACCTATAAAAATAAATCCTGAAGAATATGCAGGATTAGAATGGAAATTAGGTGATTTTAAAGAAAAAGAAGTCTTAACACCAGACAATCATTTAATATATACAAATTCCAAAGGAGAACCTTCAATTAGATTTACAGACTATAATTATGAAGCTCAAAAAGACATTGAAGAAGAAAGTGTTATAGAAGAATTACCTTTAGAAGGTATGAATATAGAAATAATATTAGACGAAGATTATGAAGTAGATTTAGCTATAGAAAAAGCAAAAGAAATATGTAAAAATAATAAAAATAGATTATTTACATGCAAGGGATGTAAATTAAAAGATTTAAATTTAGAACATGTAACATTACATTTTAAAACCTGTGAAAAAAGAACAGATAATAAAGGTTATAGATTAGAAACAAATTTACAAGAAAAATTAGAAAAAGCTAATAAAATAATGACAGAAATACAAGAAAATGATAGTGAAATATCCGAGATAGAATCTATATTTAGCCAAAAAGAATTAATGGAAACAGCAAGTTCTAGTAGTCCATTTCAAAGAACAAATGAGCAAGGTTATACTGCAGATAATAGTACAGGAAATATACCACGTAGAAGAGTATATAGACAAGGAGATGTTCCAATAACAGAAGTTAAACCTATGGGAAAAAGAATGCCTATAGAAGAACCAATAATACTTCAAGAAGGAGGAAGTAAAGGAAAAATTTTAAATATAGCTGCACATGATCCACAAAGATGGAATTCAGTAATAGACTTATGGAAAGGAATAGTAGTAGCAGATTTTATAAAAAACTATACAGAAACTGATGCTGAAACAATGTATAAATACTTAGAAACATTCTTAGGAGAATCAACTAAGGCTTTATGGGAAGCTTATAAAGTAGAATTCCCATCAGAATTTCAGTATTTAGTATCATTAGGACCAAACCCATATAATTTTACAAATAAAATACATACATTAATAACAGGAGAAGATCCAAATAGTGGATTAGTAGCTTTACAAAGAAATGCAGTAATAAAACTAGAACAATTAAGTATAAGTAATTGGTATTACATAAAGAAATTTTTAAATGATTATTTCTATTATTGTACAATTAGTGGAAATGCATTTGATCAAGATTTAGGTAAAAAATTATTTAATAAATTACCTGGAGCTTTAGGAAGAGAAATAGAAGATAGATGGACTAAAAGAGATGGAGTAGCCCAAAACCCTCAAGCAAAATGGTCTATAGGACATAGAATACAACATATAATGGAAATATTACAAGAAAAATGTACTAATTTACAAATACAAAAACAATTAAAACAGAATGAAATGAATTTCTGTAAAGATATAATATATACAACTCAAAATTATGATAAAAATCACTATAAAAAGAAAAAATATAAAAAATACAATCCACAATATAATAGGAGATATAATAAAAAAGGATATTTTCTTAGAAAATCTTCAGCTAGAAAACCATATTTAAATAGGGATAGACATGTTAGAAAATATAGAACAGACAGAAATTATAAGAACAAGTTAGAATGTTTTACATGTGGAAGTATAGAACATTTAGCAAACACTTATCCTAAAAGATATAATGCTAAGACTAGAAATGCTCAATTAGTAGAAGAATTTAACGAAGCATTATTAAATGTAGATGAAATATGTCAGATAATGAAAGTATTTACTCTATAGTAAGTATTGATATAGATGAAAATAATAAAGAAGAAGATTCTTCTAATTCAGAAGGAGAAGAATTAATTAATGAAATAGGAATAGAAAATTTAAATATAGATGATTTACAAATTAATTTTATGAATATAATAGAATGTGAACATAATTTTGAAAAAGATACAGGACTAGATAGTAATCCATGTAATTGGTGTAAATGGTATCCAAGTAAATATAAAAGAGCTAAATGTAACAAATGTTTTATAGAAGGATGTATAAGTTGTATAGAAACACAGTTAGGAATAATAACTCAAAAAAGGAAAGAAATACATACAAATGAACCTTTAATAAATTTAAAAGTATCAGTATTAGAGGCAAAAGTTAAAGAGTTAGAAGAAAGAATAGTAAGATTAGAAAAAGGAAAAAATATTGAACAAGAACTACCATTAGATAATCAGGAATTAATGAATAAAGAATCTAATACTCTAATATGTAATCAAGATAAAAATATAAATACAGTTAAAGTATTAGCAACACTTCAAATAGGAAAATATGAACTAGAAACTTTAGCATTAATAGATTCAGGATGTACAAAAAGTATTTTAAATAAGAAAATAGTACCACCAGAATTAATAAAGACTTTAGAGAAACCACTTGCAGCTATGCAAATGGACGGAACACATAATATATATAAATATTACATAGATAAAGCACAAGTTAGTTTTTTAAATACTTGTTCAGAATTTTATAAACCTACCTATAAAATGGATAAAATATGGGTAAGAGATCTAGATATAAGAGTAGATTTTGTTTTAGGACTAGATTTTATACTATATAATAAAGGAGGCACTTTAATAACTAATGACGGAATACTTTTCATGAAAAACATTACTTATACTTCTGTTTTAACTAATAAAATTAATACTCAAATAAGACATAAAGAAAAATGTTGTGAGAATTGTGAAAATAATATACAATGTATTAAAACAGGATGTAATATATTATATGAAGATATACTTGAATTAGATGAAGAAGATATAGTTAATAAAAACTATATTCTAATAGAAATGGAAACAGAATTATATAATTTTAAGACAGGAATCCAAACTATAGGACAAATAAGAAATCAACATGATTTAGATAATATAGTAAAAATTTTAGATCAAATAGAAATAATAGGAGAAAAACCTTTAAAACATTGGGAAAATAATCAAATAGTATGTAAGTTAGATATAATAAATCCAGAATATATAATAAAAACAGCTTCCATAGAAGCTACAAATCAAGATTTAGAAGATTTTAGAATACAAATTAAAGAACTATTAGAATTAGGAGTAATAAGAAGGTCTACTTCAAAACATAGATCAGCAGCATTTATGGTAAGAAATCATAGTGAAATAGTTAGAGGAAAGGCTAGAATGGTTATAAATTATAAAAGATTAAATGATAATACTAGAACAGATGGATATAAATTACCAGACAAAACAGAGTTAATAAATAGAATTCAAGGTAAAACAATCTTTAGTAAATTTGATTGTAAATCAGGCTATTGGCAAATAAAAATGCATCCAGATAGTATAGAATGGACAGCTTTTACCTGTCCTGAAGGACATTTTGAATGGTTAGTTATGCCATTTGGATTAAAAACAGCACCTCCAATTTTCCAACGAAAAATGGATCGAATATTTGGAGAATATAAAAGATTTGTTTTAGTATATGTAGATGATATTTTAGTGTTTAGTAAAGATATAAAAGAACACTTAGGACATTTACAAACAGTTTTTAGGTTATTTGTTAATAATGGAATAATAATTAGTAAAAAGAAAATAGAATTATGTAAAAATTATATAAATTTTCTAGGAATTATTTTAGGAGAAGGCAAAGTTAAACTACAACCTCATATAGCTAAAAAAGCTCTAGACATGCCAGATAAATTAAATAATTTAAAGGATTTACAAAACTTCTTAGGTATAATTAATTATGCAAGACCATTTATTAAAGATTTAGGAAAATTAGCAGGACCATTATACTCTAAGACAGGATCTAAGGGACAAAGAAATTTTAATATTGAAGATATAAAATTAGTACAAAACATAAAAGAAAAAATAAAAAATATTCCTGATCTTAATATGCCATTAGAATCAGATTATTTAATAATAGAGACAGATGGGAGTTTTGACGGATGAGACGCAGTATTAAAATCAAAACCACATAAATATAGTTCTAAAAAAGAAGAAAAAACATGTGCTTATCAAAGTGGAAAATTCAAAGAAAAAGGTAATAAAGCTAGCATAGATGTTGAAATTTTAGCTGTAATATACGGTTTAAATAGCTTTAGAATTTATATTTTAAATAAACCAGAAATATTAATAAGAACAGATTGTGAAGCTATAGTAAAATTTCACCAGAAAATTAATGATAAAACTAGTAGTAGAAGAAGATGGTTAAATTTTTTAGATACTATACCAATTTATAATTCTATAATTTTTGAGCATATTAAAGGAAATGATAATAGTATTGCAGATCAATTAAGTAGATTATTAATTAAAGTTTAAATTTTAAATTTTACAGAATGAGACCATCATCCTTCCAAGACAAGGGCAAAGGAGTTCAACCTCCAGCCCCAGATTTTTCAGACTTATATAAACTGACAGTATTATCTAATTTACATTTTAGACCACTAAATAAAATGGATGATAATAGAATAGAAAGGTTACAATTTGGACAACATAATTTAATAGCATATGAATCATCCAATTTGACTTTTAGACACTTGCCTATATACCAGCTAGATAAACAACAGAAATGTTTAATAGACAATATTTGGATAGCTCATAATAAAAAAGACACTAAATATATAATTGCTGTATTAAATGCTTTAGGATATTACTTTTCTACTAAAAATAAAGAAAATAAGTTTAAATATTATGTTGTAATACATGGTAAGACAAATGGAGTTTTTCAAACTTGGATAGAAGTATTAGACTCTATTAAAGGATTTTCTAAACCACTTTTTAAAGGATTTAATGATTTTACTGAAGCATTAGACTATGCTAGGGGAGTCTTAGGTCCAAATTATTATATCTCTCCCTCTCTTAAACAGAATCCAGACAAAATTCCTCAATACCATATTCAAAAAGACACAGACAAAATTATTTTTTGTGATCATTGTTCCTCAATGACCGAAGCCTTCAAGAGAATAAATTATCAGAATGAGGTATTGTTACAAGAAAATCTCCAGTTAAAAGAAAGAATTGCCAAGATGGAGAATGATGTAAAGACCAAAGACAACCAGATCAATATACAGGGTTTTCCATACCCAAGAAAAATGGATTAGATGGGTGTACATTCCCCTCTTAATGTAAATAAATCCACTGTATCGGAAAAAGATACAGCTAGTCCGGTTCAAACGGTGACCGGTAAAGACACATCAAACCCGTTAATGGCTGTCACTTTGCCAAAAAGTGAAAAAGATGAAGGCTCATCTTCCAGACGACGTTTACCCCTTTTTTTTACCCAGACTCTTAGACAAAAAACCAAAAAATCCCAGAAAAATAAAGACCTAGAATCTATTATAACCAAAACTGTAGAAAAATTACTTAAAGAACAACAAGAAAAAGACAAACATATAAACCCAAGCCAAAGTCCAAGACAAAATTCAGTTTCAAGCCCAAATAATTCAGATGATTTTTCAGACCCAATACACTTTGCTCAAGACCCAAACGATGATGACTCTGGTATGAGTTTTGATTCGATTGCCTTACACAACTTAGACACTTAAAAAAAAAATATCATTATTATTATTATATGTAATATAGTAGTTTTGTTTAAAAGAGGAATGCCTCTTTGTCAAAAAATGTGAGTCCCACTTTACTCACTACCACACATGTGTGGAAAAACTGTTGGGACGCGTCTTTACTTTATAGATAGGCACTAAGTAAGAGATAAGGATAAGTATTAGACTTTTTGTATAGGACAGACAATAAGTGATAATGGTACAGTAATGAATCAGACAAAGGACTGCTAATAATGCAAAAGAAGGAATCATTTCACGTGCGATGGGGTCCAAGGAGTACCCGGCGGAAAATATAAGATTCCTTTTCATTTTGAAGTCCGGAGTTTGAAGTCCATAATTGTGTATATAAAGAAGACATTATCAGAAGAAGAAGGTAGAGCGAAAAAATCAACAACCAGCAAATCCCAAAGCTTTCCCAAAGATCCTTCCACTATCGAAATTACACTTTATAATACTTTCTCCTTTTAATCTTTTAAATCTTTTTTCTATAGTTATTTGTAGATCTAAATATTCTAAACTTTTTAATGAAGCTATTTTTACTATTATTTTATCCTAAAGTGGTTGGTTTATAATATTCACTAAAAACTTTTATTCTTTGAGTATATTTATCAATATCGCTAATAAGTCCTTGTAATTCCCACTTTAAAGAATTTATATATTCGTCGTTATTTATGTTATATTCGAAATAGAAATTTTTTGGTTTAAAGAATTCGTTTTCGTATATATATATATATATATATATATGCTTCTATTGCTTTTAGTGCTCTTTGTAAACGTTGTTTTTCTTTAATATCTCTATATAATATCCAATAATTAAATCTTATACGTTTAGCAAAAGGAAGATTTCTCATATATGTTTTTTAATTAAACTATTTCTAGATATAAAATGTCTTACTAATTTTGGTTCTAATATTTTAACTAAGAAAAATATATGATCTAATCTATTACTTATTTCTGTTTTAGAGGTTGCTGTTTTTATTTCTTTTAGTAATCTATCTGCTTCTAGATATAAACCTAATAATTCTCTTTTAATTTTTTTATATGCTTTAGTATTTTTATAAGGTCTTCTCATATATTATCCTACAGAATTATAATAATAAGGATTATTTTTAATAGTTTTAATTCTTTCTACTATATCGTTAAGCTCAAAATTTACCTGATTTAATTCTTCTTGTATTTGTTTTTGGGATTGTCTAATAGTCTCCCTAAGAGTCTTTACAGAATATTTATATGTATAAGTTAAAGATAGTCTTAAATCTAAGGTAAACAGATGACTTTCTAAAGATTTTTTATATAATTTAACTATTTTTAAATGTTGTCTATTATAAAATAAAGTTCTATGATATGCAAAGGTTTTTCTGGAATAATAATCTTTTTTCATATAATATTTTGGTCTGTTCAAGATCACTAGCTCTGATACCAAATGAGAGGAGGGGGTATTTTTCAATTAAGTTGTAAAATCCTACTCAGTACTCCTTCACTCTCTTGTTCTAATAAGTAAATATCATTTTACTTTCTAGTTTTTCTTCCCTTATATATATATATATATATATATATATATATATATATATATATATATATATATATATATATATATATATATATATATATATATATATATATATTTTTTTTATGGACTCTGTCCATTCATGAATCTATTATTACTGTTCATCTCTTTCCCTTAGCTTTTGTTCTTAAAAGTAATCTTCTTTAACCACACCCCGGATTTGGTCATTCATCGTTCATTTAAGAACATTCAAACTGACCTATCAATGTCCTAGGAATTTACAGGTTAATCCATCGATTCTTTTGAGAGGCTAAAAGACTAACCATATACTAAGTAATATAGATTCATGACAGATAGAATCATAAATTTATAAAGAAATGATTAACATAATTAACATTAATCTATTAACATATCAAACATAATTTACATATATGGGAAGTTAACTAGAAACATAAATATGAAAACTTACATTATTAGAACAGAGTGAAGTTTCCCTTTCGGGAAACCCGAACGACTTCCACAAGAACTTTTTAAAAATTTAAAAACAAACTTAAAACCAAAAACTGAAAATATTTTTTTTTTTTTTTATAATTATGAAGAGGAAGGATCTTTGGGAAAGCTTTGGGATTTGCTGGTTGTTGATTTTTTCGCTCTACCTTCTTCTTCTGATAATGTCTTCTTTATATACACAATTATGGACTTCAAACTCCGGACTTCAAAATGAAAAAGAATCTTATCTTTTCCGCCGGGTACTCCTTGGGCCCCATCGCACGTGAAATGATTCCTTCTTTTGCATTATTAGCAGTCCTTTGTCTGATTCATTACTGTACCATTATCACTTATTGTCTGTCCTATACAAAAAGTCTAATACTTATCCTTATCTCTTACTTAGTGCCTATCTATAAAGTAAAGACGCGTCCCAACAGTTTTTCCACACATGTGTGGTAGTGAGTAAAGTGGGACTCACATTTTTTGACAAAGAGGCATTCCTCTTTTAAACAAAACTACTATATTACATATAATAATAATAATGATATTATTTTTTTTTAAGTGTCTAAGTTGTGTAAGGCAATCGAATCAAAACTCATACCAGAGTCATCATCGTTTGGGTCTTGAGCAAAGTGTATTGGGTCTGAAAAATCATCTGAATTATTTGGGCTTGAAACTGAATTTTGTCTTGGACTTTGGCTTGAGTTTATATGTTTGTCTTTTTCTTGTTGTTCTTTAAGTAATTTTTTTACAGTTTTGGTTATAATAGATTCTAGGTCTTTATTTTTCTGGGATTTTTTGGTTTTTTGTCTAAGAGTCTGGGTAAAAAAAAGGGGTAAACGTCGTCTGGAAGATGAGCCTTCATCTTTTTCACTTTTTGGCAAAGTGACAGCCATTAACGGGTTTGATGTGTCTTTACCGGTCACCGTTTGAACCGGACTAGCTGTATCTTTTTCCGATACAGTGGATTTATTTACATTAAGAGGGGAATGTACACCCATCTAATCCATTTTTCTTGGGTATGGAAAACCCTGTATATTGATCTGGTTGTCTTTGGTCTTTACATCATTCTCCATCTTGGCAATTCTTTCTTTTAACTGGAGATTTTCTTGTAACAATACCTCATTCTGATAATTTATTCTCTTGAAGGCTTCGGTCATTGAGGAACAATGATCACAAAAAATAATTTTGTCTGTGTCTTTTTGAATATGGTATTGAGGAATTTTGTCTGGATTCTGTTTAAGAGAGGGAGAGATATAATAATTTGGACCTAAGACTCCCCTAGCATAGTCTAATGCTTCAGTAAAATCATTAAATCCTTTAAAAAGTGGTTTAGAAAATCCTTTAATAGAGTCTAATACTTCTATCCAAGTTTGAAAAACTCCATTTGTCTTACCATGTATTACAACATAATATTTAAACTTATTTTCTTTATTTTTAGTAGAAAAGTAATATCCTAAAGCATTTAATACAGCAATTATATATTTAGTGTCTTTTTTATTATGAGCTATCCAAATATTGTCTATTAAACATTTCTGTTGTTTATCTAGCTGGTATATAGGCAAGTGTCTAAAAGTCAAATTGGATGATTCATATGCTATTAAATTATGTTGTCCAAATTGTAACCTTTCTATTCTATTATCATCCATTTTATTTAGTGGTCTAAAATGTAAATTAGATAATACTGTCAGTTTATATAAGTCTGAAAAATCTGGGGCTGGAGGTTGAACTCCTTTGCCCTTGTCTTGGAAGGATGATGGTCTCATTCTGTAAAATTTAAAATTTAAACTTTAATTAATAATCTACTTAATTGATCTGCAATACTATTATCATTTCCTTTAATATGCTCAAAAATTATAGAATTATAAATTGGTATAGTATCTAAAAAATTTAACCATCTTCTTCTACTACTAGTTTTATCATTAATTTTCTGGTGAAATTTTACTATAGCTTCACAATCTGTTCTTATTAATATTTCTGGTTTATTTAAAATATAAATTCTAAAGCTATTTAAACCGTATATTACAGCTAAAATTTCAACATCTATGCTAGCTTTATTACCTTTTTCTTTGAATTTTCCACTTTGATAAGCACATGTTTTTTCTTCTTTTTTAGAACTATATTTATGTGGTTTTGATTTTAATACTGCGTCTCATCCGTCAAAACTCCCATCTGTCTCTATTATTAAATAATCTGATTCTAATGGCATATTAAGATCAGGAATATTTTTTATTTTTTCTTTTATGTTTTGTACTAATTTTATATCTTCAATATTAAAATTTCTTTGTCCCTTAGATCCTGTCTTAGAGTATAATGGTCCTGCTAATTTTCCTAAATCTTTAATAAATGGTCTTGCATAATTAATTATACCTAAGAAGTTTTGTAAATCCTTTAAATTATTTAATTTATCTGGCATGTCTAGAGCTTTTTTAGCTATATGAGGTTGTAGTTTAACTTTGCCTTCTCCTAAAATAATTCCTAGAAAATTTATATAATTTTTACATAATTCTATTTTCTTTTTACTAATTATTATTCCATTATTAACAAATAACCTAAAAACTGTTTGTAAATGTCCTAAGTGTTCTTTTATATCTTTACTAAACACTAAAATATCATCTACATATACTAAAACAAATCTTTTATATTCTCCAAATATTCGATCCATTTTTCGTTGGAAAATTGGAGGTGCTGTTTTTAATCCAAATGGCATAACTAACCATTCAAAATGTCCTTCAGGACAGGTAAAAGCTGTCCATTCTATACTATCTGGATGCATTTTTATTTGCCAATAGCCTGATTTACAATCAAATTTACTAAAGATTGTTTTACCTTGAATTCTATTTATTAACTCTGTTTTGTCTGGTAATTTATATCCATCTGTTCTAGTATTATCATTTAATCTTTTATAATTTATAACCATTCTAGCCTTTCCTCTAACTATTTCACTATGATTTCTTACCATAAATGCTGCTGATCTATGTTTTGAAGTAGACCTTCTTATTACTCCTAATTCTAATAGTTCTTTAATTTGTATTCTAAAATCTTCTAAATCTTGATTTGTAGCTTCTATGGAAGCTGTTTTTATTATATATTCTGGATTTATTATATCTAACTTACATACTATTTGATTATTTTCCCAATGTTTTAAAGGTTTTTCTCCTATTATTTCTATTTGATCTAAAATTTTTACTATATTATCTAAATCATGTTGATTTCTTATTTGTCCTATAGTTTGGATTCCTGTCTTAAAATTATATAATTCTGTTTCCATTTCTATTAGAATATAGTTTTTATTAACTATATCTTCTTCATCTAATTCAAGTATATCTTCATATAATATATTACATCCTGTTTTAGTACATTGTATATTATTTTCACAATTCTCACAACATTTTTCTTTATGTCTTATTTGAGTATTAATTTTATTAGTTAAAACAGAAGTATAAGTAATGTTTTTCATGAAAAGTATTCCGTCATTAGTTATTAAAGTGCCTCCTTTATTATATAGTATAAAATCTAGTCCTAAAACAAAATCTACTCTTATATCTAGATCTCTTACCCATATTTTATCCATTTTATAGGTAGGTTTATAAAATTCTGAACAAGTATTTAAAAAACTAACTTGTGCTTTATCTATGTAATATTTATATATATTATGTGTTCCGTCCATTTGCATAGCTGCAAGTGGTTTCTCTAAAGTCTTTATTAATTCTGGTGGTACTATTTTCTTATTTAAAATACTTTTTGTACATCCTGAATCTATTAATGCTAAAGTTTCTAGTTCATATTTTCCTATTTGAAGTGTTGCTAATACTTTAACTGTATTTATATTTTTATCTTGATTACATATTAGAGTATTAGATTCTTTATTCATTAATTCCTGATTATCTAATGGTAGTTCTTGTTCAATATTTTTTCCTTTTTCTAATCTTACTATTCTTTCTTCTAACTCTTTAACTTTTGCCTCTAATACTGATATTTTTAAATTTATTAAAGGTTCATTTGTATGTATTTCTTTCCTTTTTTGAGTTATTATTCCTAACTGTGTTTCTATACAACTTATACATCCTTCTATAAAACATTTGTTACATTTAGCTCTTTTATATTTACTTGGATACCATTTACACCAATTACATGGATTACTATCTAGTCCTGTATCTTTTTCAAAATTATGTTCACATTCTATTATATTCATAAAATTAATTTGTAAATCATCTATATTTAAATTTTCTATTCCTATTTCATTAATTAATTCTTCTCCTTCTGAATTAGAAGAATCTTCTTTTTTATTATTTTCATCTATATCAATACTTACTATAGAGTAAATACTTTCATTATCTGACATATTTCATCTACATTTAATAATGCTTCGTTAAATTCTTCTACTAATTGAGCATTTCTAGTCTTAGCATTATATCTTTTAGGACAAGTGTTTGCTAAATGTTCTATACTTCCACATGTAAAACATTCTAACTTGTTCTTATAATTTCTGTCTGTTCTATATTTTCTAACATGTCTATCCCTATTTAAATATGGTTTTCTAGCTGAAGATTTTCTAAGAAAATATCCTTTTTTATTATATCTCCTATTATATTGTGGATTGTATTTTTTATATTTTTTCTTTTTATAGTGATTTTTATCATAATTTTGAGTTGTATATATTATATCTTTACAGAAATTTATTTCATTCTGTTTTAATTGTTTTTGTATTTGTAAATTAGTACATTTTTCTTGTAATATTTCCATTATATGTTGTATTCTATGTCCTATAGACCATTTTGCTTGAGGGTTTTGGGCTACTCCATCTCTTTTAGTCCATCTATCTTCTATTTCTCTTCCTAAAGCTCCAGGTAATTTATTAAATAATTTTTTACCTAAATCTTGATCAAATGCATTTCCACTAATTGTACAAAAATAGAAATAATCATTTAAAAATTTCTTTATGTAATACCAATTACTTATACTTAATTGTTCTAGTTTTATTACTGCATTTCTTTGTAAAGCTACTAATCCACTATTTGGATCTTCTCCTGTTATTAATGTATGTATTTTATTTGTAAAATTATATGGGTTTGGTCCTAATGATACTAAATACTGAAATTCTGATGGGAATTCTACTTTATAAGCTTCCCATAAAGCCTTAGTTGATTCTCCTAAGAATGTTTCTAAGTATTTATACATTGTTTCAGCATCAGTTTCTGTATAGTTTTTTATAAAATCTGCTACTACTATTCCTTTCCATAAGTCTATTACTGAATTCCATCTTTGTGGATCATGTGCAGCTAGCTATATTTAAAATTTTTCCTTTACTTCCTCCTTCTTGAAGTATTATTGGTTCTTCTATAGGCATTCTTTTTCCCATAGGTTTAACTTCTGTTATTGGAACATCTCCTTGTCTATATACTCTTCTACGTGGTATATTTCCTGTACTATTATCTGCAGTATAACCTTGCTCATTTGTTCTTTGAAATGGACTACTAGAACTTGCTGTTTTCATTAATTCTTTTTGGCTAAATATAGATTCTATCTCGGATATTTCACTATCATTTTCTTGTATTTCTGTCATTATTTTATTAGCTTTTTCTAATTTTTCTTGTAAATTTGTTTCTAATCTATAACCTTTATTATCTGTTCTTTTTTCACAGGTTTTAAAATGTAATGTTACATGTTCTAAATTTAAATCTTTTAATTTACATCCCTTGCATGTAAATAATCTATTTTTATTATTTTTACATATTTCTTTTGCTTTTTCTATAGCTAAATCTACTTCATAATCTTCGTCTAATATTATTTCTATATTCATACCTTCTAAAGGTAATTCTTCTATAACACTTTCTTCTTCAATGTCTTTTTGAGCTTCATAATTATAGTCTGTAAATCTAATTGAAGGTTCTCCTTTGGAATTTGTATATATTAAATGATTGTCTGGTGTTAAGGCTTCTTTTTCTTTAAAATCACCTAATTTTCATTCTAATCCTGCATATTCTTCAGGATTTATTTTTATAGGTTTTATTAATTTTATTCCTTTATTTCCCATTACTTTTACTACATCTTTTATTTGTAATTTAAATCTAGTATTACTACTATCTGTCATTTTACCTAAATATCCTACGCACATTAATAAATTCTTTCCACTATGCATTTTTTCATATCCTTTAGTTTGTACTCCTATTCTAATGTGATTTCCGAATTCATTTAAATTCATCATAAAATCTGGGCTTATATAAAAAATTCCTCCATTATTAGTCATATCTACTTTTGTTAATCCTATAATTGCCTTTTTTATGTCTGACCATCTTTTATCATATATTGTAATTAGTGTTTTTGTTCCTAAATTTTTTCTAGTTAATCCTTTAATTCCTATAACTATTAATCCCATATGCATTAAGTCTTTTTTAACATGTTTTATTTCTTTTACAGATTCAGAATTTATGAGTGGTAAAGATACAGAAGTTTTTCCTAATACTGACAATTGTTCTTCTCTATAATGTCTATATAATTGAGATTTTGAATTTGTATTGTATAAAACTTTTAGGTTTAATAAGTTTAATTGATTTTGCTGGAATATTTGTATATCTTTATCTGTATCTATTATTTCATCTAATTGTTGATTATTATCTTCTTTTGTCTTTCTATTTAGTATTCTTGACAGAAAATTATTACTTATATTATTCTGGGTGTAACTTGGTCCTGGTCTTTCTTGTCTTTTATCTCTTGATCTAGTTGGAAAAATGTCCATTTTTTCTGTTTTTTAATTATTTTTTCTGTTTGAGGAGTAATTTCTATCTTATTTAACTTTTCTATTAATTCTTCTACTCCAGTTGTGATGTTTTTACCTTCTGATTTTTCTTTAGAGTTTTTATCTATCTTATTATGTAGTTGTAATAAAAGTGATATTATTATATTATTTTGTTTTATAATAATTTGATCTGATTTTGAAGGTGGATTAAATTCTTTGTAATCTAATGAAAGAATTATTCTTTTTTCTATTAATGTTATTACTTCTTTATATGTTTCTGTTTCTATTAGATCTATCATGAAAGAACTATTTCTTTTATTGTTATTAATTCTGTCTTTATTTCTTGTAATTTTATAATTAAAGTATTATTAACTTCTTCTCTTAATCTACTATTTAATTTTTTAGTTAATTCGACTCCTTGTTCTTTTAAATAATCTAAATTTTCTTCTATCTTATTAAAAATTTGTTTTTGTCTATTTTGGGTTTCTTCTTGTTCACTTAATATTTTTATAATTTTGTTATTATGTTCTTTAATTTTTTCACTAAGGTTTATTATTAAATCTATTAAAGTATTGTATTGAGGATCTTATGTATGTAAACTATGATCTCCACTATCGAAATTACACTTTATAATACTTCTCCTTTTAATCTTTTAAATCTTTTTTCTATAGTTATTTGTAGATCTAAATATTCTAAACTTTTTAATGAAGCTATTTTTACTATTATTTTATCCTAAAGTGGTTGGTTTATAATATTCACTAAAAAATTTTATTCTTTGAGTATATTTATCAATATCGCTAATAAGTCCTTGTAATTCCCACTTTAAAGAATTTATATATTCGTCGTTATTTATGTTATATTCGAAATAGAAATTTTTTGGTTTAAAGAATTCGTTTTCGTATATATATATATATATATGCTTCTATTGCTTTTAGTGCTCTTTGTAAACGTTGTTTTTCTTTAATATCTCTATATAATATCCAATAATTAAATCTTATACGTTTAGCAAAAGGAAGATTTCTCATATATGTTTTTTAATTAAAATATTTCTAGATATAAAATGTCTTACTAATTTTGGTTCTAATATTTTAACTAAGAAAAATATATGATCTAATCTATTACTTATTTCTGTTTTAGAGGTTGCTGTTTTTATTTCTTTTAGTAATCTATCTGCTTCTAGATATAAACCTAATAATTCTCTTTTAATTTTTTTATATGCTTTAGTATTTTTATAAGGTCTTCTCATATATTATCCTACAGAATTATAATAATAAGGATTATTTTTAATAGTTTTAATTCTTTCTACTATATCGTTAAGCTCAAAATTTACCTGATTTAATTCTTCTTGTATTTATTTTTGGGATTGACTAATAGTCTCCCTAAGAGTCTTTACAGAATATTTATATGTATAAGTTAAAGATAGTCTTAAATATAAGGTAAACAGATGACTTTCTAAAGATTCTTTATATAATTTAACTATTTTTAAATGTTGTCTATTATAAAATAAAGTTCTATGATATGCAAAGGTTTTTCTGGAATAATAATCTTTTTTCATATAATATTTTGGTCTGTTCAAGATCACTAGCTCTGATACCAAATGAGAGGAGGGGGTATTTTTCAATTAAGTTATAAAATCCTACTCAGTACTCCTTCACTCTCTTGTTCTAATAAGTAAATATCATTTTACTTTCTAGTTTTTCTTCCCTTATATATATATATATATATATACACATACTGTAGGCTACTGTTTTCAGTGTTACTTCTTTTTCTTTATGAAAATTTGTTTCTTTGTAATATAATAAAAAAAAATACTTATAAATATAACACACAAAATGTCAATTTTCCTGTACCTTCACCTTAAAATCACCAAACCCCCCTAAAATCAAACAAATAATCAACACCCCACTTCCCTAAATACACTCACAAAGAAGGAAATACATAAAGGGGCAACAGAAATTTCCAAAAAAATATCTAACCCACTTCTCCAATACTCAATTTTTCAACAACCCCAGATAATTAAACATACAAAATAGCTCATACCCAACTGGAAAAAAAACAATATAATATGACATGCAAAGTCCCAAAAAAAGCTGATAATCCCACTTCAAAAAAAAAGTTCAACCCCCAAAAATGTCTACTCCCCCAAACATATTGAAATCTCAAAAAAAGAGTCAAATATTTTGAGTTTTGACCGGTTCTTGGCTTCTCACAGTATATATATAATAATAACGTAGGGATGAAGAGAGGATATAGTTGAGGAAGCGGGAACTGAAATGACACCGCAAGGACGAGTTGGGGCTAATTGAGCGGAACGGAAACGACGGCATATGGACAAGTTTAGGGCAAAAATTATCATGGGAGTATGTTCATTTTTAATTCTTTAATATTTGCTAAAACAAAGCACTCTTGATCTCTTTAACAAAATCATTAAAAATAGGAGATATTAAAACTTTATTTCTTATATATATATAAAAAAACATCAGTCATTCTGCTTGATATTTATGACTTTTTTAATATTTGTTATATAATTTATTTCTTATATATAAAATACAATAATTTGCTAATCCAGTAAATTGCTTTCACGTGGGTGAATATTAAACACACAATACAAAATATCTTTTATGTAGAAATTTCCATCCAACCTTTAAATAACTCTTCATCTTCTCCTCTTCTCAACAGATAGTTCAAGTTTAAGTTTGTGTAGTCTCCTGCTGTTTCAATTCCAGGTAAGTTGTTCATAAATTTTTTGGTCTTTCTCTCATTCATATCATATATATATATATATATAGTAAGTAATATATCTTTTGGCCTTTCTGATTCATATAGTTATCTGTTAGGAATTATGATTTCAAGAAAGTTGGATTAGCATGTTTTTTTTTGTTTTTTGTTTTTATTTACATCAGTTTAGTTGAGTTTGCCTATATAAATCTGCTGTCCACATTCACATTATTAAGATGGTGTTGAGATGATTTATTGAAAGTAGACTACTTTAGTGAATCTATCTCAATCGCTGTCCCTTATTGTCTTGGGAGTTTATATAGGCAGTAACTGATCACTCAAGCTTAATTTTGTTTGTTTTGGTGTGTAGCACATTTTTTTTCCTCTGATTTTTATGTTGTAGCCTTAATTTAGATGGATACTTCTTTTTAATTGGTAACAAATATGAAATAAAATAGAGCTATATGTTTGTCCCCAATCTTTAAGAACTATTTGTTGTTTGTTTTCTTCTTTGGCTGTTGACTTTAAATGATGTATTAGTAATGATAACATTCTTTTTCTTAGTGTTAACAAAAGCTAACCTCATAACTTTCAGTTATTCATTCAATCTATATAAATTATAATCTTGACAAAATTAAGGAAGACATTCTGAAAGTACAATTTTGTAGAGATCTAAAAGTCAACAATCAACGATCTTGAAATACAGTAATAACAATAATAACAATTATGCCAAAGTCTCAAACATGTAGGGTCATCTATATGAATCCCAACTACATTAAAAAATAACAATATTATGATTTGTTGTTTAAATCAGCCTTTGCATTTGTATCACATTTAATTAATGATTTGTGCTATTAACTTTACAGAATTTTGACTTTGTTGCGGTAGTTGTTTGTTTGCTCCTGTGTTTCACTTTACTCTCAGTGTGTGGTAAGTATTACTCAACTAATACCTTATTTAACAGACCTTTATTGACTTGAGACACCGAACACTTTGTGAAGTTTATATATGCAATGATTTTTAGGGGTGATGCATGATGACTCGTGATTCATAGCTCTATATTATCTGCATTTTTTTTCTATCTTATAGAATGTATTCAAGATATTGCCTATTTTATTTGTTGTATGTTTTCTTCTTTAGTTGTTGACTTTAAAATGTATTAGAAATGATGATGGCATTCTTTTGGTTGGTGTTGACAAAAGCTAACCTCATGGTTGGAGGAGAACATGGGAACATGAAAAAAAGAATATTTGTAACTTTCTTTTCCATGCTATTAACAAAAAAAGACCATCGCTTCCGTAATCCATTCAGTCTATAGAAATTACACTCTTGACAAAATTAATCAAGATAGTCGCAATTCAACAGGCTAAAAGTACAAGAATTCTCTAAAGCTCATAGCTTTATCAAAATCTCAAATAGGCAGTCACATAAAAGCCAACAATCAACAATATTGAAATACAATTATAATGATAAAAATAATTATGCCCAAGACTCAAACATGTAGGGTCGACTATATGAATCCTCATTGACCACAACAAAATATAATAATACTATTATAGTTTGTTGTTTAAATCAGCCTTACATTTTTGAATTTATTAATTTATTTTTCCTATTAGACATGTCTATTATGTTAGATTTAATATATGGTTCGAACTATTGAATTTACAGAATTTTGACTTCGTTGCGGTGGTTATTTGCTTCCGTGTTTCACTTATCTTTCGGTGTGTGGTAAGTATTACTCAAAAAATCTCTTATTTAAAATTATTACTATTATTTACCAGATAATTATTTTGCGTAATTATTTTAACCCCAAAGATGTCAAGTCGTAGAAATCATAAAAATGTGCATTCTTTTCAAAAATCAAATGCGGATAGAAATGCTAGGAGACGTGAACTATACAGATTGATGCCACCTGATAAAAAAGAAATTCTTCTGGCACGCCGTCGAGCAAAGAGAGCTGAAATGAGAAAATATAACATATCTGAAATTTCAAAGAATGATGATTTGGCTACTGCGTCGTCCTCTAATTCCACCATTGCTTCAGTTGCAGAAAGTTCTGATCTTATGAGAGAACCCATTTTGCTCCTATCAGAAATAGGTAGTACTATGCCATCAGAAATTAATTATAAGAAATTAAAAGAGGTATCAAATTGTCAATATTGTAAAGCCATAAAATTTGAATATGAACCATCTGCGTTTTGTTGTAGCAATGGTTCTGTTCAATTAACTTCACATGAGATTCCAATAGAATTAAAAAACCTTTATCTGGAAAATACCGAGCTGTCAAAACATTTTAGAACTTACATTAGAACGTACAATAATATATTTGCTTTCACATCTTTTGGAGTAACTTATGACAAAAAATTAGCAAAAAGAAATAATGGTATTTATACTTTTCGAGTTCAAGGTCAGATGTATCATTTCATCAATGACTTGATTCCTATTGACAAAAAAGGAAAAAATCTCCAATTATATTTCTTTGATAGTGAAAATGAATTAAGAAATCGAATGGCATGTTCAAATAAATTAAATGAATTTGTTTGAAAACTCTGATGGAAATATTAAAAATTAATCCATACTCTATGTTTTTAAAATCTTTAGTACATGTTCCACAACTATCTGACTTTTATATTGCACTTAAGTGTGATTCTGGCTTAGATCAACGTGTATATAACTTACCAACAGTATCAGAAGTTGCAAGAATATGGGTAGAACAAGATATTACTAATTCTATTCCTACACCACATATTCGAATCTATACAAAAAATGATAAAAGTCAATTGGTTCATTATTATTACGATTGTTATGATCCATTGCAATATCCATTGCTATTTCCATATGGTCAAGGTGGATGGCACTGTGGTATTAAGAAAATTAAGTGTTCTTCAATAACATCAACACAAATCTATTGCGAACAAGAACAACTACCAAGTATAAAAAATATGTGTTCAATAGACAAACTACTTAACATGGAAGCCGAAGTTATGTTAAAAGAAAAGCATAAACGAGACAGTATTTCTTGTCGTGAATATTATTGTTACAAACTTCAAATACGAGATAATGAAAATATTGTCTTACATGGAGGAAGATTATTTCAACAATATATAGTAGATGAATGGATAAAAATTGAAACCCAACGATTAGACTTTGCTTCTTTTAATCAAGCTTTATTTAGGACTGATGTATTAGACGGAATTTTGGATGTTTTACGTAAGGGGAAAAGAGAAGCTTCACATATAGGAAAACAACGTATACTTCCACCTAGCTTTACTGGAGGTCCAAGAGATATGCGTAGACGGTATATGGATGCTATTGCATTAGTGCAACATTTTGGAAAACCTGATATATTTTTGACCATAACATGTAATCCTTCTTGGCCTGAAATAGCAGAAAAACTTATATCAACCGATGAGGTACAAAATAGGCCAGATCTGATTAGTAGAGTGTTTAGAGCAAAAATAGAAGAATTAAAAAATGATATAATTAAAAGGCATATTTTTGGTAAAGTTGCAGCATTTATGTATACAATAGAATTTCAGAAACGAGGACTTCCCCATGCTCATTTTCTTATCATACTAAATGAGAATTACAAATTACTAACTCCAGAAGCATATGATCGATTTGTGTGTGCTGAAATACCAGATGAAAATATATATCCCTATTTATATTCACTTGTTACACAACACATGATGCATGGTCCTTGTGGTAATTTGAACCCAACAAATTCTTGTATGAAAAAAAAGGGATGCTGTAAAAATAAGTATCCTAAGGAGTTTGTGGAACAAACAACCAAAGGAAAGAATTCATACCCAATTTATAGAAGACGAAATAGAGGCAAAATTGTAAAAATTAGAGGACACTTTCTTGATAACTTGTGGGTTGTTCCATACAATCCATATTTGCTTTGTAAATTCAATTGTCATATAAATGTAGAGATTTGTTCAGATATAAAAGTTGTTAAGTACATTTATAAATACATTTGCAAAGGGCATGATAAAATAGCATTTCATATACAGACTAATGATGTAAACGTAGAGATAGATAAAATAAAAGAATATCAATCTGCTATGTGGGTATCACCACCTGAAGCTGCATGGAGAATATTTTCTTTTCCTATTAGTGAAATGAATCCAACTGTATATCACCTACAACTACATCTTGATGGACAACAACTTGTTTCCTTCAAAAATACCGATAATATTAGTAATATTGCAAATAATCCCATTATAAGAAAAACAATGTTAACTGAATTTTTTTTAATGAATAAATCAAACAAAGAAGCTATGGACCTAAATTTATTATATCGTGAATTTCCTGAACATTTTGTATGGTCAACAACAGATAAAATGTGGACACGTCGTAAACGAGGTCACGTTATTGGACGTGTAGTGACATGTCATCCAACCGAAGGAGAAAGATACTATCTTAGACTATTGTTAATGAATGTAAGGGGGCCAAATTCATATGAAGATCTGCGAAGTGTAAATGGAGTACAATATAATTCATTTAGAGAAGCTGCTGAAAAACGAGAACTATTACTTTGTGATAATAATTTGATAGAATGCATGTCTGAAGCTGCAAGCTATCAAATGCCATCCAGTTTAAGACAAATTATTTGCTATGTTATTGATTTATTGTAATCCAACAAATCCTAGAGAATTATGGGAGAGATTTGAAAGCCCTATGTCTGAAGATTTCAATAAAAGTTCAAATATAAATGTAAGAGAAATACGTTATAAAGTATTAAATTATATTAATGATATTCTTCATTCAATGGGTCGTGACATTAATGAATTCGAACTAATTTCAGAATATATCAAACCTTCATCAATAGCAAGAGAAGCTAAAGAAGTTCATTATGAGAGAAATATCATCGTTAGTGAGGAAGATTTATTATTAAAAAATAAATTGAACTCTGAACAAAGAAAAGCTTACAATATTATTCTTGATAGAGTATTGTCAAATAAATTTGGAGCATTTTTTATTGATGGCCTCGGTGGAACGGGTAAAAGTTTTTTATATCGTGCTTTATTAGCTACAGTAAGACATAAGGGATTGATAGCTTTAGCAACTGCAAGTTCTGGAGTTGCAGCTTCACTTCTTCTCGGAGGTCGAACTGCTCATTCTCGATTTAAAATTCCTATCGATGTCGATTGCAATATTAGTAAACAAAGTTCACTGGCTTCGTTAATATGAGATGCACGATTAATTGTGTGGGATGAAATTTCAATGGCAAAAAAGAAAATGGTTTAAGCATTTGACTTACTATTAAGAGATCTAATGGAAACAAATACGTTATTTGGTGGTAAAATAGTTGTTTTTAGCGGTGATTTCCGACAAACTCTTCCTGTTGTTCGTAGTGGAAAAAAGGAAGATTTTATTCGTGAATTTTTATTGTGTTCTGAAATATGGAATGAACTAGAAAAACTACAATTATCAAAAAATATGCGTGCAACTAAAGATCCTGAGTTTTGTGAATTTTTAATGAGAATTGATAGAAGAAAAAACAAATGACCATGGAAAAATTGAAATTCCTCATTCTCTTATTATTCCTTTTACTTCTGAAAAAGAATCTCTAAATCTTCTATTTAAAAATACTTATCCCGATTTGTACAAATGTTGTACAAAAACTTCGTTTGTTACTTCTCGTGCTATTCTAACAACTAAAAATGATTTTGTTGATGATATAAATGACATGTTGATCTCTCAATTTCCAAACATTGAAAAAATATATATTGCTATAGATGAAACTATTGATCCAAAGGATCAAAGTGAATACGAAGATTTCTTACACACTTAAAATCCTACTGGCTTACCTCCATACAAATTAACTTTAAAGAAGAATTGTCCGATTATGTTACTAAGAAATTTAAATCCCTGTGAAGGTTTATGTAATGGGACACGCTTAATATGTAATGATTTTAAACCTCATGTAATTAGTGCAACAATATCTAGCGGTGATTTTAAAAATACTTATGTATTTATTCCACGAATACCACTTATGACTTCAGAAGATGAAAAATTGCCACTTCCTTTTAAAAGAACGCAGTTTCCTGTACGATTATGTTTTGCCATGACTATAAATAAAGCTCAAGGACAAACATTAGATTTTGTTGGTATATATTTACGTGAACCTGTCTTCTCTCATGGACAATTGTATGTTGCTTTATCAAGAGCTACAAGTTCTGACAATGTCAAAGTATTAATTAGACCACCTATAATTGACGAAAATGACGATCATTCAACATATAATGTTGTCTATAATGAAATCATTGAAAAAGCCTTTTATTCATCTTTGTGTTATAATTTGCAATGGTAAATCTTATATACAACTTACATACCCTATATGTATATTTTTACTGTATTTATATTATTATTAATATTGCTTTCATTATATATTTGTCTTTAGTTTATCCTCTTATAATGTATTTTAATTGCAGATATATTGCAACATGGCGAAAAGGTATACCATCAATATGATCACTCCAGATACTAAAAATTGGACCTGTAAAGTCCAAGTTGTTGATAAAAGTCGACCAAGGGACAACAAAGATAAAACCACAAAATATCAAGTCTTAATTTTGCAAGATGAAGAGGTATTTATTTTTAATAAAATTATTATTGATTTTAAAGCTTGACTTTAATCGAGTTAACTAAATAATCCATCATTTCATATTTTTACTTTAATAATATAAAAAAAATAATAAGATAACTTTATATTCTACACAACTAATCAAACTTTTAACAAATTCTTTTACAGGAGAATCAAGTTCAGGCCACCATTTTCAGTACTGATATAACATATTTTGAAAAAGAATTTGCTCCTTTCAAGACTTACTTGGTATCTGTTGCATATGTGAAAGTCCCACCTCTTGGATACGAAAATCCACTTAACAAATTCATTTGGACACTCGACAAAAACACCATTGTTGAACCAATTGAAGAGGTCAAACCTCCAGAGGATCCATTACCACCACCAACACGACTGGCTCTTGTCAAATTTGACACTTTTGAGTATCAACCCAAAGAATTTGAATTTGGTATTTATAAATTCATTTAATTATTTTTACTATTATTCACATAAAATCTAATTGTTATTATAATAGAATAGTTCTCATGATCTAATTATTGTTTTTGTATTTTTGTTTAATACAAGATGTACTTGCCATTGTCATTAATGGCAGTCCTTCAACAAAGACAACAACTGGAAAGCGACTTCAAGAGTTCATTGTCATGGACAACCTGTAAGTATATATATAGAATATCACGCTTGTCATTTATCTTTGTATCTTATTACTTGTTTTCAAAGAAAGGTTCGTTTTGGTTAATAGAGTTCTCTTTTTCCTTTTTGTTTTTCGTAGTTGATATATTTGTATTTAATAAAGTTATTATATATCTTTCAAATTTCACTAACTTTGTTTTTGTAATCGTCTTCTCCAAATGGATAATCCTGATTTTTGAGATTTTACCTGTAGTTTTAACAGTGTTCTTTGTTTTTTGCTAAGATTGTCTTTTTTCTTCTTTTTAGTTTTAATTTATTATTTATTTGTGCATCTTCCCCTCTCTTTTGTTAATGAAGTAATGTCATTGAATACCTTGTTTCTTTGAGTCATTGTGAAGTAAAGATTCAATTTTTTATAAGCATTGATTTTCTTCCTGGTTTGTTCCTGCCCTTTTTATTTTAGATAAATTCACTCTCCAATATTGTGGATATAGTCTGTTAAAGAGGAATATACTCATTGCCCTGTTTGATTTGTTTCCCTTGGTAGTATGATTTTCTCTTATTTCTTAAAGATCAAGATTGAATTTTGATCAACAGCTAATGATATTCAAGTTTATTGAGGTTCCTGGTTCATGTTCTCTTCACAAGCCCCAATCAGTGAGATTAAGTGTCTGTTAATCTCAACTTTCAATAACTTTAAATTTCTCTAGAGTACACTTATCTTAATTTGGTTAATTTTATCACAAAAAGTTCATATTAGATTAACTATCAGGATATATTGTCCATCACTTTGAATATCTGTAGTACTTTCATAGATTAAAAAGTTCATCAATTTCATTGTTCAACCAGATTGTTTCTTTGCTTGTGCATCTCTATTTTTAACTTTTATATCACAAAAAAGGCTGCTATTTGTTGATAATAATCTACTTTGATTTTTATAATTTATAATATAATATTGTTTAACAATATCACATATCTTCTGTAACTTTATTTTATTGTTTAATAACGTCCTGCGAAACATATGCAGGAAAAAACCAACAAAACTGACACTTTGGGAGGATTTTATTGATCATGAGGGAGTTAAACTTTTCAACCAACTTCATGATTACCCGATCATTCTTGCTAGGAGAATTGCGAAATCATCCCCAGGTAAAAGTGCAAATAATTTTTTTTCCTTTTTTTGAAAAATATATGACGTGATGAAACTAAAATCACATATTCAAATGCACGTAGGAACATCGAATAGATTCATTGGTTTGACGAGCAAATTCAATACAACAATTGAAATCAATCCTCCATATCCACAGGCTGCTGAGTTAAGGATGTGGTAATATATATTTTTATTTAATGCATCGAACTTCCAGAGTATTTTGACATATAAAATATATCTTTATTCTTACGATAAAAAAGGTTTAAAAATTCCACTTTTATTTCTTTTTTTCATAATCTTTCTACGAGACATATATAATAAAATGAAGATAGTAGAATTCTTATTTATTTTTGATAAATTTATATCGTAGACTTGTTTGCAATTCTTTTTAGAATTTTCAAAATGATACAAGTGTTTTCAATGAGCGAACATTAATAAATTTTCATAATTTTACTTGTATATAGGATCAAAACAATTGAAGCAAAGCTACTTGCTTATAAGATGAAAAGTACAACTCCAATAGGCTCTATTATGTTAATTCCATTTGAGGATGAGATTATATCTGTGGCTAACATCCAAGCACAACCTCCGGTAAGAACAACAAGTATATTATTTGATTATTTGGAAATTTTTTATTTAACATTGAATAATATTTGGTATATTGAATTTGAAGGGTCAAGTATTTAATGTTGAGGCTGAATTGTGTCTTGCAAGTAAGGATCAACTCTTTAGTGAGTTAGCATGCTCAAATTGTAAGCAATTATTCACAAGATATAATGTGCGAAGAAAAATCTACTGCACAAGTTGTCACCAATCCACACATCTTATTCCTAGGTATATTTGCTCTTCTACAAAATTAAAATTATTAATAACTAATTAAGATTATTTATTTTGTTTGTTCAAACAAATAAATGTCTTAACTGACTATTAATTTTAAATTTTTTCATTAATTATCAAAACAGGTGTCAATTTGAAGTTACTGTTAAGGACAACAGCGGTTTTGCAACAGCTATTGTTTCAGATGAAATTGCATTGAAAATGTTGCACCTCACTTCCGAAGAAATTTATGAAATTTGCTTCGTCAAGGTATATATTATTTTTTTCTCACCAAATAATGACAAAGAACTTGTAGTGAGTTTATTTTCATTGTTTCTTATTTCTTCTCTTGAACACAAGGTTCAAGTATCGATTCTGAACTATAAAAGAAAAAAAAAAATCTTGAATAATATACTATCTAACTTCTAAGAGTTTCAAATTAATGTACATATGATCATGTGAACATATGAGTTCCTTAACTTGAAAATGATACTGTAACTCTATAAGCTTAGAACTCTAGCATGACAGAATTTGTAACAAAGAACTTTTTTCGTACAAAATTTCATATCTTAAGTTCATTTTTCTTTTCTGCAGCATCCAAATTACACTTTTTGTTGTCGAATTAATGTCAACTTTCTTAATAAAAATATTATCATTGTATATATATTTTTAGGCTTTTATCCATCTTACAAGTTTTTTCGTTGGCTGAAAACTTTGTGCAAACTATTATGCACCTACCACAATAGGCATGATCGATTTTAGAACTATTACATGTTAACTCTAATTAGTCGAAAATTTAATATTAATTTTTTTGGGTAATTTCCTTTTCTTTCTTCATCCACTTTTCTTTTGATTTGAGAATTCATGATCAATGCATATGTTATTATTGTTGAATTTGTTATTATTAATCAAATATTTTTTACCAGAAAGGAACATTATCGCTGCAAAATGTGGAAGATCAACTGAATGGAAAGATATTCAACATTCAAATGAAAAGGCTATTCACAAAAAAATTGGATGCAACGCAAAAATTATCCATTTTGTCTTACCTGGAGAAACAAGATGTCGTTCATAACCAATGGCATCTACGACAGTCAATGTTACGGAAGGAAAAAAGCGCACAATTGAACATGTTAATTCAAGGGAAGAAGAATATCTAAGCATCGCAAATAAATTTAATCCTCCCATGAAAAAAAATTAAAAGGTATATAAATTATTTTGAACATTGTTTAAAACTTTATCTTTGCAATTGACTAATAGAAATAGGATTTACTTATCTTTGTATTTATTTTCTTTGAATTCAATTCAGTCTCTAGACAGATTATTTTTCATTGTTTCAAATTTCAGTTGCAACAATTTTGCTGTGGTTGTCGAAGCAGTCAGTTTTTGCACTCTTTTGCTGCTGCCACCGAATGCCAAATTTTGCAAGCTTCTGATGTTGCTATGTGGATGTCTTATGTTCCTGTTCTTTGATGGGAACTGGAAATATTTTCTCCTATGATAGCAGGTTAGTTAAAAGTCATTTTTTACAGGTACTACATTTATCAACATGATAAAAATATTTTCTTTTTGGTTTTATAGTTATTCCTATCGTTGAAGACTATTGTGTTCATTTTTAGTTCCTAAAAAATGATGTAACTTTCCTCTAATGATTTTGTCAGAATAACCACCTTAAACTGATAGAATCAAAAACTACAATACGAAATAACATTTAGTAATTAAAAACTTGTGAAATCAAACCTGTTTAGTAGAACTTATCTAGAAAGAAATGATGATAATAATCCTTCTACAATATGCAAAGCTCGAAAAAGCTTTATGCTAATTTCAGATGACACTTAGTACTATATAATATATACCCTGCACAAGTTATGTCATTTTATATTTGGCTTATCATGACCCTATAAAATTGATCCAAACTCTGGAATAGCCTTTAGTCAAACAGTACTACTGGTATGTTATTTTTCAAGACTATAGAAACTCTGTTGGTTCTTTTACATTTTTCATCACATTTTATTTCTACATCATGCTATTTTTTTCTTTGTCTATAAGGGTTAAAATTTGGGTTGTGCTACTCTGTTTCTACCTCTTCATGGTTTATCGGAACTTGAGATTTTTAATATCGTGATCATATGTCCATTTAGTGTCTGATGAAGATCTAATTTGAAACTCTTGAACTGAATTTCTCCAAGACAAGTTTAAAGGTAAATTTTTAAGATATTTCATAAAAGTTTTGTCCAGATTGATTAATCCTTTAACATTATTGTCACAATTTTGAATCAATTTCTTTATAAATAATGATCCTTTAGTCTTATACACATAAAATATTTTGAGTCGTATCGTATGGCTTACCAAGATTTTCTTAATCTTGGATGAGGGTTGTCATTTTTACACCTACTGAGCTTTGTTCAACTTTGTTTGGTCATATTGTCACTTTGCTTTCTTGACTGTTTTTGCAATCTTTTACTATATAAATAATATTAATCTTTAACAAAGATCTAATTTCATACATTTGTAATTGATGCTTTACATTTCAAACATTTGGCTTTCTTATTTTCTTCCACTACTCTATTCTATTCCAATACGAAAAAATGTAGTGTTTATGCTATTCTGGTTGACATTATCTTGCTAAATGATCTATATATGAGAGAGTTAAAAAAAATAACATACTTCTGTTCATATTGGTGTTATTATATAAAATGTCTCATGTCAATCGTGAAATAGGTCTTCAAAGATGAGGCTTATTTGAAGCTTAATGTTGCCACATTTTTGTCATTCTGTGTTGTATAAGTTATGTGATGTGATTTTGTGCTGACAGGTGATTTTGATCAAAGATGATCCAGAAGATCCAAGCATGAAAGATGCATCTGTTTTTGTCTAATTCTATACAGTATGTAAATGTATGTAATTAGCACTCCCACATATGGAAATGTTAAACTATGTAAGTATCTAACTTCAACATTCAGTAGTATGACATTCACATGAATATATTATGAACAAATTTGGCAGCTATAATGTGTTCGAATTACTAATTTTTCTCATTGAAATATTTATTTTGTTTGTTTAATATGCAACTCGTAAAATTTAGGTCCATTATAAATACCCAACAACATTTAGAAATTGTGACCATTATATGCTATAATGCTCCCAACTACAGCATCAGCTGAAAACATGTCTGCAAGCCGGGAGCAGTATTATGCATACAGATTCAGCAACTCCTAAATGTTAGCTGCTAATTTGTTAACATTCAGCTACTCTCGATGTTCAGTTTCTTCATACTGTCAATTTGCTTAATAAACAGTGCATTTGTTTTGTGAACAAAATGCTATTTAACCATGTAATGTTGTGAAGTATGCTAATAGTCCAATACAAAACAGTCATCTAATGTTGTGAGTATGCTAATAGTCCAATACAAAACAGCCAAGCAGAGGTGATACCTGCACATTGATATATAGTGTCCTTAATTCAAAGACAAAATTGTCATTTTTATATCCTATTGTTTCAAATCAAAATATACAAGGGAAGTGACCACAATATTTTATGGCTAACATGTATTCGTATGTATGAAAGTAATTCCCAATTGAAGTTTTAGTATTGAAGGGGATTTTCTGTAGGTAAATCAAACAAAAGTAAATAACGAGATTCGACTGATAACGTATTATAAAATGAAGCATGTGTCGTAAAATAAAATGATAACAAATGTATAAAATATTAAAATATTAAACGTTGGGCCCGTGCTTAGCACGGGCAACACTCATCTAGTAGAATAGAGAAAGTAAAAAAATAAAGGGCTTAACTTGGTCAAACTTTGTGAAGGGGTTATAGCTGGAGGACTATGAATAGAGGGTTATCTTCATTGTAAAATTATTCGAATAAGGCAGAATAGTCTGGTGGACCCTTGTACTTGTATTGGATTGTATTATGGATACTCATACTTAAACTTTTGTCATCTGGACCCCTGAACCTATCCAAAACCAACATTTTAAACACTTTTTTTAATGGACCATCGCGCGTGTTGCACAAACCACGTACATGTTGGCCAAAAATAAAAAATAATAATCCACGTATCAAATCCACGTGGTAAATCAGCCAACTAAGAATAGTCCAAACCTCAGCGAATTTTTGACTTTTCCTCTTCTCCTCTTCTCTCTTCTCTCTTCTCCTCTTCTCTCTTCTCTCTTCTCTCTTCTCCTCTTCTCCTCTCTATGATTTCTCCACTAAGAATCGTTTGTGATTTGCCATAGATTTTCTCAGTTGAAGCTCAGTTCCACTTCGACTATCGTTGTAAGTTCTTGCACTTGTGTTAGTTTTTGATTTTTTTCACTTTCTAGTGCGTATCTGTTTGATTAGAGGATCGATTGTCATTCGATTTTCTAAAATTTTTTGGGATTTTACTTTGGTTTGGGTGTTATGTTAGTGCTATACACGTTCTTAGTTGATTAATGACTTTGAATGACTTCAATGGCATGTTCCGTGAATTCGAGTAGATTCTAGGGTTTTTCCGTAAATTCCAATTTCGACTAAAATTAATATTCTATTTTTGGTCAATTGTCTTGGGTATTGATAGTGTTAGTGGTCCATTGTAACAAGAATTACAGTTATGGTAAGTTAATGGCTTTACCGTCTAACTATTACTAGTATTTTCTTAAAAAATTTAGGGCTTTTTGTGTTACAGTCGTGGTAAGTTTACCCCATTAACTTTAGTTGTTTTTCATGTTGAGTTTATGCTTGTTTTTTCCGTTTAAAAGTATTTGTTTTTGTCCTGGTAATTTCATGCCTTTAAATTTTAACTGTAGTTGTTTTTCATTTGACTCTACAGGCATCCGAAGATATGGCTTTAACTATAGTGACTTCAATTTCATTATGGGGGCTGTTTTGTATCGGATCCTACTTTAAGGTATGCCAATGGAATAACTAGTGTTGAAAAGATTAATATAGATGTAGATGAGTTGCATATTATGTTGTTTCATAAAATAGCATTGGAATTGGGTGTTGAAAATGTTGAGACATTTGGATGTAGAGTCAACAAGAAGGGTATTTTTTACATGTTAAATACTGATCATGATGTTCTAAAATTTCTTAATGGTTTGAAGCCTGTTGATTTTGTTGATGTATATGTTGTACATCCCATTAGTATACCTTTAGTTATTGAGGAGATGCTTGAATTGCCTAGCACTAATGCTGATGTGTCCTCATCTCCACAAAAAGATAGTGCTGATGTGTCCTCCTCCCCACATAAAAATAGGGCTGATTTGTCATCCTCCCCACAAATAGATAGGGCTGATGTGTCTTCATCTCAACCATTTGCTGAAAAAGAAGATAGGGATTTAAACCAAAATCAGTCCCTTTTAGTTGAAGAACAAGATCCTGCTCCTAGGGTTGAAGAACATTCTGATTCTGATTCACTCTATGATGTTGATGAAAATATTGATGATTTGAGTGATTTGGATGAGGAGTTTCTTCAAGCTAGGCAGTCTAACATTCAAGAACAAGTTAAAAAGAAGGCTGATAGAGTAAATCTAGGTGAGATACCATCTGATCCTGTAGGTATAGATACTGGTTTTGAAGACATTTATAAGGAGAGAAGGGGTATATTTGAAGGAAATTTGGGTGGTGATGACCCTTATTTTGATAGCTCGGATCTTGGTAGTGACATTAGTGAAGATGAAGGGGAACCTGTTAGGGATGATGAAGTGGTAGATCCAGCACCTAGGAAGGAAAGTAAAAAGGTCTACTTTAATCCAACTGCTAAAAAGGTTTGTTTTCAACTGTATATGGTATTTTTGAATAACATTGAGTTCAGGGAGGCACTGCAAACTTACTCTATTCATAAGGGTGTTAATATTAAGTTGAAACCTACTGAGAAGGAAAGGGTAAGGGCACATTGTAAGAAAAAGGGTTGTCCTTGACATATTCTTGGAAGTATTGATGGTAACACTGAAAACTTCAGTATTAAAACATATTTTCCAGTTCACAAGTGTTTTAAAAGAACAAGAAACAAATTGTGTAACCCCATTTGGATTAGTAAACATTACTAAGAGAGGATTATGAGTGAGCCTACCATCAAACTACATCAGATTCAATCTTTGATACAAAAGGAGTATGGTTTGTATATTAGTAAAACAAGTTGTAGAAAGGCAAAACTGAGAGTTATGAATGAACATATGGGAGATTTTAGAGAGGAGTTTTCTAGGTTGTATGATTATTCTGAGCAATTAAAGACCACAAATCCAGGAACTACTGTATCTATTAGGACATCCAAGAACACAATTCCAGGAAAAGAGGTGTTTATGAGCATTTATATTTGTCTTGGTTCCTTAAAAAGTGGATGGAAAGAAGGGTGTAGAAGGATTATTGGTTTAGATGGTGCATTTCTTAAAGGTGTATGTAAAGGTGAACTGTTAACTTGCATTTCCAAAGATGGAAATAATCAGATGTACCCTATAGCATGGGCAGTAGTTGATAAAGAAACCAAGGAGACATGGTTTTGGTTTCTCAAGTGCATTAGACATGATTTGGAGCTTACAGAAGGTGAAGGACTAACAGTGATGTCTGATATGTAGAAGGTATTACTATATTATTTGTTAAATTTATTCTTTCATTTTTGGAGTATTTGATATTTAACATTGTTGTATTCAAATGTTCTTTTTTGATAGGGTCTTCAACTTGCACTTATTAATGTATTGTCTAATGTTGAAATCAGATGGTGTGCTAGGGATATATGGGCAAACTGGAAGAAAGACTGGAGGGGTGAAGAAAGGAGAAGAAAATTCTGGCAGGTTGCTAGGGCACCATTTGAGGTACTTTTACAGTCCAAACATGATGATTTAAGTGAGTTAGGAGAAGGCATTATAGAAGCACTTTTAAAGTATAATAAGGAAGCATGGTGTAGGGCATATTTTAAAGAACATAGCAAGTGTGATGTGGTTGAGAACAACATGTGTGAGACTTCCAACAGTTGGATTTTAGGTGCTAGGTTCAAATCAATAATCACTATGTTAGAGGAAATAAGAGTCAAAATTATGGAAAGAATGAAGCAAATGAGAGAATTTTCAGAAAAATGGATTACTGATGTATCACCTATGGCTATGGATATTCTTAGAAAAAATGCTAAAATTGCAGATAATTGTGAGGTAAGGTTTAATGGTGATCTTGGCTTTGAGATTAATGATCCACCATATAAACATGTTGTTGACCTAAGAAAGAAGGTGTGTAGTTATAGGTCATGGCAACTAAAGGGAATTCCTTGTGGCCATGCACTTACAGCAATTTATTTTAAGGATTGGGTTGTTGAGTCATTTGTTGACCACTGGTATAAGAAAGGAAACATACCTGAAAGCATATAACAGATTTATTCTACCTATGACAAACATGAAGATGTGGCCAAAAAGTGATAGACAGACATTGAACCACCTGAAATGACATCCCTGCCAGGAAGACCAGGAAAAAATAGGAGAAAAGATAGTGATGAGCCAGTTAAGAAGAAGTTTGGAAAGGCTACAAGGAAGGGAAGAAAAATAAAATGTTCTGTGTGTAAGACTTTTGGACATAACAAAAAAGGATGTCCAACTCTGGTAAGTTGTGTTTTCATGTCTCTTTGTTATTGAATTTTCCTCTTGTTATACTTTGGTAAGTTGTGCTTTAATGCCTCTATGCTTGTAGAAAAATGTTGCTGCTGGAACAAGTGATGCAAGTGCTGGAACTTCAAATGTTGCTACTGGAACTCCATGTGCAGGTCCAAGTGAAGGTCCAAGGGAAGTTCCATGTGCAGGTTCAAGTGCAGGTCCAAGGGCTGTTCCAAGGGCAAGTCCAAGTGCAGGTCCTAGGGCAGTTCCAAGTGAAGGTCCAAGGGAAGTTCCATGTGCAGGTTCAAGTGCAGGTCCAAGGGCAGTTCCAAGGGAAGGTCCAAGTGCAGGTCCAAGGGAAGTTCCATGTGCAGGTCCAAGTGCAGATCCTAGGGCAGTTCCAAGTGCAGGTCCAAGGGAAGTTCCATGTGCAGGTCCAAGTTTCACTCAACAATCAACTTCTAGTGCAACTGGCCAAAAAAAAAACTAGCACAGCTTTGAGAGGAGGTGCATCTCTTGCCTATAAGAAACCAAGACCAAAACAAGCAAAGACAACTGGTTATGGTCTCTTATTTGGATCAGGTGGTAGCGTAACTGAGAGGGTATGTATTTTATCATTTAAACACATTAAATTGCTTTAATTGATATTAGTTCATCTCTGGGTTAAGACTTTTGTTATTCTCTCAGTCTGGAAATACTGATAGGGTATTACATAGTGCTACATTGACAAGTTCAACTCCTACCAATATTGATCTTGGTTACAAACCCAAGGGACTAAGGTGGAAGGGAAGAGCTGCAATGACTCAAAGGCAGCTACGAGAGGAAAGTTACAGAAGCACTCAAGGCACACCAAGCACTCAAGGCACACCAAGCATTCAAGGCACTCAAGGCACTCAAGGCACACATTAGATTTCACTTTATTTATCTTAATGACATGATCCCAACTAACTTTATTTTGATTAATGACTTGATCCCAACTGTTTTGTATATGAATTTGTGTTAAGTTGCTATTGGGAAGACTTTGTTTTTCTTGTACGAATTTGTGCTTGAATGAAGTTATTCAGATTTCTGACGTAAATGCAATCAATTTCACTATCAAATAACACATAGTACAAATCAATATATCTTAAATATAACAGCTACAACCAAATAACCACAATCACAATAACAGTGATATCAATACTACTGTTTGATCCTTGTCTTCCTTGCCTTCGTTGTCTTCTATGTGTTCTTTGTCTTCCTTGTCTTGCTTGCCCTGAACTCGTTGATGAATTGTTGATGTTGTATTGTTCATTAGCATCAGCCCATCGGAAGAATCCACACCCATTACCGGATGAATATTTTTGGCAGCCCCAAAACATTCTTCCAGGATTAGTTTGTGTGCTTGATGTCTTTAGTTCAGCATATATTCCACAGTAGCAACATCGAACTGTCATCGTGAAGACCAACGAAAATACAATAGAATCAAACAAACAAAAAAAAAGAGACGAGTAGATTGAAGGAAAAAATAAAAGACGCCAAAAATAAAAGAGAAATTTTTTACAGAGACAAGATTGAGAAAAAAAGAAAGAAAAAAGCTCAAAAAGGCATTAACAATGGTGTTGAGTGAATTAAAGAAGAAGAAATAGCCTTTAAAGGTCAAAATATGACCGTTAGTGCCTTTTTAAGGCGTCTCACGCTCTTCCTTCGACTGAATCACATGCTCCATGTGGGTTAATTCCACATAGGATGCCACATCAAAAAAAAGTGTTTAAAATGTTGATTTTGGATAGGTTCAGGGGTCCAGATGACAAAAGTCTAAGTATGAGTATCCATAATACAAGTACAAGGGTCCACCAGTGAGGTAAGTTCTCTCCGCACTAAATGATTGTTTTATATAGTTTCATGACATGTTATCACGAGTTTCCAACCTTAGAGATTATCCGATTTAGTTGGGTTTAATGTCTAAACAAGTTCTGACTCAGAGGCGAATCTAGGATTTTTCGAACATGGTGCACCAAATAAGATGTATTGAAGTGGCAATTGATCCTTAATTCTCAAGGTCAAAAGCTCAAGATTTAACCATAGTCCATATGTTGACCATTTAAACTTCTTGTAGTACGGGTGCCAGAATATAATATTATACAAATTTTTGAAAATATATATGTAAAATATCTAATTTTACGAAAAGATCACGGATGCCGATGCCCTATATTTTGGCTCTAAATTCGCCACTATTCTGACTTGGTAAAGTTCTAACGCGAGGTAAGTTTCCTTCCCACCAAATGGTTGATAAGTTCGTAGTTTGATTTAAAAAATAATATAATTAGCCTAGAATGATTAAATATCAATTTATAATACAATTAGATAGATTTAATGGTGAAATTTAATATGCTTCGTGATCTGGCATATATATTTGTCCAATCTTGATGTCAAATTCGACAAGTAGTAAGGATTTAATACTTTGGTTTCCATTCAATATCAAAATTAATTAAACCCATCTGATCAAGTTAGAACTAGTCAACATCTGAGCATATATGTTGTAGAACGTAATTTTTAAACGAATATAATATTTTACACTATTTTTTATTTCTTAAATATTTCTTTTATGTTTAAGTTAGATATTTTAATTTTGCCTTATTTTAGTAAGTTTATTTTAAAAGGTTTAAAAACAACAAAATATAATCACTTTTTAAGGTAAATTTTATTTTTAGGTATTTTTGAAAGAAATGGAAAATTACAAAAAAAAATAAATTTAAATTTAAATAAATCAGTGTTTCTTATTTTATATATATATATATATATATATATATATATATATATATATATAATTAGTTATTTAATTAAAATATATATTAATTAAAATGAATAATTAATATTTTTAATTATTATATTTTTATTATATAAACCTACCCACTACCCCACATCACCCACATCTTCCCCCACGTTCCTATGTTACACCACTTCCTCACACCACTCCTCACATCTTCCCCCACTTTCCTATACTACACTACTGCTATTACCTATATAAAAAACAATCAGCACAAACAAAGGAAAAAAAATCAGAAAAGGAAAACAGAAAGAGGAAAGAAAAAAAGCTATACAAAAAAAAAAAAAAAAAAAAAAAAACGACACACACACACACACCACAAAAAAAAAAAAAAAAAAAGAAGAAGGAGCAAACCATCCAAAGGAGACCAAAAAATAAATAAATAGAGGAACACAAAAAGAAAAAAAAATCTGAAACATCTCCCACTGTATATTTTTTTCACTCCCAAACAAAGCTGAGGTCGATATTCCATTTCGTGATTTCGAGTTCGTGATTTCTTATTAGGATTGATTCCTTTTTCTTGAATTAAATTTTCGCAAAAGGTACCATTTAATTTTTTATTGTATAAATTTGATTTTCATGATTATATAGGATTTGATTTCAATGTTATGAAATTACTTAAATTTTGTGTTTGTTAAACTTTGATGCTATAATATTGAAATACTTGTCCATCATTTTAGTCTATATTATCTTCCATCTTGTATAATATGCTACCATCAATTAAGTGTCTTTCATATTCAACTAAATGTCTGAAAGAATTATTATAATAGTTTGTTTAGTCAAATTTATCTAGAATTAAAAAATATTTATTTTAGAAAAATAAAAAGATGAAGAGTACATTTTTTTGATGCCTTTTATCATAGCTTATTAGAATACTAAAAATATAAATGCATATATATATCGAATTTGAACATGAAATAATAAAATTGTTTAAGATTTTAGACTTTTATTATGTAAATTATATTTATAATATAAATGATATGGGCAGTTTATATCACTAATTATACACTTAAAGTTTTTAGTAATAGGTAAAATATTAAAATATAGTCGGTTCCAATTAAGAATATGGTTATGCATTTTTTTTGAAACATTAAAATAAACTCAAGGATGCGGTTACGCACCTTGACCAAATTATTTTAATGACTAAACTTTCATTAATTCAAACCAAGAGGTGTAAATAGAGATTATTAGGTGTGATGAACTCGAGAGGGGAAGACAGTTATGTCTTCAAATGTCAAGATTAAGAATGTTTTATGCATCCGGTTTAAGACTAATAGAAGTTCAAAATAAAATAAAAAAGCAAAATTGTAGCTTATTTAATATATCCAAAAATAGTTTTAAAAATAAGTATAAGTCAATAAAAGCGACCGTGCTAGAACCACGGGACTCGAGGGATGCCTAATACCTTTCTGTCGGTCAACAAAATCCTTACCTGAATTTCTGGTTCGCAGACCAAACAAAAAGTCATTTCCTTTTGATTAGGGATTAAATAAAAAAAAGATGACTTGGAACACCACAACTAAATTTCAAGTAACGACTCTGGAAAAATAAAATAATCCCTAAATTAATAACATCACTTAAATTAGAAAAATATTGTCGCCTCGCTGCGCAAAAAGGGGTGTGATATCTCTGACGACTTTGCTGGAAAATAATAAGAATTTGAGCTTTATTATATTGACTTTTACTTGATATTTGTTATAAAATATGTAGCTAACAAATTAATAATAATTAACTAAAATAAGAACAAATAAAGAGAAAGTATGATGATATATGCCAAACTTTTCTCTTATTACTTTACATTTGAAAATGTACTGTTATTTATAGTGATAATTGGAAAGATGTAACTTGACCACTATTTGCCAAGTGTAAGATAGTGTCCACATGACATTCACAATTGCTTGCAACAAGACAAGTAATGTGAGTCATTATTTTTGTGGGTTCCATGTGGCATTGTCATTGTTTTACACCACTCCCCCTTGAATGTCTATGTAAATGAAAAGTTGAAAACAAATATACATAGACATTCACAATACGTTTTACTAGTTGCCTCATTAAAAACCTTTCTTGGAAAACCAAGTGGGACAAAACCTAGATTAAGGAAAAAAGAGTGCAACACGTATTTTACTCTCCCTGATAAAGACCATGATTAAGATGTTTAAGTCTTCGCATTCCACCCTTTTGCACCATCTTCTCAAGAGTTGAGGCTGGTAAAGATTTGGTGAATAAATCTGCTGGATTATCACTTGAACAAATTTGTTGTATATCAATATCACCATTCTTCTGGAGATCATGCGTAAAAAATAATTTCGGTGAGATATGTTTCGTTTATCTCCTTTCATGAAGCCTCCTCTTAATTGAGATATGCATGCAACATTGTCTTCAAAGAGCACTGTGGGTATCTTGACATCACATTTCAAACCACATTTTTTTTGATAAAATGTATCACTATTCTCAACCATACGCATTCTATACTTGCTTCATGAATGGCTATTATATCTGCATGTTTTGAAGAAGTAGCGACTATGGACTGCTTCGTAGATCTCCATGATATAGCAGTACCTATGTATGTGAACAGATAGCCTGTTTGACATCGAGCTTTATGTGGGTCAGATAAATAACCTGCATCTGCATGACCAACAAGATTTGCACTATCTTTGTCAGTATAAAATAGACCCATATCACTAGTCCCTTTAGATATCGCAATATATGTTTAACTCCATTCCAATGTCTTCATGTAGGAGAAGACTTGCTAATAAATTAACAGAAAATGCTATGTCAGGTCTCGTAGAATTAGCAAGATACATAAGTGCGCCAATTTCACTAAGAAAAGGTACTTCAGGACCAAGAAGTTCCTCATTCTCTTCTTGAGATCGGAATGGATCTTTACTCACTTCAAGTGATCGTACAATCATTGGAGTACTTAATGGATGTGCTTTGTCCATGTAAAATCGTTTCAAGATTTTCTCAGTATAGGCAGATTGATGGATGAAGACCCCGTCTGCTAAATGTTCAATTTGTAGACCAAGATAAAGTTTTTTCTTTCCAAGGTCTTTCATCTCAAATCTTTCTTTAGATATTCAATTGCCTTTTGGACCTTTTCTACAGTTCCAATGAGATTAATGTCATCAACATAAACTGCAAGAATAACAAACCCTGACATTGTTTTCTTAATAAAAATTCAAGGGCAAATGATATTACTTATGTAATCTTGTTTTATCAAGTACTCACTGAGGCGATTATACCACCTACGTTCTGATTGTTTTAAGACATATAATGACTTTTGTAATCTGATTGAACACATTTCTCGAGGTTTCGAACTATATGCTTCAGGCATTTTAAGTCATTCTGGAATTTTCATATAAATTTTATTATCAAGTAAACCGTAAAGATAAATTGTAACCACATCCATTAGATGTATTTCATGATTTTCATGAACAGCTAAACTGATGAGATATCGAAAAGTTATTGCATCCATAACTGGTGAATATGTTTCTTCATAGTCGACACCAGGTCGTTGAGAGAATCCTTGTGCAACAAGGCGTGCCTTGTATCTTACAATTTTATTTCTCTCATTTCACTTTCTAACAAAAACCCATTTATAGCCAACCTATTTTACACCATTTGGGGTTTGGACTACAGGTCCAAAAACCTCACGTTTAGCAAGTGAGTCTAGTTCTGATTGAATTGTCTCTTGTCATTTTGGCAAATCACATCTTTGTCGACATTCTTGGACAAATAAGGGTTCAAGATCATCACTGTCTTGCATAATGTTAAATGCAACATTATATGCGAAGACATTATCAACTATGGTTTTTGATTGATCTAAACTTATCTCATCACCCGTAGAACTTATTGAAAGTTCTTCATTCACTTGAGTCTCGAGTTCGCTGATCTCTTCAGAAATATCAGGATTAATCAGATCTTGAATCTTATCTTTGTGAGATTCTTTTGTAGTGTCATTTTTTGTACTACTTTTTCAAGGATTTTTATCCTTTGAACCCAATGGTCTTCCACGCTTCAAGCGTGTTTGTGATTCAGAAGCCATGACACTCGTAGATGGTACTTTTGAGATGTAAATCCGGATAGGCACGTTTACGGCAGGAGTATGTGACTTTGTTATCCTTTTGAAATCAGTAAATGCGTCTGGCATTCGATTTACTATGTTTTGCAAATGGATGATCTTCTGGACCTCCTGTTCACACATAGTGGAACGTGGATCGAAATGAGATAATGATGAAACTTTCCATGCAATTTTATTTTTAATTTTTTTTTTCTCTACCCTTAATTGCGGAAAATTTTGTTTCATCATATCGATAATCTGCAAATCTTGCAGTAAATAAATCTTCCGTCATTGGCTCGAGGTAGCGAATTATGGAAGGTGAATCAAACCCAACATATATGTCTAACCTTCTTTGGGGGCCCATCTTAGTGCGCTGAGGTGGTGCTACTGGCACATATACAACACATCCAAAAATTCGTAGATGAGCAATATTTGGTTCATGATCAAATATTAATTGTGACGGAGAGTATTATTATAATGACTCAGTCTGAGACAAACAAGTGATGTTGAATGTAAATAGCATGGCCCCAAATAGAAGCGGGTAACTTACTTTTCATAAGTAGTGGTATTGCTATCAATTGTAAGCGCTTAATAAATGACTCAGCAAGGCCATTTTGAGTATGAACATGAGCTACAGGATGTTCAACTTTTATCCCTATTGATAAGCAATAATCATTAAACACTTGGGATGTGAACTCTCCAGCATTATCAAGACGAATTGCCTTAATGGGATAATCTAGAAATTGCGCACTTAATCGTATTATTTGTGCCAATAATTTTGCAAACGCCAGGTTGCGAGATTATAAGAGGCACGCATGAGACCATCTTGAAGATGAATCTATTAGGACCATAAAATATCTAAACAACACACTAGATGGGTGAATAGGTCCACATATATCCCATGTATACATTCTGAAAATTGAGGGAATTCAATGTTAACCTTCATTGGTGATGACCTAGTTATCAATTTTCCTTGATAACAAGCAGCACATGAAAATTCATCACATGTTAGAATCTTCAGGTTCTTTAATGGATGTCCTTTTGAGTTTTCAATGATTCGTCTCATCATTATTGATCCAAGATGACTCATTCGATCATGCCAAAGCACAAAAGTCTTTAAGTAAGTAAACTTCTGGTTTATGGTAGAATGTGCTTCAACTGTACTTATTTTTGCATAATATAAGCCAGAAGATAAAGTTGATAATTTCTCTAACACAATTTCTGGTTTGAGACAATCATGGTAATGCCAATGTATTCAACATTCATTTTATTTATTGTCTCAATATGATATCCATTTCGGCGAATATCTTTAAAATTTAACAAGTTTCTTGGGGATTTTGAAGAGAACAATGCATCTTCTATAACAAGTTTTGTCCCCTTAGGCACGAATATAGTAGATCTTCCGGAGCCATCTATTAAGTTTGAATTACCAGAAATTATAGTAACATTCCCTTTTCTTCTAAGCAAATAAGAGAAGTATTTCTCATCTTTGAATATGGCGTGCGTTGCTCTACTATCAATTACACAAATATCTTCATGATTGATCATTGATCCAAATGAAGTTTGGGGCATATCCATATTTTCTTCAAAAACAGATATAAACAAAGTAAAATATTACTATTTAAACAAGACTATTATATTTACAAAGATTAGAACATGAAAATACCAACTAATACAAACAAACAAGAAAAAAAATTTATCTATATTATCGCGGGATTGTCACTGATCGTTTTTTCTTCAGGGAATACAAAAATATTAGCCACATCAAGATGCATAGACTCAACATTTGCTTCTGCATTATTATCCATCTTATGCATGGGCTCAACATTATCTTCAGAGATAAAATTTGCTTCTGAATTATTGTCACCTTTTTTCAAGGATGTCTGATAGAGCTAAACCAGACGCTTAGATGATCGTCAAGTACGCGACCAGTGCCAATTCCTCTACATTTATGACATACACTTTCTGAATTTTTTCTTTTGTATTACTTCTTGTCTTTCACCCTTCCTTTTATATTGTTGGTCATTTTTAGGTGCAAGACGAACATCATGATTATAATTTATTTTACGACCATGACCAAGACCATGACCGGAGCCACGACCACTATAGGAGCCACGACCTCTTTCTCGTTGGTAATAATTTGCTTGATTTACTTCAGGGAGTGGCATAGAACCAACAGGTCGACTTTCATGATTTTTTATCAAAAGGTCGTTATGCCTTTCAGCAATAAGAAGATGTGAAAGTAATTCAGAATATTTTTTAAAATACATTCCTCGATATTGCTGCTGCAGGAGCATACTCGAGGCAGGAAATGTGGAGTATGTTTTCTCAAGTTTATCATGTTCAGTGACCTCTTCTCCGCATAAATTTAACTTTGATATAATTCTATACATGGAAGAATTAGATTCAGTTATACTTTTAAAGTCAGATAATCTTAGATTAAACCAATCATGACGTGTCTGTGGTCGAATGACCAATTTCATGTGGTCATATCTATCTTTTAAATTTTTCTACAGTGGGGGTCTTTAATAGTGAGATTTGCATTTTCAACCCCTCGTCAAGATGGTGACGGAGAAAGATCATAACTTTCGCACGTTCTTGACTGGATGCCTAATTATTATCTTTGATGATTTCTACCAGACCCATTGCATCCAAGTGGATTTCAGCATCTAGTATCCAGGATGAGTATCATTGCCCGATATATCCAAGGCAACAAATTCAAGTTTAGAAATATTAATTTTTTTTTAGAAAAATAAAATCCTTACCATTTTTTTACCTATATAAAGTAGCTCAAGTTGGCAGAGTCTCGTGCTCATAACGTATTATAAAATAAATAGCTAACAAATTAATAATAATAAACTAAAATAAGAAACAAATAAAGAGAGAGTAAGATGATATATGCCAAACTTTTCTCTTATTACTTTACATATGGAAATGTACTACTATTTATAGTGGTAATTGGAAAGATGTAACTTGACCACTATTTGCCAAGTGTAAGATAGTGTCCACATGACATTCACAAATTGCTTGCAACAAGACAAGTAATGCGAGTCATTATTTTTTGTGGGCTCCATGTGGCATTGCCATTGTTTTACAACAATATTATTATTATTATTATTTGGACATATTGTGTATAACGGCCCAATGTGTTATTTACTGCTCATTTACTATTTTTGATATTGTTGAATTGTGTTATAGATTATCTTCTTTCACGCATTTATTCTTAGTCTCTAAAAAATACTTCACACACGTTCACAAGAATGCAATTATGCATCCTACTTTCTCTTGAGACAAAGCTGGAGTGACTTGGCATCTAGTGAAGGATATATAGTCACATATGTTAGGCAGGGTTGGTCCAACAATAAAGTCAGAATAGCGCTACTACTGATAAATTGCCCCTCCCTGGCTCGAATTGTCTACTCGGGTAAGCCAGTCTAGATACCTATCTTATTCAGGTTTGAACCTGATAAAACTAGAGCATAGACATGTTTATCCCTAGAAGACTCGGATTATTTCCATCACTATTGCATGTGACATAGCGAAACCTTTAAACAAGAGTTGGGTCCGTCTAGGACAAGTATCCCTCTCTTACTTGACCAACCTTTAGATCATTTTATGTGCTACATTAAAATACATTTATTTATAAAGTCTTTATAAGTTGACTCATTTTAGTGTGATTAAGAGTTATCTTTTGATTTTATTAAAAAAAAAACACAAAAAATTGTTTTTTTCTTTTGGAAGTTATTAGACACTTCTGAAAAAATAAAATAAAAGATTGTCACAACTTAACAAAAGAACAAATTTTGTTTAGGTTTCTTATGTAAAGTTAAAAAATCAAAATATTTTGCTTTCATCATACTTATAAAAATAATGTATTTGTTAAGTCAAAAAAAATAATTAACCGTTCAATTTGAACGAACTATGCACACCTGATTCTCACCTTGATGAAATATGTAGGCAACCTTTCTTGGGTTCGGTGGTCCTTATCAAAAATTTCAAAAAATTAATTTTAAATATTAATTTTAAAATTAAAAAAAAATAATGATAATTTATTTATCATTCTAAAAAAAGGGATTTGTTCTTAAAATTTGTTTTACACATACTTTGAACTACATCCTGAACTACGCTGACCTGATTCTTCCTCTGAAAAGATACGTAGGCTATTTTATTTTGAGGTTCGATCAGCCTAAAAAAAGATAATTAAAACGTCCTCGTCACAAAAACTGGGGCAAAAAAAGAGGGATTTTTTTTTTATTTAGAAAAATATTGACTTGGTTGGTATCAGCATACTTAGAAATGTGCATAAAAAATAATAAAGTGCTAAACTATTTGAAAAGACAGACCAACTTTGTTGTGACCTATAGATTTCGTTTGGTATCTCTTGATATATTTATGTAATACTTGAGAAACTGTTTTGCTTAAAGTTAAGGTTAAAACAAATTTGACCTCATTGTTTCCTGTGCATTGTGTGGTGAGATTTACATATAAAATTCAATGAAATGACTTTTGATCTAGAACTTGGCCTAAAAGTTGATTGAAGCGAAATTTTGAGCAACATTTAACTTGGGAAACGATTTTAGGCTTTCTTTGATCCGATGGTGCCTTTCAAGCCAACCAAATGACATGTTATCCGTAGGACTCCCATTTTGAGCCTAAAACATATTTATTTGAATAATCACAACTTCACATATATCATTTTTAGTGCATAAATGGGTTATTTCTGGTTCTCACATCCATGTGCGCACTATCAATTAGATAAATATCGTCAAATACCTAAGTTGGGCACCAAAGTAAAAAGACCAAATATTTGCAAAATCAAGCAAAAAGACAAAGAAAAATTAGGATAAAAAATGAAAAAATCTCCAACGAAAAGGAGAGAAAATGAGAAAATTAGAAAAGAAAAACAGAAAGAGGAAAGAAAAAAAAGAACAAAGAAAAGAAAAAAATTTATACAAAAAAAAAAACACGACACAACAAAAAAGAAAGAGAAGAAGGAGCAAACCATCGAGACCAAATAAATAAATAGAGAAACACAAAAAGAAAAAAAAAAGAAAAATCTGTAACATCGGTGTATATTTCTTTCACTCCCAAACAAAGCTGAGGTCGAGGTTCCATTTCGTGATTTCGAATTCGTGATTTCTTTTTCGCAAATTAAATTTCGCAAGAGGTGTCATTTAATTTTTTATTATATAAATTTGATTTTCATGATTATATAGGATTTGATTCAATGTTATGAAATTGCTCAAATTTTGTGTGTGTTGAACTTTGATGCAATAATATTGAATTACTTGTCCATTATTTTAGTCTATATTATCTTCCATCATATATAACATGCTACCATCAATTAAGTGTCTTTTATATTCAACTAAATGCCTGAAAGAATTATTATCATAGTTTGTTTAGTTAAATTTATGTAGAATTAAAAATATATTTATTTTCAAAAAATTAAGAGATGAAGAGTTATATTTTTTGGATGTCTTTTATCATAGATTATTGGAATTCTAAAAATATAAATGCATCTATATCAAATTTGAACATGAAATAATTAACTAATTGTTTAAGATCTTAGACTTTCATTACGTAAATTATATTTATAAATATAAATAGTATGAGTAGTTTATATCACTAATTATACACTTAATGTTTTTACTAATAGGTAAAATATTAAAATATAGTTGATTTCAATTAAATATGTGGTTATACATTTTTTAAGCATTAAAATAAACTCAAGGATGCAGTTACACACCTTGGTCAAATTATTTTAATGATTAAGCTTTTATTAGTTCAAACGAATAGGTGTAAATAGAGATTATTAGGTGTGATGAAATCGAGAAGGAAAGACAGTTATGTCTTCAAATGTCAAGATTAAGAATACAGTTATGCATCTGGTTTAAGACTAATAAAAATTTAAAATAAAATAAAAATGCAAAATCGTAGCTTATAACCAAAAATAGTTTTAAAAATAAGTACAAGTCAATAAAATAGATCGTGCTAGAACTACGGGACTCGAGGGATGCCTAATACCTTCCCCATGGTCAACAGAATCCTTACCTGAATTTCTGGTTCGCAAACCAAACAAAGAGTCATTTCATTTTGATTAGGGATTAAACAAAAAAAAAAGGTGACTTGGAACACCACAATTCAATTTCAAGTGACGACTCTGGAAAAATAAAATAATCCCTAAATCAATAAAGTCACTTAAATTGGAAAAATCCTGCCGCCTCGCTGCGCAAAAAGGTGTGTGACATCTCTGACGACTTTGCTAGGGAATAACTAGAATTCGAGATTTATTGTATTGACTTTTACTTGTTATTATTATTATTATTATTATTTTTATTTGGACATATTGTGTATAACGGCCCAATGTATTATTTGCTGCTCATTTATTATTTTGATATTATTGAGTTGTGTTATAGATTGTCTTCTTTCACGCATTTATTCTTAGTTTCTAAAAAACACTTCACACGTTCACAGAATGCAGTTATGCATCCTACTTTCTCTTGAGATAAAGCTGGAGTGTCTTGGCACCCAGGGAAGGATATATAATCACATATGCTAGGCAGGGTTGGTCCAATATTGAAATCAGAAGAGCGCTGCTACTGATAAATTGCTCCTCCCTGGCTCGAATTTTCTACTCGGGTAAGCCAGTCTAGATACTTATCTTATTCAGATTTGAACCTCATATAACTAGAACATAGACATGTTTATCCCTAGAAGACTCCGATTATTTGGATCATTATTGCATGTGACTTAGTGAGCCTTTAAACAAGAGTTGGATCCGTCCAGGACAAGTATCCCTCTCTTACTTGACCAACCTTTAGATCATTTTATGTGCTACATAAAAATACATTTATTAATAAAGTCTCTATAAGTTGACTCATTTTACTGTGATTAAGAGTTATCTTTTAATTTTATTAAAAAAAAAGAACAAACATATTTTCTTTCCCTTTGGAAGTTATTACACACTTCTTAAAAAATAAAATAAAATATTGTCACAACTTAATAAAAGAAGAAATTTTATTTATTCTTTTGTAAAGTTAAAAAATCAAATATTATGCTTTTATTATACTTATAAAAATAATGTATTTGCGAAGTCAAAAAAAATTAACTGTTAAATTTGAACGAACTACGCACACCTGATTCTCACCTCGATGAGATATGTAGGCAAATTTTCTTGGGTTCGGTGGTCCTTATCAAAAATTTCAAAAAAATAATTCTAAATCTTTATTTAAAAAATAAAAAAAAAAATATTTTGTTTATCCATTCTAAAAAAAGACATTTTTCCTTAAAAATTGTTTTTACTCATATTCCGAACTACATCCTAAACTACGCAAATCTGATTCTTGCTTTGACAAAATACGTAGGCAACTTTATTTTGACGTTTGGTCAGCTTAAAAAAATAATTAAAAAGTCCTCGTCACTATAACTGGGCAAAAAAGAGAGAGATTTTTTTTATTTAGAAAAATATTGACTTGGTTGGTGTCAACATACTTAGAAATATGCATAAAAAATAATAAAGTGCTAAACTATTTGCAAGACAGATCAACTTTGTTGTGACCTATAGACTTCTTTTGGTATCTCTTGATATATTTATGTAATACTTGAGAAACTTTTCTTTTTAAGTTAAGGTTAAAACAAATTTGACCTCATTGTTTCCTTTGCATTGTGTGGTGAGCTTCAGATATAAAATTTAATGGAATGACTTTTGATTTAGAACTTGGCCTAAATGTTGGTTGAAGCGAAATTGTGAGCAACATTTAACTTGGAAAATAATTATAGATTTTCTTTGATCCGATTGTGCCTTTCAAGCCTACCAAATGCCATGTTATCCATATGACTCCCATTTTGAGCCTAAAACATATTTATTTGAATAACCACAACTTCACATATATCATTTTAGTGTATAAATGCACTATTTCTGGTTCTCACTTCCATGTGCGCACTATCAATTAGATAAACATCGCCAAAGATCTAAGTTGGGTGCCAAAGTGAAAAGATCAAATATGTGCAAATTCAAGCAAAATGACAAAGAAAATTTAGAATAAAAAATGAAAAATCTCCAACATAAAGGAGAGAAAATGAGAAAATCAGAAAAGAAAAACAAAAAGAAAGAGGAAAGAAAAAAAAGAACAAAGAAAGAAAAAAAGCTATACAAAACACACACACACACAACACAACAAAAATATAAGAAGAAGGATCAAACCATCCAAAAGAGACGAAAATATATAAATAGAGAAACACAAAAAGAAAAATAGAATCTTAAACATCTCCCACTGCATATTTCTTTCACTCCAAACAAAGCTGAGGTCGAGGTTCTATTTCGTGGTTTTGAGTTCGTGATATCTTATTAGGATTGATTCCTTTTTTTGCAAATTAAATTTTCGGAAGAGGTACCATTTAACTTTTTATTGAATAAATTTTATTTTCATAATTATATAGGATTTTATTTCTATGTTATGAAATTGCTCAAATTTTATGTGTGTTGAATGTTGATGCTATAATATTGAAATATTTTGTCCATTATTTTAGTCTATATTAGCTTCCATCTTGTATAATATGCTACCATCAATTAAGTGTCTTTTATATTCAACTAAATGCTTGAAAGAATTATTATCATAGTTTGTTTAGTCAAATTTATCTAGAATTAAAAAATATTTATTTTCAAAAAATTAAGAGATGAAGAGTTACATTTTTTTTGATATCTTTTATCATAGCTTATTGGAATTCTAAAAATATAAATGAATCTATATCAAATTTGAACATGAAATAATTAACTAATTGTTTAAGATCTTAGACTTTAATTACGTAAATTGTATTTATAAATATAAATGGTATGAGTAGTTTATATCACTAATTATACAATTAATGTTTTTAGTAATAGGTAAAATATTAAAATATAGTTGGTTTTAATTAAGAATGTGGTTAAACATTTTTTTAAGCATTAAAATAAACTCAAGGATGCGGTTACACACCTAGGACAAATTTTTAATGATTAAACTTTTATTAATTCAAACCATGAGGTGTAAATAGAGATTATTAGGTGTGATAAAATCGAGAGGGGAAGACAGTTATGTCGTCAAATGTCAAGATTGAGAATACAGTTATGCATCTGGTTTAAGACTAATAAAAGTTCAAAATAAAATAAAAATGCAAAATTGTAGCTTATATAATATATCCAAAAATAGTTTTAAAAACAAGTATAAGTCAATAAAATAGATCGTGCTAGAACCACGGGACTCGAGGGATGCCTAATATCTTCCCCATGGTCAACAGAATCCTTACCTGAATTTCTGGTTCGCAAAGCAAACAAAGAGTCATTTCCTTTTGATTGGGGATTAAACAAAAAAACAAAACGTGACTTGGAACACCACAATTCACTTTTAAGTGACGACTCTGGAAAAATAAAATAATCCCTAAATCAATAAAGTCACTTAAATTGGAAAAATCATGCCGCCTCGCTGCGCAAAAAGGGGTGTGACATCTCTGACGACTTTGCTTGGGAATAACCAAAATTTGAGCTTTATTATATTGACTTTTACTTGATATTATTATTATTATTATTGTTATTATTTGGACATATTGTCTATAATGGCCCAATGTATTATTTGCTGCTCATTTATTATTTTGATATTGTTGAATTGTGTTATAGATTGTCTTCTTTCGCGCATCTATTCTTAGTCTCTTAAAAATACTTCATACACGTTCACAGAATGCAGTTATGCATCCTACTTTCTGTTGAGATAAAGTAGGAGTGTCTTGGCACGCAGGGAAGGATATATAATCACATATGCTAGGCAGGACTGGTCCAACATTGAAATCAGAATAGCGCTGCTACTGATAAATTGCTACTCCCTGGATCGAGTTGTCTACTCGGGTAAGCCAGTCTAGATACCTATCTTATTCAGGTTTGAACCTCAAAAAGCTAAAACATAGACATGTTTATCCCTAGAAAACTCCGATTATTTGGATCATTATTGCATGTGACTTAGTGAGCCTTTAAGCAAGAGTTGGATCCGTCCAGGACATCTCTCCCACTCTTACTTGACCAACCTTTAGATCATTTAATGTGCTACATAAAAATACATTTATTTATAAAGTCTCTATAAATTGACTCATTTTACTGTGATTAAGAGTTATCTTTTAATTTTATTAAAAAAAAAGCACAAAAATATTTTTTTTTCCTTTGAAAGTTATTACACACTTCTTAAAAAATAAAATAAAAGATTGTCACAACTTAATAAAAGAACAAATTTTATTTAGTTTTTTTTTGTAAAGTTAAAAAATCAAAATATTTTGCTTTCATTATACTTATAAAAATAATGTATTTGTGAAGTCAAAAAAAATTAACTGTTCAATTTGAACGAACTAGGCACACCTGATTCTCACCTCGATGAGATATGTAGGCAAACTTTCTTGGGTTCGGTGGTCCTTATCAAAATTTCAAAAAAATAATTCTAAATCGTTATTTAAAAAATAATAATAAAAAATTTATTTATCCATTCTAAAAAAAGGGATTTGTCCTTAAAATTTTTTTTTACTCATATTCTGAACTACATCCTGAACTACACAAACCTGATTCTTGCTTTGACAAAATACGTAGCCAACTTTATTTTGAGGTTCGGTCAGCCTAAAAAATAATGAAAAAGTCCCGTCACAAAACCTGGGCAAAAAAAAGAGAGATTTTATTTATTTAGAAAAATATTGACTTGGTTGGTATCAATATTCTTAGAAATATGCATAAAAAATAATAAAGTGCTAAACTATTAGCAAGACAGATCAACTTTGTTTTGACCTATAGACTTCTTTTGGTATCTCTTGATATATTTATTTAATACTTGAGAAACTGTTTTGTTTAAGTTAAGGTTAAAACAAATTTGACCTCATTGTTTCCTTTGCATTGTGTGGTGAGCTTCTGATATAATATTTAATGGAATGACTTTTGATTTAGAATTTGGCCTAAATGTTGGTTGAAGCGAAATTGTGAGCAACATTTAACTTGGAAAACAATTATAGATTTCCTTTGATCCGATTGTGTCTTTCAAGCCTACCAAATGCCATGTTATCCATATGACTCCCATTTTGAGCCTAAAACATATTTATTTGAATAACCACAACTTCACATATATCATTTTAGTGCATAAATGCACTATTTCTGGTTCTCACTTCCATGTGCGCACTATCAATTAGATAAACATCGCCAAAGATCTAAGTTGGGTGCCAAAGTAAAAAGATCAAATATGTGCAAATTCAAGCAAAATGACAAAGAAAATTTAGAATAAAAAATGAAAAATCTCCAACATAAAGGAGAGAAAATGAGAAAATCAGAAAAGAAAAACAGAAAGAGGAAAGAAAAAAAAGAACAAAGAAAGAAAAAAAGCTATACAAAACACACACACACAACACAACAAAAAATATAAGAAGAAGGCTCGAACCATCCAAAAGAGACGAAAATATATAAATAGAGAAACACAAAAAGAAAAATTGAATCTTAATCATCTCCCACTGCATATTTCTTTCACTCCAAACAAAGCTGAGGTCGAGGTTCTATTTCGTGGTTTTGAGTTCGTGATTTCTTATTAAGATTGATTCCTTTTTCGCAAATTAAATTTTCGCAAGAGGTACCATTTAACTTTTTATTGAATAAATTTTATTTTCATAATTATAGGATTTGATTTCTATGTTATGAAATTGCTCAAATTTTATGTGTGTTGAATGTTGATGCTATAATATTGAAATATTTTGTCCATTATTTTAGTTTATATTATCTTCCATCTTGTATAATATGCTACCATCAATTAAGTGTCTTTTATATTCAACTAAATGCCTGAAAGAATTATTATCATAGTTTGTTTAGTCAAATTTATCTAGAATTTAAAAATATTTATTTTCAAAAAATTAAGAGATGAAGAGTTACATTTTTTTTGATGTCTTTTATCATAGCTTATTGGAATTCTAAAAATATAAATGCATATATATCAAATTTGAACATGAAATAATTAACTAATTGTTTATGATCTTAGACTTTAATTACGTAAATTATATTTATAAATATAAATGGTATGAGTAGTTTATATCACTAATTATACACTTAATGTTTTTAGTAAGAGGTGAAATATTAAAATAGTTGGTTTTAATTAAGAATGTGGTTAAAAAATTTTTTAAGCATTAAATAAACTCAAGGATGCGGTTACACACCTAGGACAAATTATTTTAATGATTAAACTTTTACTAATTCAAATCAAGAGGTGTAAATAGAGATTATTAGGTGTGATGAAATCGAGAGAGGAGGACAGTTATGTCGACAAATGTCAAGATTGAGAATACAGTTATGCATCTGGTTTAAGACTAATAAAAGTTTAAAATAATATAAAAATGCAAAATCGTAGCTTATATAATATATCCAAAAATAGTTTTAAAAATAAGTATAAGTCAATAAAATAGATCGTGCTAGAACCACGGGACTCGAGGGATGCCTAATACCTTCCCCATGGTCAACAGAATCCTTACCTGAATTTCTGGTTCGTAAAGCAAACAAAGAGTCATTCCCTTTTGATTGGGGATTAAACAAAAAAAAAAAAAGGTGACTTGGAACATCACAATTCAATTTCAAGTGACGACTCTAGAAAAATAATATAATCCCTAAATCAATAAAGTCACTTAAATTGGAAAAATCATGCCGCCTCGCTGCGCAAAAAGGGGTGTGACATCTCTGACGACTTTGCTTGGGAATAACCAAAATTCGAGATTTATTATATTGACATTTACTTGATATTATTATTATTATTATTTGGACATATTGTCAATAACGGCCCAATGTATTATTTGCTGCTCATTTATTATCTTGATATTGTTGAATTGTGCTATAGATTGTCTTCTTTCACGTATCTATTCTTAGTCTCTAAAAAACACTTCACGCACGTTCACAGAATGCAGTTATGCATCCTACTTTCTCTTGAGATAAAGCTGGAGTGTCTTGGCACCCAGTGAAGGATATATAATCACATATGCTAGGCAGGGTTGGTCCAACATTAAAATCAGAATAGCGCTGCTACTGATAAATTGCTCCTCCCAGGCTCGAGTTGTCTATTCGGATAAGCCAGTCTAGATACCTATCTTTTTCAGGTTTGAACATCAAAAACCTAGAACATAGACATGTTTATCCCTAGAAGACTCCGATTATTTGGATCATTATTGCATGTGACATAGTGAGCCTTTAAACAAGAGTTGGATCCGTCCAGGACATCTCTCCCTCTCTTACATGATCAACCTTTAGATCATTTTATGTGCTACATAAAAATACATTTATTTATAAAGTCTCTATAAGTTGACTCATTTTACTGTGATTAAGAGTTATCTTTTAATTTTATTTTTAAAAAAAGCACAAAAATATTTTTTTTTCCTTTGGAAGTTATTACACACTTCTTAAAAAATAAAACAAAAGATTGTCACAACTTAATAAAAGAACAAATTCTATTTAGGTTTCTTTTGTAAAGTTAAAAAATCAAAATCTTTTGCCTTCATTATACTTATAAAAATAATGTATTTGTGAAGTCAAAAAAAATTAACTGTTCAATTTGAACGAACTGCGCACACCTGATTCTCATATCGATGAGATATGTAGGCAAACTTTCTTGGGTTCGGTGGTCCTTATCAAAAATTTCAAAAAAATAATTCTAAATCTTTATTTAAAAAATAAAAATAAAAATGATTTGTTTATCCATCTAAAAAAAATAGATTTGTCCTTAAAAAAAATATTTTTACTCATATTCTGAACTACATCCTGAACTACGCAAACCTGATTCTTGCTTTGACAAAATACGTAGGCAGCTTTATGTTGAGGTTCGATCAGTCTAAAAAAATAATTAAAAAGTCCTCGTCACTACAAGTGGGCAAAAAAGAGAGAGATTTTTTTTATTTAGAAAAATATTGACTTGGTTGGTATCAACATACTTAGAAATATGCGTAAAAAACAATAAAGTGCTAAACTATTTGCAAGACAGATCAACTTTGTTGTGACCTATAGACTTCTTTTGGTATCTCATGATATATTTATTTAATACTTGAGAAACTTTTCTTTTTAAGTTAAGGTTAAAACAAATTTGACCTCATTGTTTCCTTTGCATTGTGTGGTGAGCTTCAGATATAAAATTTAATGGAATGACTTTTGATTTAGAACTTGGCCTAAATGTTGGTTGAAGCGAAATTGTGAGCAACATTTAACTTGGGAAACAATTATAGGCTTCCTTTGATCCGATTGTGCCTTTCAAGCCTACCAAATGTCATGTTATCCATATGACTATCATTTTGAGCCTAAAACATATTTATTTAAATAACCACAACTTCACATATATTATTTTTAGTGCAGAAATGCACTATTTCTTGTTCTCACTTCCATGTGTGCACTATCAATTAGATAAACATCGCCAAAGATCTAAGTTGGGTGCCAAAGTGAAAAGGTCAAATATGTGCAAATTCAAGCAAAATGACAAAGAAAATTTAGAATAAAAAATGAAAAATCTCCAACATAAGGAGAGAAAATGAGAAAATCTGAAAAGAAAAACAGAAAGAGGAAAGAAAAAAAAAGAATAAAGAAAGAAAAAAAGCTATACAAAACACACACACACAACACAACAAAAAATATAAGAAGAAGGATCAAACCATCCAAAAGAGACGAAAATATATAAATAGAGAAACACAAAAAGAAAAAAAGAATCTTAAACATCTCCCACTGCATATTTCTTTCACTCCAAACAAAGCTGAGGTCGAGGTTCTATTTCGTGGTTTCGAGTTCGTGATTTCTTATTAGGATTGATTCCTTTTTTGCAAATTAAATTTTCGCAAGAGGTACCATTTAACTTTTTATTGAATAAATTTTATTTTCATAATTATATAGAATTTGATTTCAATGTTATGAAATTGCTCATATTTTGTGTGCGTTGAACGTTGATGCTATAATATTGAAATATTTTGTCCATTATTTTAGTCTATATTATCTTCCATCTTGTATAATATGCTACCATCAATTAAATATCTTTTATGTTCAACTAAATGCTTGAAAGAATTATTATCATAGTTTGTTTAGTCAAATTTATCTAGAATTAAAAAATATTTATTTTCAAAAACTTAAGAGATGAAGAGTTACATTTTTTTTGATGTCTTTTATCATAGCTTATTGAAATTCTAAAAATATAAATGCATCTATATCAAATTTGAACATGAAATACTTAACTAATTGTTTAAGATCTTAGACTTTAATTACGTTAATTATATTTATAAATATAAATGGTATGAGTAGTTTATATCACTAATTATACACTTAATGTTTTTAGTAATAGGTAAAATATTAAAATATAGTTTGTTTAAATTAAGAATGTGGTTAAACATTTTTTTAAGCATTAAAATAAACTCAAGGATGGGGTTACACACCTAGGACAAATTATTTTAATGATTAAACTTTTATTAATTCAAACCAAGAGGTGTAAATAGAGATTATTAGGTGTGATAAAATCGAGTGGGGAAGACAGTTATGTCGTCAAATGTCAAGATTGAGAATACAGTTATCCATCTGGTTTAAGACTAATAAAAGTTCAAAATAAAATAAAAATGCAAAATCGTAGCTTATATAATATATCCAAAAATAGTTTTAAAAACAAGTATAAGTCAATAAAATAGATCGTGCTAGAACCACGGGACTCGAGGGATGCCTAATACCATCCCCATGGTCAACAGAATCCTTACCTGAATTTCTGGTTCGCAAACCAAACAAAGAGTATTTCCTTTTGATTGGGGATGAAATAAATAAACAAAAGGTGACTTGGAACACCACAATTCAATTTCAAGTGACGACTCTGGAAAAATAAAATAATCCCTAAATCAATAAAGTCACTTAAATTGGAAAAATCATGCCGCCTCGCTGCGCAAAAAGGGGTGTGACATCTCTGACGACTTTGCTTGGGAATAACCAGAATTCGAGATTTATTATATTGACTTTTACTTGATATTATTATTATTATTATTTGGACATATTGTCTATAATGGCCCAATGTATTATTTACTGCTCATTTATTATTTTGATATTGTTGAATTGTGTTATAGATTGTCTTCTTTCACGCATCTATTCTTAGTCTCTAAAAAACACTTCACGCTCTTTCACAGAATGCAGTTATGCATCCTACTTTCTCTTAAGATAAAGCTGGAGTGTCTTGGAACCCAGGGAAGGATATATAATCACATATGCTAGGCAGGGTTGGTCTAACATTTAAAGCAGAATAGCGCTGCTACTGATAAATTGCTCCTCCCTGGCTCGAGTTGTCTACTCGGGTAAGCCAGACTAGTTAGCTATCTTATTCAGGTTTGAACTTCAAAAAACTAGAACATAGACATGTTTATCCCTAGAAGACTCCGATTATTTGGATCATTATTGCATGTGACTTAGTGAGCCTTTAAACAAGAGTTGGATCCGTCCAGGACATCTCTCCCTCTCTTACTTGATCAACCTTTAGATCATTTTATGTGCTACATAAAAATACATTTATTTATAAAGTCTCTATAAGTTGACTCATTTTACTATGATTAAGAGTTATCTTTTAATTTTTTACAAAAAAAGCACAAAAATATTTTTGTTCCTTTGGAAGTTATTACACACTTCTTAAAAAGTAAATTAAAAGATTGTCACAACTTAACAAAAGAACAAATTTTATTTAGGTTTCTTTTGTAAAGTTAAATCAAAATATTTTGCTTTCATTATACTTATAAAAATAATATATTTGTTAATTCAAAAAAAATTAACTGTTCAATTTGAACGAACTACGCACACCTGATTCTCACCTCGATGAGATATGTAGGCAAACTTTCTTGGGTTCGGTGGTCCTTATCAAAAATCTCAAAAAAATAATTCTAAATCTTTATTTAAAAAATAATAATAATAAATTTGTTTATCCATTCTAAAAAAGGGATCTGTCCTTAAAAAAATATTTTTACTCATATTCTGAACTACATCCTGAACTACGCAAACCTGATTCTTGCTTCGACAAAACACGTAGGCAACTTTATTTTGAGGTTCGGTCAGCCTAAACAAATAATGAAAAAGTCCCGTCACAAAAACTGGGCAACAAAAAGAGAGATTTTTTTATTTAGAAAAATATTGACTTGGTTGGTATCAACATACTTAGAAATATGCATAAAAAACAATAAAGTGCTAAACTATTTGCAAGACAGATCAACTTTGTTGTGACCTATAGACTTCTTTTGGTATCTCTTGATATATTTATGTAATACTTGAGAAACTATTTTGTTTAAGTTAAGGTTAAAACAAATTTGACATCATTGTTTCCTGTGCATTGTGTGGTGAGCTTCAGATATAAAATTTAATGGAATGACTTTTGATTTAGAACTTGGCCTAAATGTTGGTTGAAGCGAAATTGTGAGCAACATTTAACTTGGGAAACAATTATAGATTTCCTTTGATCCGATTGTGTCTTTCAAGCCTACCAAATGCCATGTTATCCATATGACTCCCATTTTGAGCCTAAAACATATTTATTTGAATAACCACAACTTCACATATATCATTTTAGAGCATAAATGCACTATTTCTTGTTCTCACTTCCATGTGTGCACTATCAATTAGATAAACATCGCCAAAGTTCTAAGTTGGGTGCCAAAGTGAAAAGGTCAAATATGTGCAAATTCAAGCAAAATGACAAAGAAAATTTAGAATAAAAAATGAAAAATCTCCAACATAAGGAGAGAAAATGAGAAAATCAGAAAAGAAAAACAGAAAGAGGAAAGAAAAAAAAAGAATAAAGAAAGAAAAAAAGCTATACAAAACACACACACACAACACAACAAAAAATATAAGAAGAAGGATCAAACCATCAAAAGAGACCAAAATATATAAATAGAGAAACACAAAAAGAAAAAAAATCTTAAACATCTCCCACTGCATATTTCTTTCACTCCCAAACAAAGCTGAGGTCGAGGTTCCATTTCGTGGTTTCGAGTTCGTGATTTCTTATTAGGATTGATTCCTTTTTCGCAAATTAAATTTTCGCAAGATGTACCATTTAACTTCTATTGAATAAATTTTATTTTCATGATTATATATGATTTGATTTCAATGTTATGAAATTACTCGAATTTTGTGTGTGTTGAACGTTGATGCTATAATATTAAAATATTTGTCCATTATTTTAGTCTATATTATCTTCCATCTTGTATAATATGCTACCATCAATTAAGTGTCTTGTATATTCAACTAAATGCCTGAAAGAATTATTATCATAGTTTGTTTAGTCAAATTTATCTAGAATTAAAAAAATATTTATTTTCAAAAAATTAAGAGATGAAGAGTTAAATTTTTTTGATGTCTTTTATCATAGCTTATTCGAATTCTAAAAATATAAATGCATCTATATCGAATTTGAACATGAAATAATTAACTAATTGTTTAAGATCTTAGACTTTCATTACGTAAATTATATTTATAAATATAAATGGTATGAGTAGTTTATATGACTAATTATACACTTAATGTTTTTAGTAATAGGTAAAATATTAAAATATAGTTAGTTTCAATTAAGAATGTGGTTATGCATTTTTTGTGAAACATTAAAATAAACTCAAGTATGCGGTTACGCACCTTGGCCAAATTAAAGAATGCGGTTACACACCTTGGCCAAATTATTTCAATGATTAAACTTTCATTAATTCAAGCTAAGAGGTGTAAATAGAAATTATTATGTGCGATGAACTCGAGAGGGGAAGACAATTATGTCTCCAACTGTCAAGATTGAGAATGCAGTTATGCATCTGGCTTAAGACTAATAGAAGTTCAAAATAAAGTAAAAATGCAAAATCGTACTTTATAGGGAAAATGTACAAGTGCCCCCCTAGGCTATGACCAAAATCCCAAAGACACACCTTAACTAAACTAAGGTCCTATTACTCCCCTCTGAACTTATTTATTTTTGTAATTTAATACACCTTTTTTCTTATGTGACACAATCTGTGACTCCACATAATTGAGGTGCGTGGGCGATACTCGGATGTCACGTAAGCCAAAAAGGTGCACAAATTTACCAAAAAAAAATAAGTTGAGTGGGGTAATAGGACCTTAGAATAGTCAAGGTGTGTCTCTGGGATTTCGGTCATAGTCGAGGAGGGTACTTGTGCATTTTCCCTAGTTTATACAATATATCCAAAAATAGTTTTAAAAATAAGTATAAGTCAATAAAAGCGACCGTGCTAGAACCACGGGACTCGAGGGATGCCTAATACCTTTCCCTTGGTCAACATAATTTCTTACCTGAATTTCTGATTCGCAGACCAAACAAAGAGTCATTTCCTTTTTATTAGGTATTAAACAAAAAAAATGTGACTTGAAACACCACAACTCAATTCCAAGTAGCGACTCTAAAAAATAAAGAATCCCTAAATCAATAACGTCACTTAATTGGAAAAACCCTACCGCCTCGCTGCGCAAATAGGGGTGTGGCATATGCAATAATATTTTGTTTGATTCAATAAATATTCACGCTCCAACATATTTATTTACCAAATCACTTTCGAATTTTGGACAAAGATGTGATTTGAGGAATTTGCTTACATCAACCCCTTGTTTAGTGTTGATTTGAAAGTCAAATCCATATTCCACATTATAGTAGAAATTTATATTTTGTTTTACTTGTTGATTGATGAGGATAAGACTGATTCATGCCCATTAAAATTACCCTATTTTCTAAGGTAAATGTGGTAACAATGCATAATATGTCTGAAAGAAACAAGTGATTAAATAATGTACATGAATGTCGAATGAGGTATTAAGTTAATATAATTTGATGTACTTATATGATTGCATTCCATTCATGAAGAATGAGAACTTATGATAAATATTAAATATATAGATCCATTCTTTGAAGTGAATGAGTTGTATACCGACCATGCTAGGTGTGGAAAAGGTTGCAACCTTTGTTCGTGGATGTGGCATCACCAAGAATGTCTCTAGGAAGATATATGTTATAGAAAAGTTTCATACTTTATCTTCTGGCTTGCTTGTATTGGACGAGAATTAGTGCAATTGAGACATATTCTATAGTAAATACGATTACTGGTAAATTTTTTTGAATATCAAATTTAGTCCATTCGCCTTGATAACACTATAGAGTTTTCATTCCAAGCATTTAATGATTAATGATTATCGATTGGGAATGAATAAACGCAATAATAAAGTGGATGTGATAGTGTAAATAAAGTTTATCAACACGGATGTGCATTTTATTGTGATGAGATTACGACTCACCTTCAGAAGAGGTAAATTGATTGAGAAGAAATAAATCTGAAAATTATTTTCGTAGTAGTAAATCTAATTTTTGCTTATATAATTGTAAATAATAAATTTACTAAAATCAAAGATGCACATGTCATGGTAAACTTATAAGACATATAGGATTTTTTCCTGATTTTCTTTCCTTATTTGAAGAAAATTATATTTTCCTTTCAGAAAAAGTTCAAGCATTTATGATAAAACTTTGATTTTTCTTTAAGGAAAAATAGATAAACTTCAAATAAGGAAATAAAATCAGGCCAAAACCTAACAAATCTCCTTTTTTGGCTGAATTTTCTTGACAAAACTTGATCCACCTTCTTCACATACATGATAATCTTCGTTCTTCACATAGTCTTCATCACTGCTGCTTGTCATGGTTAAAAATAAATTTTAAAATATATGAATTAAAAATGAGTTAAAAATATTTTATTTTATTTTCAAAGATGCAGCAACAAAATTATTGAAAATATGATTTAAATCTCTTCTCCACATGTAGTTGGTAAAAAAATCTTTATTATCATCAAACTTATTGCAAATTGAATTGAAATCGCATTGAACCTGTCTTCCTCGTTCAATGCTCTTTATTTGACTACATTGTGGATGTTCTTATTTCTGTTATGAGGAGGGTTGAAAGTGAAGCTCATGCGTTAAAATTAATATGTATGAGTTGAAAGTGGAGCTCATGCGTTAAAATTAATATGTATGAGTTGAAAGTGGAGCTCATGCGTTAAAAATAAGATGCATGAGTAAAAAGTGGAGCTCATGCTTTAAAAGTAAAATGCACGAGTTAAAACTAGAGCCCTAGAATTAAAAGTTTGCAGGGGTTAAAAGTTGGAGCCCATACTTTAAAGTAAGCATGACTTGAAAATTGATTTTGGTTTTTACGATGAGCAGCAATAGTGGTCATATTGAAACATATCCGATTGCTAATACAAACACTAATATATATATACACACACACATTCCAAGACCCCTTTACTTTTGGTTTCTCAACAACAAACAAATTCAGTTGCTAAAAAGCAACCCTCAACTACCACATCTGGGTGAAACCAACCAAGATATCAAACTTCAGCAGATTACGCCATGAGAGGAATTCCACCATCTTTCCCCCTGGAAAATGCAAATCCTATTCCAAATTCTAGTCCAAAAAATGGGCTAATCTAGTAGAAGAGGAAGAAGAACAAGAACAGCTGGCCCAAACAATGTCTACCTCGTGGACAGAGGAAGACTTCAATAACTGGCAACAACTCATGGGTTTTAAAGAACCCACAATTATGAGCAGTTCCAACATAAGAGATTTGATTAATCAATACCTCTTTTTCAAAAAAATGTGTAACCAAGCAGTGGCACAAAGCCACGCTTCGACATCTTGCTCACGTTCTCTGGCTTCCATCAGCACCACTAAAGCACCGGTGGAGGTGGAGAACACCATCAATATTTTATTTAATTCATCACAAAATGCAAGCACGAGCACGGTATGCCCAGTACCAAACAAATCAATTTCCTCACCCACACCCAAACCTGTTTCTTCAAGTGGAGGATCCTCCTCTGACGACCCAACCTACTTAAAAAATGATTGTGTCTACCTTCTGATACAAATGAACCAGAATTTTAGGATTCAAACCCCAGGAGGTAGCCAAGAAAATACTTACCCCGAAAGCAAATTTTATCCAAAAAACTCCAATGTATTCACAAAAATTTTATGAGTTCATACTAGCTGACACCAGGTCTTGCCTGTCCAAGCCCACAAAGAGAAACCAACACAGACATATGTTACCCATACTACGGTCTTCATAAACAAGATAATCTTACCCAAAGAATGGGGCATGCACCCCGCCAAGTATAAAAAAACTTTCTCAGCTATTTGAACCTCAAAACTACAACTACTTTGACTACCAAAATGCATGGATGAATGCCTTCACTTTCCAAAACAATGTTGGTAAACATTTGTGGATTTTGCTTTGGGGAAAACAACTTGCTTCTGAATTCCCTCAATGGTTTTTGCACCAATGGTGGCCAGTGTATGGCCACAAAGTTGAATTATTCCCTCACCAGTTTTACAAGCATACAACTATTTTTTCCAAATTTCTCAAATCAACATTACGTTCCTATGCTCTTACAACTTTCAAATAGATTTCACGTCCCATGGATATTTACACATAAATTTGCATTTTACAAACCAAGTGTACACAAGAGACTCCCATGGTTGTCTATCAAGGTCATTGTAAATGGTGGAAAAATTGGGATCCAAAAGAAACATGTATCCCAGAAGTGGAAAAATGGTTCTTGCGTAACCAGGACATCTAATCCCGACAGATGCCGCCCAGATCCAATTTTTACAACTAAAATCAATTGCAGCTACACAACTAGCCAGCTCAAGTAGTAGGGGAGAATTCATTCAACAAATGGAGAAACTCTTACAGCAAATTCCAATTTTTAAACCGTCTTTTTCTTTACTTTCTTAATCTATTACTTTATTGCTTTAATTAATTATGGTTGGCACCGACACCTACTTTTAGTTAATATTTTGCACTTTTTCATTCATATGATCGGCCCTGCCTCCTAATTTAATTACATTTGTACTTACATTTACGTAGTTGCATTATAACGTAATTATCGTACTTTTTTCTTCTCGTCCTTCTTTCCTTTCTTCCCCTTTATTTTCGGGGGTTCGCTTCCAGGTAATTTGTATCAGAGCCATGGGGGAAGTAGAGATTAATATTCATGCTTTTAACTTTTTGGTATACAGTACTGTCAGATCTGTAATTTGAAATGGTAATCTTGAACCAACTTATACAAATTTGTAAAGTTTAATTTATAATTAGAGGATATTAATACGGATGATACTGTGATCTTTTTAGATCTACAGTGTAGGTACCTAAGCACATTGGATGGATTACCAATAGACTTAGTTGACTTGCAGATGGTTCTTTGTGACCTTTGGATCATCTAATTCAAAGAACCTTTTAATATGAAGTAAGCTTAACCTTGGCGTATGAAATTGGTACAAGACCTCATTCACTTAACTATCAGATTTGACTCTCTTGTATATTATTAAGTTAAGAACTTGAATGTTTTTCTTTACGGAACCCTATGGTCTCTTGATCCAAGGACAGGGAGCATTAAGTCATTGTTGTTGTTTATTTGTTTATTGCCTAACCTTTTTTTCGCAGATCTCACTATGTCTTTCTTCACTCCTTTCTCCTCCTCTTCTAAACCCTCTCCTACGGCCACTACTTCTTCAATTTCCGCAGGATCTAGGCTCAAAGAGAAGATTAGCTTCTCCAATTTGCAGCAATTCATTGATGACTGGAAGATCCCAAAGCATCCTAAGTCCACAATTTATAAGTGTTCCAGATGGCCTTTAACCAGTGACTACCATATTTCAACTATCGAACTATCCCCCCATAATCTGACCATGTGGATATAAAGCTTCTAAATCCTAAAGATCTTGAAAAATATAGCCGAAAATATAATTATCTCCATTTTGGTCTTGTCCAAATCGCTGCTAAACCTCTATCTAGGGAAGGTGTAGATACCTCTCTTCTTCTTTGTCTAAGAGACTCACGGTTTCTAGACTTCAATGATTCTCTTTTAGGAATGGTTGAAACCAGTCTTTGCAGTGGTCCAATCTACTTTGGTTGTTTTCCCAATTTTTACTGTTTCTCTTAAGGATTTAAATATTCTTGATTCCTTAACACTTAATGTTAAGACATACAATTACAAGACAAAAAGTGGATCCCTCCCAGTAGCAATCATTTATAGGATCCAATACAAGGCTATGAGTTCAGCCTTCAACACTGGAGCTATGAGAAGTAGCTATAAAGAAGAAAGTGTCCTTTTTAAAACTAATATATAATGATCTCATCTATCGGCCCAAGCCTATTTCTTGGAATCAAGTTTCCTTACCTTATAACTGGTTGTTGCAAGACGTCACTCCAACAAAAAACCCGGAAAATACTACAATTTCTCAGATCTAACAGTTTTCAAGCGGTACTGTATCTATCTCTTTCCAAAGGTCCCTTAACCAAAGAGTATCCACACCATCATCATCTATTCTCCCAGAAGTAGAAATTGCGAGGCACTCAGTCTCCTCGTTCCCTACTAGAGTTGAGGTCGTTAAGTTCTAGGATCCCGCAAGCCAAATACTTGGTGGAAACACCTCCTCCGACAGAAGTTCACGATGACCAACCTCAATCACCCACTTACTCGTCCCTAGGTGGAGAGCTCGATGTTTTGACACAAGATTTTCAAATTAACAAAGAAAGTCTTAAGAATGAATTTTATTCACCTGGAAATGTTTTAAAGAGAAGATAGGTTTTTAACATTTTTCAAACAAAAGAAAGACAAGGTCTTCAAGACAACTATTATAACTTTTTATACACTATGCAAAAACAAATTAATTTCTTCGAATGGTTTGAAGCTTACGCTGATTATCACAAAAAAGATTTTCCTTTTTCAAAATCAGTCAATGTTTCAGAATTATAGAAAACTCTAAATGGGGGAGACATAACATCTGAACTTCCCCCATCACAGAGTTTACAATGTCTTATGGAGATAACTCCATCGTTGCAACTCCTTTCAAAAGGAAAACAGACAACGAAACCATCAACATAAGAGATATTAAAATATTTTTGAACAAAATAACAACACAAATAAATATTTACATTCTCTAGGAGAACTTCTACTGTCAAAACAACACTCCACACCTACGGCTCTCTCAAAGTCAGGAGAATTCTATCTCTTCCATTCCTTTGTTCAAACCCAACGAGATTCCTAGAATTTTTGCCACATAACTCCAAATCCATAAAGCTAGGGACTTTCCCCAACTTTCCGACCTTCAACGTCAAATTCTGGAAATTGAGAAATCCATAAACCATGTAGCTCCAGACACCCTTGATAAAGATGTGCCTTCTGGATCTGTAACATTCGTTCAAGAAGATTTTCCGGATCAACGGTCGGATAGCCCACCGGAGGAACACATCCTTCTAGAAATGGCTCCTGTTAGATCTGAATACTCTAATTGGCGAAAGCCATAAAAAAACTTTACTTTTCTAGAGCTAGCCATACAAACATTGCTTTAGAAGAAAACCTAATGTTATGCAGAACAACTATAATGCTAACAATATCTATGAATGGAACATAGAGGCTTGTTCTGAGAACAACATTCTCTCCAAATTATAGCAAATGACAATGGTTGCCACTGCTTATAGAACCTCTCAAATTGTTCAGATCAACTTACTACCCATGTCCTTGTAGCAGGATTCACAGGCCAACTTAAAGGGTGGTGGGATACACATCTTACTGAAGAAGATAAACAAAATATCTTCCAAAGTGTCCGTCTTGACCCTCTAGGAAACCCAATTCTTAAGAATGACCATACCATTCCAAATTCTACAAATACTCTGATCTATACCATAATCAAAACCTTCATAGGAAGTCCGGGTATTTTTAGAGAAAGGTCCTCTGAGATACTTAACAATCTTAAATGTAAAACTATGTCTCACTTTAGAGAATATAAATAATCTTTTCTCACCCAAATCTATGAGAAACCAGATGGTAAACTCCCATACTGGAAAGAAAAATATTCTAGATGGTTTGCCTAAGTCTCTTAGGGACCTAGTCAAAGAAGAACTCCTAAACCTACACCTTGGTGATGTTATTCCTTATGAACAAATTACTTATGGCTAACTAACCAGCTTGATACAACAAGTTTCTCTTAAGATTTTTCGTCTAGACAAAATTTTAAGACAAATAGCTAAAGATAGGGCCCAAACCCGCTGAGATTTAGGAAGCTTATGCGAACAGTTTGGTCTTCCACCATGTCGAAAAGAATCTGTCCAAAAATCAACCCCAAGAAAAGTAGAATATGCTTCCAAGCCTCCCAAATAATTCATAAAAGGCAGGAAACCCCCTATAAGGATTCAACAATCAACCAAAAGAACTACCTTTTCGACACCCAATAATGGTAACTGCTATAGGTGCAATAAATCAGGCCATATTGCCAAATATTGCAAACTCCCAAAAGGGTTAAGAATCTTAACCTTGACGAGTCTGTCCTTAACCAAATACAAAATCTCTTATTGGAAGAGAGAGAAAACTCCGATTATGCAGAAGATGAATTTAAAAATAGTTTCAACCAAATTGAAAATGACAACTTAGATTCCTCTGAGTCTGAACAAGAGCATACCAGCCAAGCTGAGGTAAATCTTCTCACTGTTGACACCCAATTTTGACCCACCCTTATATGATTAATTCACGAGCTTCTTAATTCCCAAACGATTTAGAATAATTAGTTTTATAAAATTCAAAATATTTTTCAAGTTTATTTTGAATAGTTTTGTCATTTTTATAAGTGTTAGATCAGATATTTTACATGATTATGTTAATTAATATATTTTATGATTATTCAAAAATCATCTCAAAAAGATTTTAGTTTTAGTAAAATATTTAGACAACTAGTGTGGTTTAAATAATAACTTATATTTTTATGTTAATTAGTTTATAGTTAAAATAATTATTTTATTTTGTTAAGATTAAAAAGCTCATTAATTAATTTATATTAATTCCGATTATTTAGTTATTAGTGAAATCCTTAAACCCATCAAAAGAACAAATTTGGGCCCATTTACTCACTTTTTTCAGTAGCCCACTCCCATTTTCTTTGAATACCAAGCCCAATAGCAACACCAATTTTAACCCAAAAGTAAAAGGCCCACCACACTTCAATCTTCCTGCAATACCAAAACAGACCCACATACCCTCTACGTTCTTCTTCTTCATCTTCATCCCTGTACACCAATGACTTCTTCCCCAAAAATCAAGCAGCAAATCACGGCTGACCAAACCCGGAAATCGCGCCAACAGTACTCTCCCATACGCAAGAATCAACTTTTTTCCTGATTTTGAGCAGAGATTTGGGGAACTTTGTACAAATTTTGAATTTCAAAAAATTCATTAAAAAAAAAATGTCTGTTTCCCCTCTTAATGGATTCATTCTTCTTCCTATATATACTCTTAACTAGCCAAGAGAAAAAGAGAAAAGAGGCCTTGAGGTTAGAGCGGATAGATTTTTACCTTCTAAAAAAAAGTTTATTTTATCAAATAGATGAAAAATCAAGAGCTAGTTTTATATAGTACCCATTCTCTCTTGCTCAAATTAAGCTCATGAAGTGGAATTCGCTCAGCTCGTTTGTCTCAGTCGCTGCCCCGAAAAAGGTAATACATCCTCTTCTACAAATGTTCTTCCCGTCCTTTATATTTGAACATGTTGTTTTCAACATCCCAAATTTTATTATGTTGATTATTTAACATTGAGCTCTTTGTTAGTCATTTTGAGTTCTAGTTTGTTTTCCTAGATTGTTTAAAAGTTCTTATACTGTGCATGCCCCATTCTTTCCTTTATCTTGACTTTACTTTCATCATGTGTTGGCATTTTGATTAACAAGAAATGACTATTTTCCTATAGTGACCCAACTTGTCCCACATAAATTTTTTTATTAAAGATATGTTTCCGTATACTTGTTTTCCATAAAATGTAGTAAATTTCCTTAATTAGTTTACTTATTTATTTAATGACATCATTTTTTTTTGTCTTAGATTTTAACATTAATTTATAGTTCATTGGTTTCTCATTTAATTAGTGATTATAATAATTCTAATCTTATTATTCTTTATTTGCATGTGAAAACTCCATCCAAGTCTATTTCGGCTTCTATCCCTGCATTTCATTGAGTGGAATTTCTCTTGAATTAGACTTCTCGATGTTCGGAGAAATTGGAAACTGAAGCAGGTCTCGGAAAGCAGAAAAATGAGTTGTATACATTCGATATACACTGATATACATCAGGTGTATACAAAAACGGGAATAAGGTTAAAACAAAAAAAATTCCAGCAAAATTGGCCCAAAAAGGGGGCCCAAATTCATCTGCTCCTTTACTCCTTTATTATTTAATTGTTATTATTATTATCTTTTTTATTAACTCTAAATTTAGAATTATTAAATAACTTAATTAATGCCCAAGAGATGAACTATATTCTTTATGTTAGTATGTTTAAATAAATTTCATTTTTATCAACACTTGGTTTTTGTTTATTTGAAAACTTTTACTTAACCTTCAATTAACTTAAAATAGTCTCTATGCTTTAATTGACCAATTTGGTTTAAAATATTATTTTAAAAAATGCGTCAAATAAGTTCTAACAAATCTTGTCTTGTTAAAATTCTAGTCACTTGTATTATATTCAAATGTTTCAATTAAGATTCCATTTTCTTAAAAAATTAAAAATGGTTCTTTTAATTATTTTCTCAAGTTAATCGAGTATTGTAAATTAATAATATTATTTTTATATTAAATATTTTTAAAAAAAATAGTCAAAAATATTTAACCTAAGTCGTAGGATAACCGTGTGTTAGCGGACGCTTCAAATGCCTTAAAATCCTTCTTGAAGCGTAATAAGAACCTCTTACCCATTTTCTCTAAATTTATTAAGACTTAATCTGTTAGAGTCTTTTTAAGTTAAGTTTTCTTAATTTCTTTAAAAAATTAAGTGGCGACTCTTTCTAAGTATTTTTCTTAAATTGTTTTATACTTAGAACATTTCAAAAAGTGATTTTTCTAAAGATAATAAAATTACGGCATAACAGAAATGGCGACTCTGCTAGGGAATTTAATAGGTTCTAACCATAACAGACGTAGGTTATTTATTAATGTTTTTAGCATATGCTTACTTGTTTGCTTATATTGCATGTCTAATGCCTTAATTTTTATACTTATGTGATATTAAACTGTTTATTTGTTATTGTGTTCATAAATTGTATATTTGTTACTGCTTTATAAACTGTCATTCCGTTCATATTTCTCCACTTATTGGAAATTCACACTATCACACGTACACGCGAGGTGTGCTTTCTGCACCCGCAAACTTCTTTTCAAAATTCCTAAAGTTAGGAGAGTTGGCATATGCGCGGTGTGTCCGGATCTTTTTTCGCGTAACCGCGTAGCCTTCTCACTCGAGTTGTCCACTCGAGAACCTTGTGTCTAGAAATCCAAATCTTAGAAAACATAAGATAGAGCTAAATCACCCCTCAATTTATGTCATGCATGCATATTCCTTAGGTGGATCGATCATGGGTATCGATTCGATATTTAAGAAGTCCACCCTTATGTCAACGGGTTTCACGACCCAACGACTGACGAGCATGTTTTGTGCAAAGTGACAATGATAGACGGACCCAAGCCTAATTTTGACATAGTTCAATTCAATGAAAACTCGAGTTGTCATAAATTAATGGCTCAGATCAATCTATCATAATCACATTCTTTGAATCGTTAGGCCTACCCTTGGCAAAAAAGGGTCACATATTTATTTAGAATGCGAAATAATTATTTATGTGTTATAACTGCTTATGTGAAAATGTTGTTTTATTTGGAGATATTGTAGCTCACTCCTCTTCATATAATTTTTAGAAACCCCTAAGCATAAATATCAAGTCACTATCAAAAGTGCGTCCAATTATTCTTCGAGTCCTTAGTTTCCCCAAAAAAAAAACATATATTCAAAATTTCCTTTCAAATCCTAAATCTTACTCTCTCATCTAAAAAAAAGGGTAAATTTTCCATTTCAGATAAAAAAGAGATTAAAAAATGAAGGTCGACCTACGTAGGACCTGAATGTTCCCCTAAGATACGTAGGCAGTCTTTCAAGATTCGGTCCATATAATTGAATTTTTTTATTTTTTCCGCTCTCCCAAGCAAATTAGAGTTTCCTCTCAGTCAAAACCAAAAGTATGTAAATTACATTGAATCCACGCAAGTTAACTTTTCCAATTCACTATTCCCAAAATTAAATAGACAAATTTTTGTCTATTTAGTCACCTTTCTATATCAGTGGGCTCATTTATCTTCAAATGAAACAACTCTTATGTGTTTGTGATCATGTGTGTGATATTTTGTATTATTTATCATCTACAAAAACTAACACATTTGTCTTTTGAGTTATTTTTTTTGTCAGGGTACTTAAAACTGATCTGTGTTGAGAAAATGACAGAACATTCATACTTCACAAGGTCTAAAGGTCCCAAAGATTCCTTCTCTGACAAATGTTTGTTAAAAGACAAAGAAAATGTGGTTAAAAATGCCGATACTGATTTGAGCAAAATCATTGTGAACAACCCTATTATCGCTGAACAAAACAAGCTGATTGCACAATTGTTCCAAAAAATTGCTGAAATGAGGGCTGAAATGGATAAGTCCTGATATTTGATAAATATGGATATCATTGCCAACACTTCTACTTCAGACAATGGAAGACCTCCACTCCATTTTCCTACTTCCGATCCAGCCTCCAAATATTTTGCAAACAATTCAACCACCGCTACAAATTCAAAACCTCCCATCATCGACTCGATCATCCTTAACCCACATCAAGCTAGCTCCTCATGCCAAAAGCTACTACACACTTCAATGTGGAATTCATTGCTGATCGATACTATATGGAGAGAATCAAACAGAAGTCTTGTGAAAACTATCGAGAATATGCCTACAGTTGGAGAAGAGAGGCTGCAAGGGTTCGGCCTCCCCTGACTGAGAAAGAGATTATTGAAATCTTTGTGCGTATTCAAGAGTCGGAGTACTATAGTATGATGTTTCTTGTTTTAGGAAGGAAGTTCAGTGAGATAGTCAAAATTGGTGAAGCTATTGAAGACGGTCTCAAGATCGGAAAAATCATACCAATAATTTCCCAAGGCGAATCCTCAAGACCATTAAGGAGGAAGAGGGAAGATGTTTCCTCTATCTCATTTGAATCGAAACAAAACTCAAAGAGGCATGCCGGTTACAATGTTCGAAATCCTTTACAACTCCACAAAATCCTTACCCCATCTTTTATGTCAAACCAAATTACCAAGCTCCACCACTAAGTTATCCAAATTATCAAGCTCTAGCACAAAATTATCCTAATTACCAAACTCCATTGCCAAATTATCCAAATGTACAATCGAGTTACAAAATTGTATCACCAAATTACCCAAATGCTCCTTAAATCTTTCAAAATCCACAATATTCAAATTTTCGAACACCGAAACCTACTCGCCAAAATTCCTCACTTTATCATCAAGTACCTCACCCTCCACGAAATAATCAAAATCTTCCTCGTCCAAAACTTAAGAGAAAACAACCTCGAATTTTTACTCAATTGGTTGTAAGCCGGACTCAACTTTTTGAGAGATTTAAAGTAGCCGGTCTGATACAAACAGCTGACCCCAAAAATGTCAATTCCAGACATTACAGGGCCGACCTTCACTATGCTTACCATTCAGGAGGTTTTGGACATACCACTGAAGATTGCATCAACTTGAAGCATAAAATTCAAGATTTGATTGATCAAAAGGTTGTAACTCTTCAAACTGTCATAGGCAATGCTAATATGGATTCAATGCCAAATCATGGAGAGTGTACCATTAACATGGTCGAGGCCGAAGAAGATTGATGATCACAACAAGAAGGAGGTCAATCATGTTTCGCCAAAGCGTTTGCTGCATTTGTATCTATCTTTTCTGGTAGAAGAATATGCCAATTATGACAATCTCAGAGAAGGAACTAGGGATTTTCTTGAAGAAGGCGATGTCATCAAGCGTACGAGATGCTGAGCCAATGGAACAAGTTCTTAATTGGACTTCCACGCCGTTCTTGACTCCTCGTTCATCTTGATAGACAAAGATAAATTTTACATTTTTTTTTATTTTCTTCGTAGTATTTTGGAAAAGGCAAAATGGCCCATGATCATGGTCAAAGTTCGTATTTCCTTATTTTCGATGAAAGCCTCTTCTATGCGAAAATTTATTCCACTTGCTTTAACTTTTCTATCTAACAACCTTTGTGTTTGTTTTAGTAAAATTAATTTTAGAATATGTCAATGCCATGTCATGTCACAAGCTGAATGAACAAATAAAGTAGATACTGATCTGTTCTAAGAGTATGATGAGAATATCATGATACATTGCCAAAGATTTAAAATGGTTGGATCTGGATGATATAGAAGAAGTGAATTTAGCAAAGGATGAATGTGTCAAAGAAGACAAAATCGAGGTTCACCTGATAGAAGCGCAGAAAGAGAACTCAAGAGCTTGCTCAGGCAATATATCGATACATCATTTTGATGGCATGATAAGTTTGAGCATAGACATTCATCTCAAGTGGTTAATCAACTCAGGTCTGACCTGAATTCTCAAGAATGAGATACGTAGGCGGCCTATGTCGGCCTCGGTCATTTCCTTTATCAGGATTTTCTAGTTTTATTAATCCTCGAGAGGGGAACTACGTATGACCTGATTCCTTCCTCAACGGGATACGTAGGCGCCACAAGGGTTCGGTCATATCTCCCGTAAGATTTCTATTTTTCTTTACAATAGAAACTGGGATAGAATTTTTGAGAGGGACTAAAAAATTCTCAAGAAGAGACTTGAAAATTCTCAAGACATAAGATATATTGTGAGTTGCAACTGGGACAGAATTTTTGAGGGGGTCTCAAAAAATTCCTACAAGACATATATCAAAGTTCGAAATACGTTGAGACGTCCGATCGAGACAAAATTTTGAGAGAGACTCAAAATTCTCAAGAAGATCTCCAACAAGTCAAGATTTAAGATTCATTATGAGTTGCAAGTGGGATATAATTTTTAGGGGATCTAAAAAATTCTACAAGTGATATATCAAAGTTTGAAATACGTTGAGACGTCTAATTAAGACGAAATTTTTGAGAGGGTCTAAAAAATTCTCAAGAAGTCAAGATTAAAGTCACATGGTGAATTGCAGAATTTATTTGAGGGACTCAAAAAATCTACAACTAATATATCAAATATTTGAGATACCCCAAGACATCTAACTGGGACAGAAATTTTTGAGAATGGGTTCAAAAATTTCTTCAAGCATCACTAGAAGTATGCAGTTAATTTTAAACATTTCAAGCATGATCAAAAGTTTAAAGCTAAACGATCTCTAGCATTGTTAAAGTCCAAAGTTAACTCAGCAATCTCAAGCACCGTTGGATTTCAGAATCAGCTACAAAATTTTCCAACTACGGAGGACTTCGGGAGAACCAAGTCATAAACTTCTCAAGCTTCAAGGACAAGATGTTGGATACGTCAAAAGTTTAAATCAAGACGTTCATTTAAGCTATGCATGACATGACGTTGACAGTGACTTCTTTTAAATTGATTCTCAAAAAGTTTTTTTTTTCTTAAGAATTTCTTAATATGTCAAATTTTTTGTATAATTTCATTTTATGTCTATCAAGAAGAAAGAGATCGGAGTGATCAACTGAAGACAACAATACAAGGAGCAAGCTCTTGAAGAAGTCAACACAGATCAGTTTGTTTTAAAAAGTAACAATTTTTCTGTGGATGCAGGTCTATAAGATCGCCTCAAGATCATCATATTTCTCTATTCAACGAATATAGAGAATTCAAAAAGATGAGTAGATCCCCGAAATTCACAACTTTTCTATGGAGAAAGAAAAGTCATTGAAGTTCTTTAGAAGAAAAGCAACAGTTCAAAATACGAGCAACAACACCTCGTTCAAATCTCCAACAAAGCACCATTCACATTGACACAAAATGTTCAAAATGGGAACAAGTGAAAACATCACTCTACACATGTATAAAAAAATATCAAATTACATTTTTTTCAGCATCAAGAACTATTGGAAAATATTCACAAATTCCGTTGACATCAGACACGGTAATGTGAACCACCCAGAGGGCCATCATATTCAAATTGCAAAGAGGGCCATTACATATTCAAACTGCGAGAGGGCCATTGCATAATCAAACTGCCAAGAGGGCCATCATATTAGAATTGCCAAGAGGTCCATTACATATTCAAACTGTCGAGAGGGCCATTGCATAATCAAACTGCCAAGAGGGCCATCAGATTCAAACGCCGAGAGGGCTATTCATATTCAAACTGCCGAAAAGGCCATTGCATATTTATATTGCCAAGAGGATCATTACATATTTATATTGCCAAGAGGGTCATTACATATTCAAACTGCCGTGAGGGCCATTGCATAATCAAACTGCCAAGAGGGCCATCATATTCAAACTGCCAAGAGGTCCATTGCATAATCAAACTGCCAAGAGGGCCATTGCATATTTAAATTGCCAAGAGGGCCATCATATTCAAATGCCAAAAGGGCCATTACATATTCAAACCGCCGAGAGGGCCATTACATATTTATATTGCCAATAGGGTCATTACATATTCAAACTGCCGAGAGGGCCATTGCATAATCAAACTGCTGAGAGGGCCTTTATATAATCAAACTGCCAAGAGGGCCATCATATTTAAATTGCCAAGAGGGCCATCATATTCAAATGCCAAAAGGGCCATTACATATTCAAACCGCAGAGAGGGCCATCACCGTCAAACTCCAAGAGGGCCATCATTTTCCAACGCCGAGAGGGCCATTGCATTCAAATGCCGAGAGGGTCATTGCATCTAAAAACTGCCGAGAGGGCCATCACCGCAAACGCCAAGAGGGCCATCATTTTCAAACCGCCGATAGGGCCATTGCATTCAAACCCGAGAGGGCCGTTGCATCTTCAACCGCCGAAAGGGCCATTGCATATTTTATTGCCAAGAGGGCCATTACATATTCAAACTGCCGAGAGTGCCATTGCATAATCAAACCGCCGAGAGGGCCATTGCATAATCAAACTGCCAAGAGGGCCATCATATTCAAACGCCGAGAGGGTTATTCATATTCAAACTGCCGAAAGGGCCATTGCATATTTATATTGCCAAGAGGGTCATTACATATTTATATTGCCAAGAGGGTCATTACATATTCAAACTGCTGAGAGGGCCATTGCATAATCAAACTGCCAAGAGGGCCATCATATTCAAACTGCCAAAAGGGCCATTGCATAATCAAACTGCCAAGAGGGCCATTGCATATTTAAATTGCCGAGAGGGTCGTTCATATTTAAATTGCCAAGAAGGCCATTCATATCAAACTGCCAAGAAGGCATAATCTTCTATTACCAAGAGGGATATTACATATTCAAACCGCCGAGAGGGCCATTGCATTCAAACCCGAGAGGGCCATTGCATCTTCAACCGCCAAGAAGGCCATTGCATCTTCAAACTCCGAGAGAGTCATTGTTTCTTCCAATGCCAAGAGAGCATCATCATCTTATCAATCGAGCATCAACATCATTATATCAATGAAGTATCATCATCAACAATATTACATTATCGATAAAGTCATTATCATGTCGCATCATATCAATTCATCAGCTACTGTGTCAAAACTGATGGAAGCTGACGTCAGAATATTTCTAAAAAATATGTGCCGAAGAGGGTAAAACATAACACCTCTCTATGTAAATTACAGTTTCTACTAACAAGTTTGTTTTAATCTCTACCGAGAGCATCCAAGAGGATGAATTCTCAAATCAAACCACAAGTGCGGACGACATCAAAAGGGATGCAGCACAATGTGGAACTTTTCTTAGCAGCGAACTGGGACATAGTCCAAAGAGGAGTATCAAACTCTTAGGACGCGAGCTGAGAAGCAACTTCCACCACAATCAAACCACACCCCTATCAAAAGGCGTGTGGGTTTTTCTTTTAGTTCATCGGTTTCAATTTCGCATCCGTGAAACATTTCACTCTCACCGGAGGCAACTTTCTAATCTGAGTGACAGTGCACCAAGAGCTTTGAAAATTATGTCTGTGTAAGTTCTTAATTATGGGTGTGAAGTGCACCACATTCATGGCTAAGAGGTTGCAAGCCTCTTTTTCACACTTGACTTACTCGTCATTCCTGCAGAATCGAAGGTTATCTTGCATAAAAGATTTTTAACCGATCGAGTCGAACTACAAACAGCCTGATTCCCAAGGTTTGAGGATATGTAGGCGGGCTCAATATTGAAAACTCGGTCGTATTCCAATATTTGTTTTCAAGTCTTATTCTCGAGCATTCCGGTCCCTTCATAATTTGGTATCGAAATGACTTTTGAATTCTTTAATAATCGTGCGTTAAATCAATCGTATCAAACTACAAGTGGCCTGAATTCTCATATAGCCTGAGATATGTAGGAAACCCGTGTCTAGGGTTCGTCCATAATTCCTAAAGTCCTTACAAAAATTCTTTCCTAAAAAATGAATATGTGGTCGGTCAAAATGGGTTTGGTCAATTTTATTTTCCTCGAATTTCTTGCATCAATCCAAGTAAAATGAGGGACAGCTATTGACACCCAATTTTGACCCACCCTTTTTTGATTAATTCACGAGCTTCTTAAGTCCCAAACGATTTAGAATAATTAGTTTTATAAAATTCAAAATATTTTTCAAGTTTATTTTGAATAGTTTTGTCATTTTTATAAGTGTTAGATAAGATATTTTACATGATTATGTATATAATTAATATATTTTATGATTATTCAAAAATCGTCTCAAAAAGATTTTAGTTTTAGTAAAATATTTAGACAACTAGTGTGGTTTAAATAATAACTTATATTTTTATGTTAATTAGTTTATAGTTAAAATAATTATTTTATTTTGTTAAGATTAAAAAGCTCATTAATTAATTTATATTAATTCCGATTATTTAGTTATTAGTGAAATCCTTAAACCCATCAAAAGAACAAATTTGGGCCCATTTACTCACATTTTTCAGTAGCCCACTCCCATTTTCTTTGAATACCAAGCCCAATAGCAACACACCAATTTTAACCCAAAAGTAAAAGTGCCCACCACACTTCAATCTTTCTGCAATACCAAAACAGACCCACATACCCTGTACGTTCTTCTTCTTCATCTTCATCCCTGTACACCAATGACTTCTTCCCTAAAAATCAAGCACCAAATCACGGCTGACCAAACCCAAAAATCGCGCCAACAGTACTCTCCCATACGTAAGAATCAACTTTTTTCCTGATTTTGAGCAGAGATTTGGGGAACTTTGTACAAATTTTGAATTTCAAAAAATTCATTCAAAAAAAAATGTGTGTTTCCCCTCTTAATGGATTCATTCTTCTTCCTATATATACTCTTAACTAGCCAAGAGAAAAAGAGAAAAGAGGCCTTGAGGTTAGAGCGGATAGATTTTTACCTTCTAAATAAAAAGTTTATTTTTTCAAATAGATGAAAAATCAATAGCTAATTTTATATAGTACCCATTCTCTTTGCTCAAATTAATCTCATGAAGTGGAATTCGCTCAGCTCGTTTGTCTCAGTCGCTGCCCCGAAAAAGGTAACACATCCTCTTCTACAAATGTTCTTCCCGTCCTTTATATTTGAACATGTTGTTTTCAACATCCCAAATTTTATTATGTTGATTATTTAACATTGAGCTCTTTGTTAGTCATTTTGAGTTCTAGTTTTTTTTTCCTAGATTGTTTAAAAGTTCTTATACTGTGGATGCCCCACTCTTTCCTTTATCTTTACTTTACTTTCATCATGTGTTGGCATTTTGATTGACAAGAAATGACTATTTTCCTATAGTGATCCAACTTGTCCCACATAATTTTTTTTATTAAAGATATGTTTCCGTATACTTGTTTTCCATAAAATGTAGTAAATTTCCTTAATTAGTTTACTTATTTATTTAATGACATCATTTTTTTTGTGTCATAGATTTTAACATTAATTTATAGTTCATTGGTTTCTCATTTAATTATTGATTATAATAATTCTAATCTATTATTCTTTATTTGCATGTTAAAACTCCATCCGAGTCTATTTCTGATTCTATCCCTGCATTTCATTGAGTGGAATTTCTCTTGAATTAGACTTCTCGATGTTCGGAGAAATTGGAAACTGAAACAGGTCTCGGAAAGCAGAAAAATGAGTTGTATACATTCGATATACACTGATATACATCAGGTGTATACAAAAATGGGAATAAGGTTAAAACAAAAAAATTCCAGCAAAATTGGCCCAAAAAGGGGGCCCAAATTCATCTGCTCCTTTACTCCTTTATTATTTAATTGTTATTATTATTATCTTTTTTATTAACTCTAAATTTAGAATTATTAAATAACTTAATTAATGCCCAAGAGATGAACTATATTCTTTATGTTAGTATGTTTAAATAAATTTCATTTCTATCAACACTTGATTTTTGTTTATTTGAAAACTTTTACTTAACCTTCAATTAACTTAAAATAGTCTCTATGCTTTAATTGACCAATTTGGTTTAAAATATTATTTTAAAAAATGCGTCAAATAAGTTCTAACAAATCTTGTCTTGTTAAAATTCTAGTCACTTGTATTATATTCAATTGTTTCAATTAAGAATCCATTTTCTTAAAAAATTAAAAATGGTTCTTTTAATTATTTTCTCAAGTTAATCGAGTATTGTAAATTAATAATATTATTTTTATATTAAATATTTTTAAAAAAAATAGTCAAAAATATTTAACCTAAGTCGTAGGATAACCGTGTGTTAGCGGACGCTTCAAATGCCTTAAAATCCTTCTTGAAGCGTAATAAGAACCTCTTACCCATTTTCTCTAAATTTATTAAGACTTAATCTGTTAGAGTCTTTTTAAGTTAAGTTTTCTTAATTTCTTTAAAAAATTAAGTGGCGACTCTTTCTAAGTATTTTTCTTAAATTGTTTTATACTTAGAACATTTCAAAAAGTGATTTTTCTAAAGATAATAAAATTACGGCATAACACTCACTAAAGAACATGATCTTCTCCTTGAATTCATTAGCACTCAACATGATCCAGACCAGAAAAAACACTAGAGCAATTCAAAAGGGCTCTGGAGAAACCTTCAACTTCTTCTTCCCATATATTTTCTCACCCTCAAGTGACTAACACTTACAATATTACAAATATCCTGCACAGATTTCCCTCCAAAAAATCAAAAGACATAACCATCCAGGATCTTCAATATGAAATAGCTTTACTTAAGGAAGAAATTAGAGAAATCAAGGCTAGGCAAGAATTAGACCGCCTGGTCATCCAACAAATCTCATCTTCACCTAGTGTCCCCAAAAATGATTCAATAGACAATGGCGAAGAACAATGTGATTTTCTTAACTTTCTCTCGAGAATCTCTATTCATAGATGACATATGAGAGTGACCCTTATAGTTAACAAATCCTTTGTCCTAGATATCATTGCCCTGTTTGACATAGGCGCTGATCTCAATTACGTCCAAGAAGGACTCATCCCTACCAAGTTCATTGAAAAAACTAAAGAAGCCCTTAGAGATGCCAACAACAATAAACTAGGAATTAGTTATAAGGTCTCTGATGTTGAGATTAGGACTTCAGTAGGAGACTCTATTCTCTCAAATTCTACTTCATTTGTGCTAGTAAAAGATATTACAAACCCTCTGATACTTGGTACTCCTTTTATAGAGGAACTTATACCGTTCAGGGTGGGTAACCAAGGAATTGAAATTGAAAGTATCAATGTTTCCATTCCTTGTGATAAACGTCCTATTAAGAAAGTCCTTTCCACTTTGAAACACAAGGAGGCCCAAATCAACTTTCTCAAAGAAGAAGTCGCTTTCCAAAGATTGCAACAACAGCTAAAAGAACCTCCCTCCAGTCCAAAATTAAAACCTTGGAAACAAAAATACAAAAGGAGCTTTGTGCGGATCTAGCCACAACCTTATGGAGTAGGAAAAACATATGGTAAGGCTCTCTTATGATCCAAGATCTGATGAAAAAACTATCCCTACAAAAAATCGCCCTATCCAAATGAATCATGAACTCATGATCCACTACTTAAACGAAATCATTGACCTTCTAGAAAAGCAGATCATTTCTCCAAGCAAATCTCCTTGGAGTTGTGTTGCCTTCTATGTTAACAAAAGCTCTGAGATTGAACGAGGAGTACCGCGAATAGTCATCAACTATAAGCGTTTAAACTCTTCTCTTCGTTGGATTAGATACGCTATTCCCAATAAGAAAGATCTCCTCCATCGTCTATATGCCGCCACTATTTTCTCAAAATTTGATGTCAAATCAGGCTTTTGGCAAATTCAAATTGATCCAAAAACCGCTATAAAACAACTTTTAAGGTACCTTTTGGCCAATATGAGTGGAATATTATGCCATTTGGGCTTAAGAATGCTCCTCCAGAATTCCAAAATATAATGAATGATATCTTCAATCCCTTCTCAAAATTTATCATAGTCAACATTGATGATGTCCTAGTATTTTGTACCAGCTTAGACCAACACTTCAAGCATCTGAAAGTTTTCTTCAATATAATTAAAGTCAATGGCTTAGTTTGGTCCAAAACTAAGTAAGTCTTTTTCAAATTAATATAAGATTCCTCGGGCACAATATTCAACAAGGCACTATTTTCTCTATCCAACGGTCCATACAATTTGCTGATAAATTTTCTGATCAAATTCTTGACAAAACCCAGCTTCAGCGATTTTTGGGGTGTGTCAATTATATAGTAGACTTTATCCCAGGTCTCAACAATTTATTGAAACCCCTCCATGACAGACTAAGGGAACCTCCTCCCCCATGGACCAATATCCACACAAATGTTGTTAAGGAGATCAAACTGAAAGCAAAGGATCTTCCATGCTTATTACTTCTTGACCCCTCTACTTTCAAAATAGTTGAGACAGATGCTTTTGACATAGGTTATGGTGGGATCTTAAAGCAAAGAAAGAATGAAAAGGAGCATATCATTGCATTTGCATCCAAGCATTGGAATAAAGCCCAACAAAATTATCCTACTATTAAAAAGAAAATTTTGGCAATTGTTTTATGCATCTCAAAATTTCAATCCAATTTACTAAATCAAATGTTTTTACTATGCATTGATTCTAAAGCGGCAAAATCAGTTTTGCAAAAAAATGTCCAAAACCTTGCTTCTAAGCATATATTTTCTAGATGACAAACTATTTTATCTATTTTTAATTTTGATATAGAGTATAGCAAAGGGAGATCAAACTCTATCCCATACTTTCTTACTCGAAAATTCTTGCAGGGTAGGTAATTATGGGTAGAAAAAAGAAAATAGAACTATTGGAACTAAGCACACATGATGAGATTGAAGCAGCGACTGAACATCAGCCTTCCAAGACTCCTTTACTTTTGGTTTCTCAATAACAAACAATTCAGTTGCTAAAAAGCAACCCTCAACTACCACATCTGGGTCAAACCAGCCAAGATATCAAACTTCAGCAGATTACGCCATGAGAGGAATTCCATCATCTTTCCTCCTAGAAACTGCAAATCGTATTCCAATTTCTAGTCCAAAAAATGGGCTGATCTAGTAGAAGAAGAAGAACAAGATTAGTTGGCCCAAACAATGTCTACCTCGTGGACAAAGGAAGACTTCAAGAACTGGCGACAACTCATGGGTTTTAAAGAACCCACAGTTATGAGCTCTTCCAACATAAGAGATTTGATTAATCAATACCTCTTTTTCAAAAAAAATGTGTAACCAAGCGGCGGCACAAAGCCACGCTTCGACATATTCCTCACGTTCTGTGGGTGCCATCAACACTTCTAAAGTATCGGTGGAGGTGGAGAACCCCATCAATATTTTATTTAATTCCTCACAAAACACAAGCACGAGCACGGTATGTCTAGTACCAAACAAATCAATTTTCTCATCCACACCCAAACCTGTTTCTTCAAGTGGAGGATCCTCCGACGACGACCCAACCTACTTCAAAAATGATTGTGTCTACCCTCTGATACAAATCGAACCAGAATTTTGGGATTCAAACCCCCAGGAGGTAGCCAAGAAAATACTTGCCCCTAATGCAAATTTTATCCAAAAACCTCCAATGTATTCACAAAAAATTTATGAGTTCATACTAGCTGACACCAGGTATTTCTTGTACAAGCCCCACAAAGACAAACCAACACAGAAGTATGTTACCCATACTACGTCTTCATAAGCAAGATAATCTCACCCAAAGAATGGGGCATGCATCCACCAAGTATAAAAAACTTTCTTAGAAATTTGAACCTCAAAACTACAACTACTTTGACTACAAAATACATGGATGAATGCCTTCACTTTCCAAAACAATATTGGTAAACATTTTTGGATTTTCCTATGGGAAAAACAACTTGCTTATGAATTCCCTCAATGGGTTTTGCACCAATGCTGGCCAGTCTATGGCCACAAAGTTAATATTATCCCCTCACTAGTTTTAGAGGCATACAACTATTTTTGCCAAAAGTTTTCAAATCAACATTGCGTTCTATGCTCTTATAATTTTCCTATAGATTTCACGTCCCATGGATATTTGCACATAAATTTGCATTTCACAAACCAAGTGGACACAATGGACTCCCATGGTTGTCTATCCAAGGACAGTGTAAATGGTGGAAAAATTGGGATCCAAAAGAAGCATGTATCCCAGAAGTGGAAAAATGGTTCTTGCATAACCAGGACATCTAATCCCGACAGATGCCGCCCTGATCCAATTTTTACAATAAAAATAAATTGCAGCTGCACAACTAGCAGCTCAAGTAGTAGGGGAGACTTCATTCAACAAATGGAGAAAATCCTACAGCAAATTAAGGCTGAACTTCCCAGCTCCCAATATCAAGAAGCAAATAAGTCTGATTCCGAAGATGAAGATGATAGCAATTGCTAAGAGAATTTCCAGCCACTTTGACATCACAATGACACAATAAAAATGAAGTCACCCATGACATCATCAAAGCATGGGCTGAAAATTATTGAGGGTGGAAGTGTAACAACATTGTAGCACTCCTGTAGCACTTTTACTGTAGCATATTTTTGGCTATAAAATCCGCCCCCCCTATCCATATTGTAGCATCATCTTTTTTGTTGCAAGAATCTCTCTCTCAAGAATACTTGGTTAGAGTTTTCTCTCTCTCCCATCTCTGTATTTTCAAGTTGATTTAATAATAATCAAATTCCAATTCTTAAACCGTCTTTTTCTTTACTTTCTTAATCTATTACTTTATTGCTTTAATTAATTATGGTTAGCACCACCACTTACTTTTAGTTAATTGTTTACACTTTTTCATGCATATGGTCGGCCCTGCCGCCTAATTTAATTACATTTGTACTTACATTTACGTAGTTGCATTATAACGTAATTATCGTACTTTTTGCTTCCCGTCCTTATTCCCTTTTCTTCCCATTTATTTTTGAGGGTTCGCATCTGGGTACTTGGTATATATATATATATATATTGTTATCGCTGAATACAAATTACAAGTATAATACAACATACTAATTACGGATAGATTAACATAAAAGAAGGTAATTAAAAGAGGATGATATACTAGAACAGAGAGAAGAGATGATAGATTGCTGAAAGTCAAAGCTTCAACATAATTTTCATAACCGTTCTTTATGATCTATAGACCTTATTAACAATAGCTAATTGGGACTGGATCCCATATAAAACTCTCTAACATTTTACTCGGCTCAATAGTATCAAGTGGATCAGTCATATTTTCTACGTCTAGGCCATAGGCCCCTATGAATTCATCGTGGATCACAACAATACTTTCGTCCTCGAAAAGAATCTTGTCTTCAAGGTTCATATTAAGAAACTAATTTGGCAACTTGGAGTATTATAAATTCCTTGGTTGAGACAGGTGTGTTATTTTTAGTTTTGATGATTTGACAAACCCAGAGACCTTGTAAAAAGACCTGATCCATTGTACAAATGTACATGCAACAACCAAGTCTTGATCGACACGGGGAAGGAAACATGGAAGAACTTGTAGGCACTGGTGTACAGTTTGTCATCATAAAAAAGGGGAAAATATTATTTGTAGTTTTGATGATTTGACAAACGCAAAGACTTTGTAAAGGGACCTGATCCATTGTGCAAATGTATATGCAACTGGTGGTTGGTGCACCGTCTCCAACACTGGCAGAACTGGCAGAAATATGATTCCACAAACTCAGGTACCTTGTAAAGGGACCTGATCCCGTGCAAAATTTTACACACAACTGCAAGGCTGGAAAAAGTACAAGTGGTTGGTGCACAGTCTCCAACATTGAAAGAAGTGGCAGAAGTCTTGGCCAATGGCATGGCCTCAAAGGTTGTGACTATTCTACATAAAGATTATGTTCAATAGGTATAACCTTAGTTTGTGCAACTTGAAAATTCTCAAGAACTCTTGCAAAGGCTTACAAAATCGAAGATTCATCCTCAAGATCAACTCGAACCATATAGAGCTGCAAGATTAGTGGTTTTAGGATTAATTGTTTTGTACACACATTGTAAATCTGTTCCTACATTTATAATGTAATCAGATAGTTATTTGGTGTGACATCCTAAATCAGTTGAGTCCAACTGATTTTGTGGGCAGCCTTGTGTGCTGCTTAGTAAAAGTATATGTCATCCGGAGCGTGGTGGTTTAGTGGGCAACCTGTGTATTACCTAGTCAAATTCTTAGTTGTCCAGTGGTGATAGCTTAGTGGGCAGTGTGGTATTTTATTAGGCTCAGTAAGTGATAGAGTTATCACTTAGACATGAGATTAATAATTTTTCTCACATTAGTTGTAACTGGGTTTCACTTATGCTGAGAATATTAGTGAAAACAATTGAAAATCTTGTGCGACAAGTCGTGGTTTTACTCCCTTGAGCAAGGAGGTTTCCACGTAAACTGCTTATGTTGTTTTATCGCTATTATTTACTCTTCGTTCTTAATCTGTTTGAGTCAAGGGACCTCGTCCATTGACTGATAGTGGACACACACATTCTGTCAATTGGTAACAGAGCAGGTGATCTCTAGCTGGTTAACACCAAGAGAGAAGTTTCTTCATAAGAATGGTTGCTCCATTAAACATAGAAGAAGGAAAATCATAAACAAGACCACCGCACTTCAATGGTCAATTCTATAGCTTGTGGAAAACAAGGATGCACGACTACCTAATGGCTGAGGATAGCAAGCTATGGGACATATTTTTGGATGGACCCTTCATCCCTACCACTGAAGTGAAGGATTGTGAAAAAACCTGAACTGTTCCAAAGACTCGGCAACAGTACAATGAGGCAGACAGAAAGAGCAAGAAATTTTTGGTGTGTGGCATAGGTCTTGAAGAGTACAACCGCATCTCTGTGTGCGAGTCAGCTAAGGAAATTTGGGACTGTACATAGTAGGTGAAGGAATCAAAAGTAGACATGTTGATCATCCAATATGAAAACTTTAGGATGAAGGAGGGGAAACTATTCATGATATTTTTACTAAACTCTCATCCATAACCAACAATTTATGAAGCCATGGAGAACCCATCAGCACCAGCAAGCAGGTCAAGAAGGTTCTTCGAATTCTTCCTAAGTCATGGGAAAGTAATGGTGGATGCTATCACTGAAGCTAAGGGTCTGAAGGTTCTAACAATGGATGCTCTCATTGGGAATCTAAAGACTCATGAGATGAACAAAAATCATGTCATCTGAAAGAAGAAAGCTAAGAAAGACAAGTCTTTAGTTCTCAAAATCACACCAGGTGAAGCCTCTAGTGAAGAAGATGACATGACCTATCTCACCAAGATATTTTAAAAAATTGTAAGAAAACATGGAGGGTTTAGAAAAAAGGAAATTTTCCTCGGGCTGCTACTACTAGTGATTGTTGCCACAAGTGCAGAAAAGCAAGGCACTTCATAAGAGATTGCCCGATGCTCAACGCTGAAAACAAAGAGTATCAAATGCCTGGATGTGAAAAGAGAAAAAGAAGGGACCTGGTACCTAATAAAAATGCAAGGAAAGATGCAGCTGACTACGTAGTGAACAAAGCTCTTGCTGTATGGGGAATTCTTCCAGTGAATCAGGAGAATCAGAGAGTCCTGATGACTCATCCATGCTAGTTATTCAAGATGAGGCTTGTAACATTTCGAAATTCAAGACGTGTTGTAAAGCCTAACCTAGATGTCATGAAGTCTAAGTATTGTTTCTAAGTCCATTTTGATGAATATAGTTGGGAAGTTAGGAAACTAAAACGTCCAAGAACGTTCATGACGTCCAAAAGTTTGTTCAAAGAGGTGCTAATGTGTCCTAGCTTGTTTGACTAGTTTTAAGAGTCAGAATTATACCAAACTTGGTTAAGATATGTGTAACATGTGTTAAAGGTGTTTTGTAGTTGAAACGTCTAGGTACGACTCATCAAGGACCAACCAAGGGCCCTTGAGGAGGACCCTTGAAGTTTGGGGACAACACTGTCTGGCAGTGTGCAGTCGACGACCAAGAGGACGGTTCGTGTGTGGATCGACGGGGTATCGATACCACCGTCGTCTCACACTTAGAAAAAATGGAGAAAGCCTCCGCCCGCTCAAGTCTCTGACCGAGCTTACGGTTGTGCAGCACGGAGGTAGGCCTGCCCGTCGATGGACCAACGATCCATCGATCGTGGTCTCGTCGATGGGATCTGCAATTTTCCTGCACGTTTTGAATTAAGCTCATTTAATTAGTTATATGTTTAGGTGGTTAATTAAGGGATTAAGGGGGGTCTATTTAAGTTAGTTAGTCACCCTATAAAATCTCTAACCTCATTTAATCTAAACACAACCCCAAAAAAAATTACTCTACCTTCTCTCTTCTTTCTCTATCTATTGGAAGACTCCATTGAAGCTAAGTCTAGGAGGTGAATTGGGGGCTGGAAAAGGGTGGATTCATCATCAAATTCTCACCAAAATGTTAAGGTATGGGATCTCTTCACCTTTGAGACTTCTTTCGTCAAAGGGTTCCTTCAAAGGTTTTCCAAAAAGTTGTGTTTTCACATGGGTTTCATCCAATTACGAAATTGATGTTATGAATTGAGTTGTTTATACTTTCTTTAGGATAAAATGAGTAGATTATCATTTATTGTAATTGGATTAGGATGAATTGAGATGGTTGGGTCTAGATTGTAGATTTTGACCCTTAACCCCTAACCCTAGGTTTGATCTTGATATCAATTGTGTTGGGTTTGATTCAATTGACTTTATTATTGGTTAAATAATACTTAATTGTTGTTATTACAGTGATCATAAACCTATTGTGATTAATTGTAGTCTTTTATTCTAATTCTTGAAGTATTGATCTAGGTTAAGAAGATAGACTTAGATATCATGTTTTCAAGCTTTGGTTTAGTGTTGAACTATGTTATATTGACTCTTCTAACTTCATCATCATATTGGTTATTGGATTATATTGGGGTTATGACTCAAATTGGTTTGAGTTGGGGGTTGATGGTAAGGCCCTTATGATGAACTATGGAGGAGTGTTGGTAAGTCTTGACTATCCTATTTTTTACTTCAATTTTGGATAATTGTGATCAAGTCATGATGTTGTGTTGGAGTATGCCTTGTTTAGGGTGATAGGATGGTATGATGATTGAATTGAAATGTCTTATGTTTTGGTTGTGAGGTTTCTTAGGGTGTACATGTTATAATGATGGTGATGTGTATTAATGTTCCCTACTACGATGTGATATGAAAAGTGTTAACCTCACTTATATGAATTGTGATGAAAGGACTATTTCTGATGCAATTCTTATTGAGCTATGATGATGAATATACAAGGGTTAGACCCTATGACCTAAACAAAGTTTATGATTGTAATAAGACTAAAAGGCATTTCAATGAAAGGGAATTAGCTTAGCACCGAGTGAACTTGACAATGGGAGGTGATGACTTTTCAAGGAGAGGAAAGGTTCACTCTAGAGTTGCCCATGTGATGTTAACTTCCGTTGTTTTTGGGATATGTCATCCAATGGATTCCCATGAGAAGAGGCCCAATTACCACATGGTATGAAGATGGAATACCTATCTCCTAGTTCTTGAACAATGTTGCAACCATAGGATACTAGCTAGTGGATCCACCTAGAAAGCTATGTTTGTATTAGGTTCTACTTTGGCAGGTAGACCACCTTCCATCGGTGTAAGGTTTCATGACACCGAATTCCACATTATCTCATGTGGTCTATATCGGTTAAGGCAAGAGTTCCCTAAACTAAAAAGAATGAATGAAGTATAAACTAATTAAAGTGACTTGAAGGGTTTAACTTTAGCCTAGGTAGGGGTATGTGACTCTACCTATGCCTTGCACTAGTTTGCCTTGATAGGAGCTGTGAGAAGTTAATATTATGTATGTAAATGAGATATAATGTAAATGACTTTATATGTTAAATAAGATGCTTATGAACATGGAATTGGTTATTATTGTTAAAGAAGAAACATCATATGAGATTGAAGACTATGCTATGTGAAGTGAATTACTAATTATGATCTTTAGAGGGTTACTTGATTAATTAGGGTTATGGGGCTGTGCTTGGTCATTGAACTTGTGGCTTTATAAGGATTATGATTGGTTGGGTTGCTTTGCTATATCCATGATTTACTCTAATTCATGCTTGTGATGCTATTACTTGATGATAGATTCTTATGAGATTATGGGTTGAAGTATGTTGATATGCATATGACTTAATTAACTTGTTTAGTATGTTAAAAGGATTGTTTAAGTATCTGCTTTTTGTATAAGTCCTTTAAGAGGTAAATGACATGACTTCATTAAATGTCCCTTTTTAGCATGCTTTGATGATATATGTGCATATGGTCTCATACTTAGTACATGTGGCGTACTAACCTCATTTTATCCCTTTTTCCCAAATATTTTAGGTTCCGATCGTTGAGGTTTGATTCGAGGCGATTGAGAAAAAGGCTTGGATATTTTTATCATCCAAGTGGTAGGTCTTCATTTTCCCGAAGACGATCTCGATATTCTACCTATGGGTTTACTTAGCTATTATGACTTTCATATTGACTCTATCTTTCATTTGAGACAAAGTTTTATAAAGCCTATATGTGGCTTACTCTTATTGTTGTAGGGCTATGCCCATGTTGAGATTGTCTTTACTAGATGGTTTATGAGATGATACGGATTTTATGACTCTAATTCTATCTTATATATGTGTATGAAATAAAAGTAGAAGACTAAGTAATCTTCTTATACGAACGAGTCTATGTATACTCGATATTAATATTATTATGTGTATATAGAGGTCTATGTAAACCTCCGACTAGATATAGTTAAAAAGTTTTAATTCTTCCGTATTCTTAATCGATGAATGCAATGATGTAAGACTTAGAGGCTAGTCTTAAACCTCAAAGAGGACGACGATGCCGGTTACATCTGGGGGTAAACCCGGATGTGACAAACTTGGTATCAGAGCATGAGGTTGAATATTCTTGATGTTGATGTCTCTCTCTACCACGTCTATGTAGGTTTGTATTCATAATTGTGAAGCGCGCCACACTTATGAATAGGAGCTTATTTGATGCTTAGGAATCGCTCTCATTTTTGGAAATCCATTATCGTGCCTCTAGAGTGTACTTCTTATATGATTTCACCTAAACCTTGTATTTTTGTTATAGGAAATGAATACTCGGAGGAATGCGTCTAGGAGACTTGAGGAGGAGATTGCAAATGCGGGAGCTCCTCCTCGTGGTGCCCAAGTTCCTCCTCTTGAAGAGTTTGTTGTTGATGATCAAGCTCCGGCTAATCCTCCACCTATGACGGAGGCTCAGATGAGGGCTATTCTTGCTCAAATGGCCCAAACCATGACTACTCAAGCCCAAGCTGCAATGGTTCAAGCCCAAGTTATGACTGCCCAAGCCAATCGGGATGCTGCACCTAGGGTTCATGAACAAACTATGGCTTCCCGACTTAGGGACTTCACTCGAATGAATCCTCCTATCTTCTATGGGTCTAAGGTTGATGAAGTCCCTCAAGAATTTATTGATGAGGTTTACAAGATACTATGTGCTATTGGGGTTGTCTACAAGTGAGAATGCCGAGTTGGCCTCATACCAACTCAAGGATGTGACTCAAACTTGGTATATGCAATGGAGGGATAATAATCCACTTTGAGGTGGGCCGGTGACTTGGGAGATCTTCAAGAGGGCATTCCTTGATCGGTTTTTTCCAAGGGAGATGAGAGAATCTAAGGTGGTGGAATTCATTAACCTCCGCCTAGGAGGTATGAGTGTTCATGATTACTCTTTGAAGTTCATTCAATTGGCCAAATATGCTCCTTCTTTGGTCTCCGATCCTAGAGATGAGATGAGTCGCTTTGTGATGGGTGTATCAAATGACTTGCAAGAAGAATGTCTTTCGGCGATGCTTTATGATAATATGAATATTTCCCGTCTTATGGTTCATGCTAGGAGGGTTGAGGAGGATAGAGCAAAAAGGAAGAATAGGGATTCGAAAAAGACAAGTTCTTTTGAGGGTGGAGCTACGAAAGATAGGCTTGGGATTCAATACAAGCCTAGATTCAAGAAGAGGTTCTCAAATCAAGTTCCATCCAAATTTCCCAAGAGTAGGGATGAGAGGGTCCCTAGCCCGAGAGTTACAAAGGGGAAGAGTGGGGGTTCATCTAATGAGAAGCCTAAGTGTGCAAAATGTGGAAAGGAACATTATGGTGAATGCTTGATTCGAACGGGAAATTGCTTTAGTTGTGGGAAGAGTGGTCACAAAGTTAGGGACTGCCCTAACATAAAGAACCGAGACAAAAATGATCAAAACCAAGCAAGTGGGGAAAGTGAATCACCAAAGAAGAATCGCATATATGCTCTTCGTTCTATGGGTGACCAAGAGGCCTCTCTCGATGTGGTGACCGGTATGTTACAAATCTTTTCTTTTGATGTGTATGCTTTGCTTGATCTGGGTGCTACTTTGTCTTTTGTTACCCCCTTAGTAGCTAAAAGGTTTGATACTTTACCCGATGTTTTGCATGAACCTTTTGTGGTGTCTGTCACACCCCTTTTTCGCGGGCGCGGTAGGCAGAAGGGTTTTTCCAATTTAAGTGACGTTATTGATTAAGGGATTATTTTATTTTTTCAGAGTCGCCACTTGGAATTGAGTTATGGTGTTCCAAGTCACCTTTTTATTTTAATCCTTAACCAAAAGAAAATGACTCTTTATTTTGGTCTGCGAACCAGAAATTCAGGTAAGGAATTCTGTTGACAGAGGGGAAGGTATTAGGCATCCCTCGAGTCCCGTGGTTCTAGCACGGTCGCTTTTATTGACTTATACTAATTTTAAAATACTTTTTGAATATATTGTATAAACTACAATTTTGCATTTTTTATTTTTTTATTTTTTGAACTTCTATTAGTCTTAAATCGGATGCATAACTGCATTCTCGATCTTGACATTTGGAGACATAACAATCTTCCTCTCGCGAGTTCCTAGTAATCCCTATTTACACCTTTTGATTAATATTGATGAAAATTTAATTAATTGAGATGAAATTTAATTATTATTGTTACGTCTAACGTATAATAGAACCTAATATTCTCAGTTTACGAATTTTAATTAAATATAATGAATTAGAACATTAGAATAATTTTCCAAGGTGCATAACTGCATTCTTGAATTTTTAAGTGTTTCAAAAAAAAATGTGTAACCACATTCTTAATTGAAAATTATTATTATTATTATTATTATTATTATTATTATTATTATTATTATTATTATTAGTTTTCAACACATGATCTTTTCGCTTTTTTCATTTTTTTATGTCTTCTAAAAAGGTAATTATAATTCACTTTCATTTATTCTTTTCCTTTTTTAACTTTCCCTTCCTTTTATCATTTTCTTTTCCTTCTTTTGCTTTTTACCTTTTAAACTTTTTTTTCGTCATTGACATTAAAAAAAATTACTAACTAAAATTAACATTTTTACATAATAACTACACATAAAATTAGATATGACAAATAAGAATAAACTTAGACAATAGTTTTACTTAAATATGAAATAAATTACGGCTTGTTATAACAATTTCACACTAAATATAACTATGTAGAGGATCTGGACATAAAGTTGATATAAAATATTTGAACATAGTTCATATAATAACATTAATAAATATTAATGGTTTAAACACATGCGAAATTTAACAACTTCAATATATTGCAATCCATTCTTGTATAATCATGACATAAAACTAATACAATAATAAAATAAAATAAAGTGTTACCTCTTGTGAAAATTATTTCACGAGAAGAAAGAATTTATGAACCACGAACTTGAAATCGTGAAAACAAACCTCTAACTCCACCTTTATTTTTGTTGGGCGCGTGTGGTATTTATATGGTGTATGTCGTATGTCTTTGGATATGAATGTGAATAGTTTTTGTTAGGAAAAGAGATGTGTACGTGTCTTATATTTTTTGTTCATGTGTGTGTTGCCTTATATTATTATTTTTTCCGTTTCCCTTTCTCTTATTGAGTGTGTGTGAATTTTTTTTTCTTTTCTTATTTTTCCTCTCTATTTTTGTGTATGTGTCTCTGTCTTTTTGTTTCTGGGAATGGGTAGTATATGTAGGATATGGGGTGGTGTGTTATGGGAATGGGTGTGGGGATGTACGTGTGAGGAAGTGTTGTGTTATGGAGGTTAAGGTGGTGGGTAGTGGGTAGTGGGTAAATTCTTTTTATTTTCTTTTTTTATTTTTTGTTAATAAATATAATATAATAATAATATTAACTAAGAAAATTCAATAGCTAGATAAAAAATTAAAATCACTAATTTATAATTAAAACTTTAAATAAATAAAAATAAATGTACCTTAAAGTATGATTTTATTTTTGTAATTTTCATAATTATAAAAAATAAAATAATAAAATAAGATAAAAGTCAAAATCTTTACAAAAACATTTTAAGCTCTAAAAAGGGTATAAAACTTAAATTCGGTCAAAAATTACGTGTCTACAGTTTGCCCCTCTTTGACTGGAAACACGGAGAGTTTTCAGACAAAGAAGTAGACAAAGTGACAAGTTTTGACCGGACTCTTATTTGAAAGAAAAATATGCGACCGAGTCCTTGTTTTGGACAGCCTACATATCCCGGGTTATAAGGGAATCAGGTCACGTGTAGTTCAAGGCGATGAGGTGATGAGTTGGAGTTAAGTGAGGTTCCATCGAGTCTTCAGATCGCGGCTCTTATCCTTACATAAAAAAAATGAAAGCTAATAGTCAAAATAAAAATAAATGTACAAGCTCCTATCTATGCCACTTTTCTTGAGTCTTCACTTGAATCATGACTTTAAGATATCACCTTAATTTTTGGGTGAGTATCTTAACCATGTATTGTATAGGAGTCTGAACTTGCCACTTAGATTGAGCCTTCGACACTCTTCAAAATGATAATTTGAAGATTCTCTTGAATGGCTGCATGTTTTTGTGATCGAAAGCTGATTAGTAAAAGATGTGAGGAGTCAGGCTACTACATGCATTGAAGAAGTTGATTCTGACCATCAGGGGATTGATCAATCTGAAAAAGAGTTGAGACTTTGTTCTTCAATTTCAGATCCATGTTTCGGTTGAGTAAACCTGAAAACCATCACAAACAAAAGAAATAAACAAAATTTTTGCCCCAGTTTTCACTGGAAAAATTTCCTGGGTTATTAGCAAATGTAAATATAAACTTAGACTAGAAAAAATTTATTCTAGGAGAAAATAAAAATAACTGTTTCAAACTAGGAAATGTTTATCCTAGGAGAAAAATAAAATAACAACTTAGACTAGGAAATATTTATCCTAGGAGAAAGTTACCAAATCTCATTATCCAGAAGGGTCCTGCTAATCCCATTATGAGGGTCATGTTGTAACTACGTCCCATTATTCAAACGTTAATCCCATTGTTTAGGAGGGTCCTGTTACGCTAATTCTCATTGTTTAGGAGGGTCCTGTTACGCTAATTCTCATTGTTTAGGAGGGTCCTGCTACTCTAGTTCCCATTATTTAGGAAGGTCCTGCTATGCTAATTCTCATTGTTTAGGAGGGTCCTGCTAATCTACTTCCCATTGTTTAGGAGGGTCCTGCTAAGCTAATTCCCATTGTTTAGGAGGGTCCTGCTACTCTAGTTCCCATTGTTTAGGAGGGTCCTGTTATGCTAATTCCCATTGTTTAGGAATGTCCTGCTGATCTACTTTCGATTGTTTAGGAGAGTCCTGCTAATCTGATTCCCATTGTTTAGGAGGGTCCTGCTAATCTACTTTCCATTATTTAGGAGGGTCCTTGAGACGTCCCGCCACAATGCCAGCTGATTTGCGTCTGGATGAGGGCCAGAAGGGTCTAGAGGTTTGGCAGAACGCTCTAGAGCCCCGACGAAGAGGCAGCCGTTCTAGAATTGTGCGGAGAATTCTAGAAGGCTTGAGACCGTTGGAGGAGCGGACGGAACAGACCGTTCTAGAGGGATCTAGAAGGTAGCCGTTGGGGAGCATGTTCTAGAGAGTGTGGAATTCTCTAGAACATGGACTAATGTGTAAATAATTAGGGACTTGTAGAGTTATTTTTATTTACACACAGGCCCTTAGGAAGTTGTATAAATAGAGGGCCAATTCATTTGTAAATCATCCATCCAACAATCCAACAAAGAAGCTAGTGAAGCTTTCCTCCAAATCTCTCTCTTTCTAAGTCTTCTTTAGCATTTCTCTTAGCGATCTTTGGCAAAAGGCTTACTTGAGCTTGCAAGACTCGTGAAAGATTCGTGAGCAAGTTGTCAAGTGCCGCACGGTTCTTAGCAGATTCTCTAGGTCCGTGACAAAGTGGTATCAGAGCAGGCTAAGGAAATGGCTTCCGAAGGAGACATGAACATCGCTAGCACTGCCAACGTCCGCGATGTTAGTAAGAAGAACCGAAAGGGAAAGAGACAGCAGAAGGGAAATGAAGAGATGCTGCCAGAACCAAGCGAGGTGCTGACATCTCAGCCACCTTCGACCGCCGGAGCCAGTGACGATGAGATGGGTGAGGAGCCCATAGACATCACTGCCGGAGAGGAATGGGTCGTAAGGGTGGAAACGGCGAGGAAGGCCATAGAGATCTTAGGCCGGCGCTTGAACGTGGCAGACGACAAGTTCAAGACCCTTGAAGACTTCACCCTCGGGGAGACCGAAGCCATCCGTAAGGAGTTGGACTGGCGTCAGCGAGCGGAGTGTGAGATGAAGGAGGTCATCAGTTCCTTGGAGTGTCGGCTCATGGAGGCGTTGAACGCAATTGAGACCATGAAGGCCGAGATAGCAGGACTCAAGGAAGCTGCGAGGGTTGGCGGATCACCGTCGTTCGACCGGGAAAGGGAGGCCAGCGTCGAGGCTCCCAAGCCACCTATGTTCAGAGGCGTCCGTGACGCGCAGGAGGTGGAGAATTTCCTGTGACACTTGGAAAATTATTTCAAGTGTAGTCGGGTGAAGAGCGACGAAGGTAAGATAAACACCGCTGTGTTGTATCTTACAGAGATGGCCATGCTATGGTGGAGGCGTAAAGAGTCCGACATCAAGAGGGGGACGTGCACCATCAATACGTGGGAGCAATTCCGCGAGGAGTTCAAGAAGGCGTTCTTCCCTAGTAACGTCATCTACGAGATAAAGCGAAAGTTTAGGGAGTTGAAGCAAACGGGCAGCATACGTGCATATGTGCAGGAGTTTACTACCCTTACGCTTCAGATTCCCAGCCTCACGGATGAGGACATGTTGTTCCACTTCATGGATGGGCTGCAGACTTGGGCCAGGACGGAGTTGGAACGTAGACAGGTCGGGACTATTGATGATGCCATTACGCAGGCCGAAGCGTTGACAGACTTCAGGCAGGAGAAGCCTTACAGTGCCGGATGGGACGACAGAGGTAGTCATGGCAATGGTGGGGGAGATCGTGGCGAAGGCGAGGAGCAAAGGCCACAACCCAGGGGGCAATGCGAGGAGCAACGGCCTCAGAAGCATGACACCTATAGGTCCAACGGCAGGAAGTCTGGAGGCCATGGCAACACGGAGAGGAAGCCGAGGGTTGCCAAGGGAGATGGTTGCTACTTATGCGGTGGGCCGCATCGCTATGCAGAGTGCCCTGAACTGAAGAACCTTGGAACTGTCCTACGAGAGCAGAATGCTAAGGAAGCACACGAGCAAGGCGAGGTCGAGGAGACCAAGCAGTTGGGACTGATAGGCCTATGCGGAGCTATCACCGTGCAACCAAAGGAGCCGCCGAAGCATGCAAGGCCAAGGCAAGAGGAGCAGAGGCATGCAGAGTCAAGGCATGCGAAGCTGAAGGCATGCGGCGCGCAGTACGTCGACATCACGATCAATGGGAGACATGCTCGTGCGATGGTCGACACAGGTGCAGAGGTCAATATAATGACCAAGACGGCAGCAACGAGGTTGGGGTTGCGTTGTAGACCAAGCAACGCCCAACTCAGGACGGTCAATGCACCACCAACTCCCGCGTGTGGAGAAGCGCAGGGAGTAAGCATCACGTTAGGCAAGTGGCAAGGGAAGACAGACTTCATTGTCGCTCCCGTAGATCTCTTCGACATCATTCTTGGGCAGGAGTTCTTTCGGCAGTGCCATGCCGTGATCGATCCTTTCCTCCAGAGACTCGTGGTCTTGGAGCAAGGAGGAACATGTATGGTTCCCATGGTGAAGGCATCGAAGATGGAGGGACAGGTCAGACTGACGGCCACGAAGCTCGAGAGGGTCAGCAAGGAGATAGGGAGGCAATCAGCAGCAGCCATTGCAATTTCGAGAGAAGACAATGGTGCTGAGAAGTCCATGCCGCTGTGCACGAAGCAGGTTCCGCGAGGGAACGCTGTCGTGATGCAAAAGAAGCCGCTAAGGCGCTTGCCTCCGAGAAAGGAGGAAGTTCGCAAGATCGAGCCGAGGAAGATCGGGCAACAGCTGAGGGAGCTGCTCGAGGGTATCGACCGAGTACGTGGATTGAAGATCGCATGACAAGACTCGTATGCCGAAGGATCAAGGATACGTCGCGGTTGCCGCATCAATAGGTGGGGGAGAGTGAGACGTCCCGCCACAATGCCAGCTGATTTGCGTCTGGATGAGGGCCAGAAGGGTCTAGAGGTTTGGCAGAACGCTCTAGAGCCCCGACGAAGAGGCAGCCGTTCTAGAATTGTGCGGAGAATTCTAGAAGGCTTGAGACCGTTGGAGGAGCGGACGGAACGGACCGTTCTAGAGGGATCTAGAAGGTAGCCGTTGGGGAGCATGTTCTAGAGAGTGTGGAATTCTCTAGAACATGGACTAATGTGTAAATAATTAGGGACTTGTAGAGTTATTTTTATTTACACACAGGCCCTTAGGAAATTGTATAAATAGAGGGCCAATTCATTTGTAAATCATCCATCCAACAATCCAACAAAGAAACTAGTGAAGCTTTCCTCCAAATCTCTCTCTTTCTAAGTCTTCTTTAGCGTTTCTCTTAGCGATCTTAGGCAAAAGGCTTACTTGAGCTTGCAAGACTCGTGAAAGATTCGTGAGCAAGTTGTCAAGTGCCGCACGGTTCTTAGCAGATTCTCTAGGTCCGTGACAGTCCTGCTACGCTACTTCCCATTGTTTAGGAGGGTCCTGCTAATCTACTTCCCATTGTTTAGGAGGGTCCTGCTAATCTACTTTCCATTGTTTAGGAGGGTCCTGCTAATCTACTTTCCATTGTTTAGGAGGGTCCTGCTAATCTACTTTCCATTGTTTAGGAGGGTCCTGCTAATCTACTTCCCATTGTTTAGGAGAGTTCTGCTATTCTGAGTTATCAAATATAATTACCATAACATTTCAAATTTTAGTTTTAATTTTGTTATTTATTATTTTATTTTTTTTAGAATTGAAAGTTTTTATCCTAGAAAAAAATAATAATAATAATAATAAAATAATAAAAAATAACTGCCTCAAACTAAATAGTTTTTATTCTAGAACAGAGAAAATAAGTGAATAAATAAACTAATCATATTAATAACGGTCTCCGACTAGGAAGTGTTAATCCTAGAAGAAAATGAGAAATAAATGTCTCAGACTAGGAAATATTTATCTTAGGAGAAAAAAATACATGTAATTCTTAATTTTTTATTTTTTTTTTGCAATAATTTTTACCAAATTGAGTCTTCAATTTTCATTTGTTATTTTATAATGGCGGTTGATTTGTGGCATTGGCTTTAAGGATAACTGTTCCTGTTGTTGCCATGTTTAAAACTACTTTAAGCTTGAGATAGACTGCTTTCATCTGCTATTCAGCTCACCTTGATAATCTTAAAATACATCTCTAGTTATTCAGAATTTCCGACTTCAAATTCGTCATATTGTTTCCATCTTCAAACAATCATTGAATCTTGTATTCAAATAAATTCTCAAATTTTGTCAATTGTTGACAAGTTACTATGAACGTCACTATTTCTTGAATCATGTCACATTTGATGTGCTTACCACACTTTGTTTTGAGCAGTTGAAGAAATAATAGCAATTTTGAAATCATTTTCTGCATGCTTTAATGAAAAATAACTCAAGGAAGAAATACAAAAGGAATTGAGCTATACAAAATAATAAAAAATAAAATAAAAAAAGAAAGAATTTTTTTTTATTCCTTTTGAAGAAACAAAATAAATGAAAATAAAAATAAAAAATAAAAAATAAAAAAAAAATAAAAAGAGACTCATTTCAGAGTGATGCTCAATTCTAATGATCATGACATGCATGTGAGATTAAATGGCTTGATATGTCCAATGAATCTAAACTTTATCTTGGTCAAACTTTCAGCCTTTTGAAGTCATGCTTTTATAATCCAATCTTGTACTAGATTCATGCCTCACATTTGACTTGTGGTGCCTCAAGATGTTTTTCACCAACAATCTCACTCATTTTGTATCTCTCACTCATCATCGTCTTATAGTGCCCTGAGGGTTTTCACCAATAAGACTCTCTCATTTTTCACTTTCTCTCAACACAATTGATGCCTTATAGCACTTTGAAGGATCTTCATCGATAAGATTCCCTCATTTTCACTCCTCATACGAAGGACATGAGTTTTTCTTATATGATAATCAACACAAAAAGCTTACTTGACTTGTCATTGTTAAAAATTGATCAGAAGGTCTTTATTTGGATTGTAACGTGGCTTTTGGATAGGGTTACAAAGAAAGGATTGTCATAAAGATTCAAAGATAATACGGTAACAGGGTTAAGACTTACAACATTTGGAATAGGCTCTATTTAGTATAAAATAATAATATATTTATTATTTTTTGCCCCAGTTTTTGTGATGAGGACCTTTCAAATTTCTTTTCTTGGTTGGACCGAACCTTATAATAAGGCTGCCTACGTATCTTTTCAAAGCAAGAATCAGGTCAAACGTAGTTCAGAAAGTCTGTTCTTTTATTGTAATTGATTTTTTATTTTTTTCAACTTTTTGTTTTCTCGACTGTTTTTTTAACTTCTATTTTCTTTTCTTTTTTCTTTCTTTCTTTCTTTTTTTTTTTTTAATTTGTGACTCTTTCTTCTCTTTTTTTTTACTTTATTTTGATTCCAAAAGAGGGGTATGAAAAAGAATAAATTTAAGGCTCAAAAGGGGTAGCAAAGAATTACACGATGTTTGGATATTAGAATGAAATGCCTTCGTCATATCAATTATTAAAAATGTCAAATACAAGCATACTCTTTAAGATGTGAAGTAAAAATCAGACACTATCTCTTTGCAACGTATGCATTGTTTGATATCTATATATTTGTCAGCTTGAAATCTCCATCTGAGTAATAACTTCTTGAGAACAAATGACATATGTCAATTCTTTATGCATTTTTCCCTACTAAAGGATGTATCAAGGTGTTTAAGTCTTTTATTCATTTTCTTGAATATTCTTTTTTGAACTTATATGACGTATACATTCCATGAGTAGATATATAAGAGCTCACCAAATATTCTTGCATAGCATGTCACAAAAATTGAATTGAAAAGGGATGCATATGTGGAAAGCCAAATAAAACGGATCAAAATGACACAAGAAAAATATTATATTAAGATTAAAGGACTTAGTAATCAGACAACAAACTAAATTTCAGATTACAACTCTATAATAACTCAAATTACGACAATACTCAACAAACAAACATATAAGAGAAATGATAGAAAAATCTAACTTACTAAAATAAAATAAGGAAAGATTGCATAGCAGAAATGATGACAAAATAAGCTATCAATACTCTATTTTTAGAGAAAAGAAGAGTGTATCCCCATCACCAAGCTTGACTTCTTAGCCACTACTTTGCACGCTAGCCTTCATGAAAGCTTCAACAATTTTAATTATTTTTTCTTGAGAATTTAAAGAATTTTCATATTCTTTATCATCACATATCATTTCGATGAAGTGTACATCATTATGCTCCGGTAAAGGATTCTTAGTAACATTTGGGGGGTCATCATTTTGAACCACAATCCTCTTTGTTTGAATCATCTCTTCCACCTTTCTTCTTAAATTTCGACTCTTCAGTACTGTTCCCTAGAGCATCAGAATGATATGCACACCGCATTGTAGGATTGAAACCTTCTGCATGTGGGTTCACATAATTTTGAGGAATCGGCTCTATCATCTTAAAATGTTTCAACTTATAAATAAACTTGTGTAAGACTCTCCAATTGGTGTGAAATTATTTCTAGGCCTTTGACCTCCTCCAAATCCCTGTCTCGGACGGAGATTATAAAGTGTTTGAAAATTCTGAGAAGATGGACGAACATTTTGATGTGTTGGTGCTCGCCATTGAGAATTGTTTGTTGGATATACATGTGGTTGTGCACCATAGACTGCATATTGAGGTGGGATCATAGAGTATTGTGTATCTTGCATAGGGATATAGTGATGGTATTGAGGTGGTGCAGATTGATAAAATGGACCCATTGGACTGTTTTGTGTGTCTGACACAACATTCACTACATCCTCCTTCAGTTTCTTTCCTCCAAGATTTACTAATCCATTTTTAATCACCTGTGTGGTGGCTTTCAAGGCAGCTTGACTTACAATTTTTCCAGACTTGATGCCATTTTCTACTATTTCACCAATCTTAATAACTTTGGCAAATGTTTTGCCAACAACAGAAAGTAAATAATGAAAGTAGTCTGGTTCTTGTGCTTGGAGGAAAACATCAATCATTTCAGACTCTTTCATTGGCGGCTTAACCCTCGCAGCTTGCTCCCTCCACCTTATAGCATATTCACGAAAATTTTCGATGGTCTTTTTTCTCATGTTGGCCAGTGAAGTACGATCTGGAACTATGTCAATGTTATATTAAAATTGTTGAAAAAAACATCGAGCCAAATCATCCCATGTATGCCAGTTAGAAGTATCTTGATATATGAACCATTCTGAAGCAATTCCCATCAAACTTTCTCCAAAATAATCCATGAACAATTCTTCTTTATTTCCGGCCCCTCTCAGTTGATTACAATATCTCTTTAAATGAGCTAGAGGATCTCCATGTCCATCATACTTCTCAAATTTTGGAGTTTTAAAACCAATGGGTAGATGAACGTGGGGAAACATGCATAAATCATTGAATGAGACACTTTTGTGACCTTCCAATCCTTGCATATCTCTTACACTCTGTTCCAGACTCTTCATTTTCCTAGCCATTTCTTCATGTTCCTCGTTTTTAACAATTTTTCCAGCTTCAATAGGAAAACTATACTGATGAGTGTGAGGATGAGAGCTTGAAATTTTAAGAGCCTCTTTACGAGTGTAGCCATGATCATGAAGAACTTGGGACGAGGGATCATTATTAGATTTGGGCGCCATTGTTATTTGTGGAATGCTATCAGTCGGTGCAGTTCGCACGAAGAGTGGGTTACTCATAATAGGTATACTCAAAGGGCGCACTGTAGAAGTTTCAGCAACGTTGAATGTGTTAGCATAAGGACCAAATCCAAGTGGATAAATTGGATCATTTGTCGACACTGGGATAGGGGGTGACATGTTTGTGTTTATATAGTCGGAGATTGAAGATGGTGGAGCTTGTCCACTCATCCAAGCTTCGTACATATCTGTCATATGTTGTCTTAATACTCTTACTTCTTCTGCTGACTCTTTTTCTTGTGAGGTCATCTGGTTTTGGACCTCATCATTGTCTGAATCATTTCCGTCTTTCTGAACCATTTTCTTTTTCCCTTTTGACCTTGTATTGTAGGGATGAGATGTCAGCTTAACCACAAACCAACCACCTTAATTTAACTGTGTGCATGAGTGATAAAGTTTGTTAGGGTTAGACATTTCTTAATTATTAATTTATTTGTTTTTATTATTTTTTTTTAAAATGATTAGATAATGCATCGATCAAATCTGTAACATAATTTGATATGATTAAAGATGATTGTATTTTTTCTAAAACTTAATAACTAAGTTTTTTTATTATTATTATTTTTTAAAGCTTTCTTGCTTTTTTTTTAATTTTTGAAAATAATTTATTTTTAAGATCACCGAACCCATAGAGGGTTGCCTACGTATTTCATTAGGGTGAGAATCAGGTGTGCGTAGTTCGTTCAGTTTCAACGGCTTAATTAAATTTTTTTATATACTAACACTTATCTGAAAATAAAAGTTTTTTATTTTTTTTATTTTTTATTAATTATACAAAAGAAACTTAAATATATTTTTTAGTTGAATAGTGAAATTTTTTTCATTTTATTATTTTTTTAAGTATAATAACTCCTAAAAGAAGAAATATTTTTTTTTTTTGTAAAAATCAAAATTTCACTACACTAATCACACTAAATGAGTCAACTTCCAGAGACTTTCTAAATAGATGCATTTCCATATAGCACATAAAATGAGCTAAATTGTCAAGTAAGAGAGGAATACTTGTCCTAAGCGGACTCAACTCTCACTAAGTCAAATATAAATTATTCAAATGAGTGGAGCCTACTAGTGGTAACCAGGACCTAAAGAAGATAGGTGTTTAGACTGGCTTACTCAAGTGGACAACTCGAGCCAAGGAGGGGCAACTTATCGGTAGCAGCGCTATTCCGATTTCATTGCTTGTCCAACCTCCCCTAACATATGTGACTAAACATCCTTCACTGGGTGCCAAGACACTCCAGCTTTATCTCAAGGGAAAGTAGGATGCATAACTGCATTCCTATGAATGTGCGCAAGTATAGTCAGAGACTCATAAGGTGCGGGTAATTTTTATTTTATTTTTATTTTTAGAGAAGTTCAACAATATAAATATAAAAGAAAAAAGATGAACACAAGTAGCACATTAGGCCATCAAATAAAATATATCCACTCAAATAAAATAATAAAATAAAGTAAAAGTCAATATACAAAGCTCGAATTCTGGTTAGTCCCCAGTAGAGTCGCCTGAGATGTCACACCCCTTTTTCGCGGGCGCGGTAGGCAGAAGGATTTTTCCAATTTAAGTGACGTTATTGATTAAGGGATTATTTTATTTTTTCAGAGTCGCCACTTGGAATTGAGTTATGGTGTTCCAAGTCACCTTTTTATTTTAATCCTTAACCAAAAGAAAATGACTCTTTATTTTGGTCTGCGAACCAGAAATTCAGGTAAGGAATTCTGTTGACCGAGGGTGAGGTATTAGGCATCCCTCGAGTCCCGTGGTTCTAGCACGGTCGCTTTTATTGACTTATACTAATTTTAAAATACTTTTTGAATATATTGTATAAACTACAATTTTGCATTTTTTATTTTTTTATTTTTTGAACTTCTATTAGTCTTAAATCGGATGCATAACTGCATTCTCGATCTTGACATTTGGAGACATAACTATCTTCCTCTCGCGAGTTCCTAGTAATCCCTATTTACACCTTTTGATTTAAATTGATGAAAATTTAATTAATTGAGATGAAATTTAATTATTATTGTTACGTCTAACGTATAATAGAACCTAATATTCTCAGTTTACGAATTTTAATTAAATATAATGAATTAGAACATTAGAATAATTTTTCAAGGTGCATAACTGCATCCTTGAATTTTTAAGTGTTTCCAAAAAAAAATGTGTAACCACATTCTTAATTGAAAATTATTATTATTATTATTATTATTATTATTATTATTATTATTATTATTATTATTATTATTATTATTATTATTATTATTATTATTAGTTTTTGACACATGATCTTTTCTCTTTTTTCATTTTTTTATGTCTTCTAAAAAGGTAATTATAATTCACTTTCATTTATTCTTTTCCTTTTTTAACTTTCCCTTCCTTTTATCATTTTCTTTTCCTTCTTTTGGTTTTTACCTTTTAAATTTTTTTTTCGTCATTGACATTAAAAAAAAATTACTAACTAAAATTAACATTTTTACATAATAACTACACATAAAATTAGATATGACAAATAAGAATAAACTTAGACAATAGTTTTACTTAAATATGAAATAAATTACGGCTTGTTATAACAATTTCACACTAAATATAACTATGTAGAGGATCTAGACATAAAGTTGATATAAAATATTTGAACATAGTTCATATAATAACATTAATAAATATTAATGGTTTAAACACATGCGAAATTTAACAACTTTAATATATTGCAATCCATTCTTGTATAATCATGACATAAAACTAATACAAAAATAAAATAAAATAAAGTGTTACCTCTTGTGAAAATTATTTCACGAGAAGAAAGAATTTAGGAACCACGAACTTGAAACCGTGAAAACAAACCTCAAACTCCACCTTTATTTTTGTTGGGCGCGTGTGGTATTTATATGGTGTATGTCGTATGTCTTTGGATATGAATGTGAATAGTTTTTGTTAGGAAAAGAGATGTGTACGTGTCTTATATTTTTTGTTCATGTGTGTGTTGCCTTATATTATTATTTTTTCCGTTTCCCTTTCTCTTTTTTTGTGTGTGTGTGTGGATTTTTTTTTTCTTTTCTTCTTTTTCCTCTCTATTTTTGTGTATGTGTCTCTGTCTTTTTGTTTCTGGGAATGGGTAGTATATGTAGGATATGGGGTGGTGTGTTATGGGAATGGGTGTGGGGATGTACGTGTGAGGAAGTGTTGTGTTGTGGAGGTTAAGGTGGTGGGTAGTGGGTAGTGGGTAAATTCTTTTTATTTTATTTTTTTTTTTTTTTTGTTAATAAATATAATATAATAATAATATTAACTAAGAAAATTCAATAGCTAGATAAAAAATTAAAATCACTAATTTATAATTAAAACTTTAAATAAATAAAAATAAATGTACCTTAAAGTGTGATTTATTTTTGTAATTTTCATATCTATAAAAAATAAAATAATAAAATAAGATAAAAGTCAAAATCTTTATAAAAAAATTTTAAGCTCTAAAAAGGGTATAAAACTTAAATTCGGTCAAAAATTACGTGTCTACAGTGTCTACTCCGGTGGGTGAGTCAATTGTAGCAAAAAGAGTCTATCGAAATTGTCCGATCACTTTTCCCAATAGAGTTTCTAATGTGGATCTAGTTGAACTAGATATGCTTGACTTTGATGTCATTTTGGGTATGGATTGGTTACATGCTAGTTTCGCTTCTATTGATTGTAGGACTAGAGTTGTGAGGTTTAGTTTCCCAAATGAACCCGTTATTGAGTGGAAGGGTAGGAATTCTATTCCTAGAGGTCGCATCATATCTTGTCTAAAAGCATGTAAAATGATCTGAAAGGGTTGTCTTTATCACATTGTAAGAGTCCAAGATTTGGATTCCGAAATTCCTCCTATTGAGTCGGTCCCCGTGGTGAGTGAATTTCCGGAGGTCTTTCCTAATGACCTTCCCGGTGTTCCTCCCGAACGGGAAATTGATTTTGGTATCGATTTGCTACCGAAAACGAATCCCATTTCAATTCCTCCATATCGGATGGCTCCGGCCGAGTTGAAGGAGTTGAAGGTTCAACTCAAGGATTTGCTTGACAAAGGCTTTATAAGGCCTAGTATTTCTCCGTGGGGTGCTCCGGTATTATTTGTCAAAAATAAAGATGGGTCCTTGAGAATGTGTATTGACTAACGCCAACTCAACAAGGTTACTATCAAGAATAAGTATCCTCTTCCTCGGATTGACGATTTGTTTGATCAACTCCAAGGGGAGAGTTACTTTTCAAAGATAGATTTGAGGTCGGGGTATCACTAACTTAGGGTGAGAGATGAAGATATTCCAAAGACGGCCTTTCGGAATTGGTATGGGCACTATGAATTCTTGGTTATGTCTTTCGGTCTCACTAATGCTCCGGTGGCGTTTATGGACCTAATGAATAGGGTGTTTCAAAGTTACCTTGACTCATTCGTTATTGTGTTTATTGATAACATCTTGGTATATTCGAAGAATGAGGGTGATCACATGGGTCATTTGAGGGTGGTATTGCAAACCGTTAAAGCGCATCAATTATTTGCTAAATATAGTAAATGTCAGTTTTGGTTGAGGTCGGTGACATTTCTTGGGCACATCATCTCTAGTGAGGGAGTTGAGGTAGACCCAAGGAAGATTGATGTGATGAAAAATTGGCCTAGACCATTGACTCCGACAGACATTAGGAGTTTCTTGGGTCTAGCGGGTTACTATCGAAGTTTTGTGGATGGCTTTGCATCCATTGCATCTCCTTTGACTACATTGACTCAAAAGTGTAAAACGTTTGAGTGGTAGGAGGCTTGTGAGAAGAGTTTCCAATTATTGAAAGATAGGCTTACTTCCGCTCCGGTGTTGACTTTACCGGAAGGTTCAAAGGGGTTTGTTGTGTATTGTTATGCATCTCGCGTAGGTTTGGGGTGTGTGCTTATGCAAAATGGGAAGGTGATTGCCTATGCTTCGAGGCAACTTAAGGTGCATGAGAGAAACTATCCCACTCATGACCTTGAGTTAGCGGCCGTAGTATTTGCTTTGAAAATATGGAGGCATTACTTGTATGGTGTTCATGTTAATGTTTTCACTGATCATAAGAGTCTCCAATATGTGTTTACTCAAAAGGAATTGAATATCCGGCAACGAAGGTGGTTAGAATTGTTGAAAGATTTTGATATGAGTGTCTTATATCATCCCGGCAAGGCCAATGTTGTTGCGGATGCTCTAAGTCGTATGACTATGGGTAGTGTGTCACACATAGATGAAGCCAAAAGAGACCTAGTAAAAGATGTTCATAGTTTGGCTAGATTGGGGGTGCGATTGGAGAGTTCTCCTAATGGTGGTGCTACGGTTCATCATAGCTCCGAGTCATCATTGGTGGTTGAGGTGAAGTCCAAACAACACCTTGATCAACTAGTAATGGAGTTGAAAGAATCAATTCTTGGCAAGTTGAATGAGTCATTCTCCTTGGGGGGAATGGTGTGTTGAGGTACCAACGGAGATTGTGTGTTCTCGATATAGATGGGTTGAGGGATCAAATCCTTGAAGAAGCCCATGGATCCCGCTACTCCATTCATTCGGGATTGACGAAGATGTACCATGACCTTCGGGAGATATATTCGTGGGAAGGGTTGAAGAAGGACATAGCGGAATTTGTTGCTAAGTGTCCGAATTGCCAACAAGTAAAGGCGGAACATCAAAAGCCGGGTGACTTACTACAAGAGATCCAAATTCCTACTTGGAAATGGGAGGATATTAATATGGACTTTCTAGTAGGGTTGCCTCGGACTCAAAAGTCATATGATTCTATATGGGTGATTGTTGATAGGTTGACTAAGTCCGCTCATTTTATTCCTGTTAAATCCACTTATTCGGCGGAGGATTATGCAAAGATCTTCATAGATGAGATTGTGTGTCTCCATGGTATTCCGTTATCCATCATTTTGGATCGGAGTGCACAATTCACATCTAGATTTTGGAGGTCATTCCAAGAAGGTTTGGGTACTAAGGTGAAATTGAGTACCGCTTTTCATCCTCAAACGGATGGTCAAGAGGAACGCACCATTCAAACCCTTGAGGATATGCTTAGAGCTTGCATTATTGACTTCAAAGGTAATTGGGATAAGCACTTGCCTTTGGTGGAGTTTTCTTATAATAATAGCTTTCATTCATCCATCTCTATGGCTCCCTATGAAGCCTTGTATGGTAGGAGGTGTAGGTATCCTATAGGGCGGTTTGAAGTTGGTGAGCGTTCGATTCTTGGTTCCGATTTGATTTATAGGACTTTAAAGAATGTGCACATCATAAGAAATCGGTTGCAAACAGCCTATAGTCGACAAAAGTCCTATGCCGACAATAGGAGAAGAGATTTGGAGTTTGAGGAAGGTGATAAGGTGTACTTGAAAATTTCACCTTGAAGGGAGTGGTTAGATTTGGCAAGAAGGGGAAGTTGAGTCCTCGTTATGTGGGTCCTTATGAGATTTTTCAAAGGGTTGGTAAGGTTGCCTATCAATTGAAACTCCCTAATGATTTAGCTTCGATTTATCCTGTTTTCCATGTTTCTATGTTGAAAAAGTGTGTCGGTGATCCCGAGTCCATTCTTCCTATTGTGGGCCTTGGGGTCAACGATAACCTATCTTATGGGGAGGTTCCGGTACAAATCCTTGATAGACAAGTGAAGATATTGAGGAACAAAGAGGTGGTTTTCGTAAAGGTATTATGGAAAAACCACCTAGTTGAGGGTGCAACATGGGAGGTCGAGACCGACTTGAAGACCCGTTATCCTCATCTTTTCGATGATTAAGGTTAGTCATTCTTTTTAATAATATAATTATGGCTAGAATTTGTGGTTTCTTAATTTTTAGGTGAAGTTTTGCAAAAATTTAATTTTTGAAAACTTCACAGTGATGCATACAGTGAAGTTACTGTAATTTTGCCTTGGAAAACTTGAAATTTTGTTTTTCCTTGTTTTGAGTTAGGTTGTGCATTTTAATATTGTGAGTCTTTATGGAAATTATATGTAGCATATTGATAAGATGAACTTTTTGCTAATTGATTTATGTAATGTATGTTGAGCTCATGTGTGTTGTGAGAAGAAAATACCTCCTGATGGAATGTTTGAACCTATGTGTGGTAATTACAGTTTTGAAATTGCCTTATTGAAATGATATGATTCATGTTGATTTGATATTGTTGATTGGTTGAGCTGTTAGTCTTGAGTCTATTCCTTCCTTTAAAAGAGTGTTTAGTGTCATTCGGGGACGAATGTTCCTAAGGGGGGGATAATATTAACATTTCGAAATTCAAGACGTGTTGTAAAGCCTAACCTAGATTTTATGAAGTCTGAGTACTGTTTCTAAGTCCATTGATGAATATAGGTCATTTGGGAAGTTAGGAAACTAAAACGTCCAAGAACGTTCATGACGTCCAAAAGGTTGTTCAAAGAGGTGCTAATGTGTCCTAGCTTGTTTGACTAGTTTTAAGAGTCGGAATTATACCAAACTTGGTTAAGATATGTGTAACATGTGTTTAAGGTGTTTTGTAGTAGAAACGTCTGGGTACGACTCACCGAGGACCAACCAAGGGCCCTTGAGGAAGACCCTTGAAGTTTGGGGACAACACTGTCTGGCAGTGTGCAGTCGACGACCAAGAGGACGGTTCGTGTGTGGATCGACGGGGCGTCGATACCACCGTCGTCTCACACTTAGAAAAAATGGAGAAAGCCTCCACCTGCACAAGTCTCTGACCGAGCTTACGGTTGTGCAGCACGGAGGCCTGCCTGCCCGTCGATGGACCAACGATCCGTCGATCGTGGTCTCGTCGATGGGGTCTGCAATTTTCCTGTACGTTTTGAATTAAGCTCATTTAATTAGTTAGACGTTTAGGTGGTTAATTAAGGGATTAAGGGGGGTCTATTTAAGTTAGTTAGTCACCCTATAAAATCTCTAACCTCTTTTAATCTAAACACAACCCAAAAACAAATTACTCTACCTTCCCTCTTCTTTCTCTCTCTATTGGAAGACTCCATTGAAGCTAAGTCTAGGATGTGAATTGGGGGCTGGAAAAGGGTGGATTCATCATCAAATTCTCACCAAAACGTTAAGGTATGGGATCTCTTCACCTTTGAGACTTCTTTCGTCAAAGGATTCCTTCAAAGGTTTTCCAAAAAGTTGTGTTTTCACATGGGTTTCATCCAATTACGAAAGTGATGTTATGAATTCAGTTGTTTATACTTTCTTTAGGATAAAATGAGTAGATTATCATGTATTGTAATTGGATTAGGATGAATTGAGATGGTTGGGTCTAGATTGTAGATTTTGACCCTTAACCCCTAACCCTAGGTTTGATCTTGATATGAATTGTGTTGGGTTTGATTCAATTGACTTTATTATTGGTTAAATAATACTTAATTGTTGTTATTACAGTGATCATAAACCTATTGTGATTAATTGTAGTCTTTTATGCTAATTCTTGAAGTATTGATCTAGGTTAAGAAGATAGACTTAGATATCATGTTTTCAAGCTTTGGTTTAGTGTTGAACTATGTTATATTGACTCTTCTAACTTCATCATCATATTGGTTATTGGATTATATTGGGGTTATGACTCAAATTGGTTTGAGTTGGGGGTTGATGGTAAGGCCCTTATGATGAACTATGGAGGAGTGTTGGTAAGTCTTGACTATCCTATTTCTTACTTCAATTTTGGTTAATTGTGATCAAGTCATGATGTTTTGTTGGAGTATACCTTGTTTAGGGTGATAGGATGGTATGATGATTGAATTGAAATGTCTTATGTTTTGGTTTTGAGGTTTCTTAGGGTGTACATGTTATAATGATGGTGATGTGTATTAATGTTCACTACTATGATGTGATATGAAAAGTATTAACCTCACTTATATGAATTGTGATGAAAGGACTATTTCTGATGCAATTCTTATTGAGCTATGATGATGAATATACAAGGGTTATACCCTATGACCTAAACAAAGTTTATGATTGTAATAAGACTAAAAGGCATTTCAATGAAAGGGAATTAGCTTAGCACCGAGTGAACTTGACAATGGGAGGTGATGACTTTTCAAGGAGAGGAAAGGTTCACTCTAGAGTTGCCCATGTGATGTTAACTTCCCTTGTTTTTGGGATATGTCATCCAATGGATTCCCATGAGAAGAGGCCCAATTACCACATGGTATGAAGAGGGAATACCTATCTCCTAGTTCTTGAACTATGTTGCAACCATAGGATACTAGCTAGTGGATCCACCTAGAAAGCTATGTTTGTATTAGGTTCTACTTTGGCCGGTAGACCACCTTCCATCGGTGTAAGGTTTCATGACACCGAATTCCACATTATCTCATGTGGTCTATATCGGTTAAGGCAAGAGTTCCCTAAACTAAAAAGAATGAATGAAGTATAAACTAATTAAAGTTACTTGAAGGGTTTAACTTTAGCCTAGGTAGGGGTATGTGACTCTACCTATGCCTTGCACTAGTTTGCCTTGATAGGAGCTGTGAGAAGTTAATATTATGTATGTAAATGATGATATAATGTAAATGACTTTATATGTTAAATAAGATGCTTATGAACATGGAATTGGTTATTATTGTTAAAGAAGAAACATCATATGAGATTGAAGACTATGCTATGTGAAGTGAATTACTAATTATGATCTTTAGAGGGTTACTTGATTAATTAGGGTTATGGGGCTTTGCTTTGTCATTGAACTTGTGGCTTTATAAGGATTATGATTGGTTGGGTTGCTTTGCTATATCCATGATTTACTCTAATTCATGCTTGTGATGCTATTACTTGATGATAGATTCTTATGAGATTATGGGTTGAAGTATGTTGATATGCATATGACTTAATTAACTTGTTTAGTATGTTAAAAGGATTGTTTAAGTATCTACTTTTTGTATAAGTCCTTTAAGAGGTAAATGACATGACTTCATTAAATGTCCCTTTTTAGCATGCTTTGATGATATATGTGCATATGGTCTCATACTTAGTACATGTGGCATACTAACCTCATTTTATCCCTTTTTCCCAAACATTTTAGGTTCCGATCATTGAGGTTTGATTCGAGGCGATTGAGAAGAAGGCTTGGATATTTTTATCATCCAAGTGGTAGGTCTTCATTTTCCCGAGGACGATCTCGATATTCTACCTATGGGTTTACTTAGCTATTATGACTTTCATATTGACTCTATCTTTTATTTGGGACAAAGTTGTATAAAGCCTATATGTGGCTTACTCTTATTGTTGTAGGGCTATGCCCATGTTGAGATTATCTTTACTAGATGGTTTATGAGATGATACGGATTTTATGACTCTAATTCTATCTTATATATGTGTATGAAATAAAAGTAGAAGACTAAGTAATATTCTTATACGAACGAGTCTATGTATACTCGATATTAATATTATTATGTGTATATAGAGGTCTATGTAAACCTCCGACTAGATATAGTTAAAAAGTTTTAATTCTTCCGTATTCTTAATCGATGAATGCAATGATGTAAGACTTAGAGGCTAGTCTTAAACCTCAAAGAGGAAGACGACGCCGGTTACATCTGGGGGTAAACCCGGATGTGACAAACTTGGTATCAGAGCATGAGGTTGAATATTCTTGATGTTGATGTCTCTCTCTACCACGTCTATGTAGGTTTGTATTCATAATTGTGAAGCATGCCACACTTATGAATAAGAGCTTATTTGATGCTTAGGAATCCCTCTCATTTTTGGAAATCCATTATCGTGCCTCTAGAGTGTACTTCTTATATGATTTCACCTAAACCTTGTATTTTTCTTATAGGAAATGAATACTCGGAGGAATGCGTCTAGGAGACTTAAGGAGGAGATTGCAAATGATGGAGCTCCTCCTCGTGGTGCCCAAGTTCCTCCTCTTGAAGAGGTTGTTGTTGATGATCAAGCTCCGACTAATCCTCCACCTATGACGGAGGCTCAGATGAGGGCTATTCTTGCTCAAATGGCCCAAACCATGACTACTCAAGCCCAAGCTGCAACGGTTCAAGCCCAAGTTATGACTGCCCAAGCCAATCGGGATGCTGCACCTATGGTTCATGAACAAACTATGGCTTCTCGACTTAGGGACTTCACTCGAATGAATCCTCCTATCTTCTATGGGTCTAAGGTTGATGAAGACCCTCAAGAATTTATTGATGAGGTTTACAAGATACTATGTGCTATTGGGGTTGTCTACAAGTGAGAATGCCGAGTTGGCCTCATACCAACTCAAGGATGTGGCTCAAACTTGGTATATGCAATGGAGGGATAATAATCCACTTCGAGGTGGGCCGGTGACTTGCGAGATCTTCAAGAGGGCATTCCTTGATCGGTTTTTCCCAAGGGAGATGAGAGAAGCTAAGGTGGTGGAATTCATTAACCTCCGCCTAGGAGGTATGAGTGTTCATGATTACTCTTTGAAGTTCATTCAATTGGACAAATATGCTCCTTCTTTGGTCTTTGTGACGGGTGTATCAAATGACTTGCAAGAAGAATGTCATTCGGCGATGCTTCATGATAATATGAATATTTCCCGTCTTATGGTGCATGCTAGGAGGGTTGAGGAGGATAGAGCAAAAAGGAAGAATAGGGATTCGAAAAGGACAAGTTCTTTTGAGGGTGGAGCTACGAAAGATAGGCTTGGGATTCAATACAAGCCTAGATTCAAGAAGAGGTTCTCAAATCAAGTTCCATCCAAATTTCCCAAGAGTAGGGATGAGAGGGTCCCTAGGCCGAGAGTTACAAAGGGGAAGAGTGGGGGTTCATCTAATGAGAAGCCTAAGTGTGCAAAATGTGGAAAGGAACATTATGGTGAATGCTTGATTCGAATGGGAAATTGCTTTAGCTGTGGGAAGAGTGGTCACAAAGTTAGGGACTGCCCTAACATAAAGCACCGAGACAAAAATGATCAAAACCAAGCAAGTGGGGAAAGTGAATCACCAAAGAAGAATCGCATATATGCTCTTCGTTCTAGGGGTGACCAAGAGGCCTCTCTCGATGTGGTGACCGGTATGTTACAAATCTTTTCTTTTGATGTGTATGCTTTGCTTGATCCGGGTGCTACTTTGTCTTTTGTTACCCCCTTAGTAGCTAAAAGGTTTGATACTTTACCCGATGTTTTGCATGAACCTTTTGTGGTGTCTACTCCGGTGGGTGAGTCAATTGTAGCAAAAAGAGTCTATCGAAATTGTCCGATCACTTTTCCCAATAGAGTTTCTAATGTGGATCTAGTTGAACTAGATATGCTTGACTTTGATGTCATTTTGGGTATGGATTGGTTACATGCTAGTTTCACTTCTATTGATTGTAGGACTAGAGTTGTGAGGTTTAGTTTCCCAAATGAACCCGTTATTGAGTGGAAGGGTAGGAATTCTATTCCTAGAGGTCGCATCATATCTTGTCTAAAAGCATGTAAAATGATCTGAAAGGGTTGTCTTTATCACATTGTAAGAGTACAAGATTTGGATTCCGAAATTCCTCCTATTGAGTCGGTCCCCGTGGTGAGTGAATTTCTGGAGGTCTTTCCTAATGACCTTCCCGGTGTTCCTCTTGAACGGGAAATTGATTTTGGTATCGATTTGCTACTGAAAACGAATCCTATTTCAATTTCTCCATATCGGATGGCTCCGGCCGAGTTGAAGGAGTTGAAGGTTCAACTCAAGGATTTGCTTGACAAAGGCTTTATAAGGCCTAGTATTTCTCCGTGGGGTGCTCCGGTATTATTTGTCAAAAATAAAGATGGGTCCTTGAGAATGTGTATTGACTAACGCCAACTCAACAAGGTTACTATCAAGAATAAGTATCCTCTTCCTCGGATTGACGATTTGTTTGATCAACTCCAAGGGGAGAGTTACTTTTCAAAGATAAATTTGAGGTCGGGGTATCACTAACTTAGGGTGAGAGATGAAGATATTCCAAAGACGGCCTTTCGGAATTGGTATGGGCACTATGAATTCTTGGTTATGTCTTTCGGTCTCACTAATGCTCCGGCGGCATTTATGGACCTAATGAATAGGGTGTTTCGAAGTTACCTTGACTCATTCATTATTGTGTTAATTGATGACATCTTGGTATATTCGAAGAATGAGGGTGACCACATGGGTCATTTGAGGGTGGTATTGCAAACCGTTAAAGAGCATCAATTGTTTGCTAAATATAGTAAATGTGAGTTTTGGTTGAGGTCGGTGGCATTTCTTGGGCACATCATCTCTAGTGAGGGAGTTGAGGTAGACACAAGGAAGATTGATGTGGTGAAAAATTGGCCTAGACCATTGATTCCGACAGACATTAGGAGTTTCTTGGGTCTAGCGGGTTACTATCGAAGGTTTGTGGATGGCTTTGCATCCATTGCATCTCCTTTGACTACATTGACTCAAAAGTGTAAAAATTTTGAGTGGTAGGAGGCTTGTGAGAAGAGTTTCCAATTATGGAAAGATAGGCTTACTTCCGCTCCGGTGTTGACTTTACCGAAAGGTTCAAAGGGGTTTGTTGTGTATTGTTATGCATCTCGCGTAGGTTGGGGTGTGTGCTTATGCAAAATGGGAAGGTGATTGCCTATGCTTCGAGGCAACTTAAGGTGGATGAGAGAAACTATCCCACTCATGACCTTGAGTTAGCGGCCGTAGTGTTTGCTTTGAAAATATGGAGGCATTACATGTATGGTGTTCATGTTGATGTTTTCACTGATCATAAGAGTCTCCAATATGCGTTTACTCAAATGAAATTGAATATCCGACAATGAAGGTGGTTAGAATTGTTGAAAGATTATGATATGAGTATCTTTTATCATCCCGGCAAGGCCAATGTTGTTGCGGATGCTCTAAGTCGTATGGCTATGGGCAGTGTGTCACACATAGATGAAGCCAAAAGAGACCTAGTGAAAGATGTTCATAGTTTGGCTAGATTGGGGGTGCGATTGAAGAGTTCTCCTAATGGCGGTGCTACGGTTCATCATAGCTCCGAGTCATCATTGGTGGTTGAGGTGAAGTACAAACAACACCTTGATCAACTAGTAATGGAGTTGAAAGAATTAATTCTTGGCAAGTTGAATGAGTCATTCTCCTTGGGGGGGATGGTGTGTTGAGGTATATACGGAGATTGTGTGTTCTCGATGTAGATGGGTTGAGAGATCGGATCCTTGAAGAAGCCCATGGATCCCGCTACTCCATTCATTCGGGATCGACGAAGATGTACCATGACCTTCGGGAGATATATTGGTGGGAAGGGTTGAAGAAGGACATAGCGGAATTTGTTGCTAACTGTCCGAATTGTCAACAAGTAAAGGCGGAACATCAAAAGCCGGGTGACTTACTACAAGAGATGCAAATTCCTACTTGGAAATGGGAGGATATTAATATGGACTTTCTAGTAGGGTTGCCTCGGACTCAAAAGTCATATGATTCTATATGGGTGATTGTTGATAGGTTGACTAAGTCCGCTCATTTTATTCCTGTTAAATCCACTTATTCGGCGGAGGATTATGCAAAGATCTTCATAGATGAGATTGTGTGTCTCCATGGTATTCCGTTATCCATCATTTTGGATCGGGGTGCACAATTCACATCTAGATTTTGGAGGTCATTCCAAGAAGGTTTGGGTACTAAGGTGAAATTGAGTACCGCTTTTCATCCTCAAACGGATGGTCAAGAGGAACGCACCATTCAAACCCTTGAGGATATGCTTAGAGCTTGCATTATGGACTTCAAAGGTAATTGGGATAAGCACTTGCCTTTGGTGGAGTTTTCTTATAATAATAGCTTTCATTCATCCATCTCTATGGCTCCCTATGAAGCCTTGTATGGTAGGAGGTGTAGGTCTCCTATTGGGAGGTTTGAAGTTGGTGAGCCTTCGATTCTTGGTATTGATTTGATTTATAGGACTTTGGAGAATGTGCACATCATAAGAAATTGGTTGCAAACAGCCTATAGTCGACAAAAGTCCTATGCCGACAATAGGAGAAGAGATTTGGAGTTTGAGGAAGGTGATAAGGTGTACTTGAAAATTTCACCTTGAAGGGAGTGGCTAGATTTGGCAAGAAGGGGAAGTTGAGTCCTCGTTATGTGGGTCCTTATGAGATTTTTCAAAGGGTTAGTAAGGTTGCCTATCAATTGAAACTCCCTAATGATTTAGCTTCGATTTATCCGGTTTTCCATGTTTCTATGTTGAAAAGGTGTGTCGGTGATCCCGAGTCCATTCTTCCTATTGTGGACCTTGGGGTCAACGATAACCTATCTTATGGGGAGGTTCCGGTACAAATCCTTGATAGGCAAGTGAAGAGATTCAGGAACAAAGAGGTGGTTTCCGTAAAGGTATTATGGAAAAACCACCTAGTTGAGGGTGCAACATGGGAGGCCGAGACCGACTTGAAGACCCGTTATCCTCATCTTTTCGATGATTAAGGTTAGTCATTCTTTTTAATAATATAATTATGGCTAGAATTTGTGGTTTCTTAATTTTTAGGTGAAGTTTTGCAAAAATTTAATTTTTGAAAACTTCACAGTGATGCATACAGTGAAGTTACTGTAATTTTGCCTTGGAAAACTTGAAATTTTGTTTTTCCTTGTTTTGAGTTAGGTTGTGCATTTTGATATTGTGAGTCTTTATGGAAATTATATGTAGCATATTGATAAGATGAACTTTGTGCTAATTGATTCATGTAATGTATGTTGAGCTCATGTGTGTTGTGAGAAGGAAATACCTCCTGATGGAATGTTTGAACCTATGTGTGGTAATTACAGTTTTGAAATTGCCTTATTGAAATGATATGATTCATGTTGATTTGATATTGTTGATTGGTTGAGCTGCTAGTCTTGAGTCTATTCCTTCCTTTATAAGAGTGTTTAGTGTAATTCGGGGACGAATGTTCCTAAGGGGGGGATAATGTAACATTTCGAAATTCAAGACGTGTTGTAAAGCCTAACCTAGATTTTATGAAGTCTAAGTACTGTTTCTAAGTCCTTTGATGAATATAGGTCATTTGGGAAGTTAGGAAACTAAAACGTCCAAGAACGCTCATGACGTCCAAAAGTTTGTTCAAAGAGGTGCTAATGTGTCCTAGCTTGTTTGACTAGTTTTAAGAGTCGAAATTATACCAAACTTGGTTAAGATATGTGTAACATGTGTTAAAGGTGTTTTGTAGTAGAAACGTCTGGGTACGAATCACCAAGGACCAACCAAGGGCCCTTGAGGAAGACCCTTGAAGTTTGGGGACAACACTGTCTGGCAGTGTGCAGTCGACGACCAAGAGGACGGTTCGTGTGTGGATCGACGAGCGTCAATACCACCATCGTCTCACACTTAGAAAAAATGGAGAAAGGCCTGCACAAGTCTCTGACCGAGCTTACGGTTGTGCAGCACGGAGGCAGGCCTGCCCGTCGATGGACCAACGATCCGTCGATCGTGGTCTCGTCGATGGGGTCTGCAATTTTCCTGCACGTTTTGAATTAAGCTCATTTAATTAGTTGGACGTTTAGGTGGTTAATTAAGGGATTAAGGGGGGTCTATTTAAGTTAGTTAGTCACCCTATAAAATCTCTAACCTCATTTAATCTAAACACAACCCAAAAAAAAATTACTCTACCTTCTCTCTTCTTTCTCTTTCTATTGGAAGACTCCATTGAAGCTAACTCTAGGAGGTGAATTGGGGGCTGGAAAAGGGTGGATTCATCATCAAATTCTCACCAAAACGTTAAGGTATGGGATCTCTTCACCTTTGAGACTTCTTTAATCAAAGGGTTCCTTCAAAGGTTTTCCAAAAAGTTGTGTTTTCACATGGGTTTCATCAAATTACGAAATTGATGTTATGAATTGAGTTGTTTATACTTTATTTAGGATAAAATGAGTAGATTATCATGTATTGTAACTGGATTAGGATGAATTGAGATGGTTGGGTCTAGATTGTAGATTTTGACCCTTAACCCCTAACCCTAGGTTTGATCTTGATATGAATTGTGTTGGGTTTGATTCAATTGACTTTATTATTGGTTAAAGAATACTTAATTGTTGTTATTACACTGATCATAAACCTATTGCGATTAATTGTAGTCTTTTATGCTAATTCTTGAAGTATTGATCTAGGTTAAGAAGATAGACTTAGATATCATGTTTTCAAGCTTTGGTTTAGTGTTGAACTATGTTATAGTGACTCTTCTAACTTCATCATCATATTGGTTATTGGATTATATTGGGGTTATGACTCAAATTGTTTTGAGTTGGGGGTTGATGGTAAGGCCCTTATGATGAACTATGGAGGAGTGTTGGTAAGTCTTGACTATCCTATTTCTTACTTCAATTTTGGTTAATTGTGATCAAGTCATGATGTTGTGTTGGAGTATACCTTGTTTAGGGTGATAGGATGGTATGCTAATTGAATTGAAATGTCTTATGTTTTGGTTGTGAGGTTGCTTAGGGTGTACATGTTATAATGATGGTGATGTGTATTAATGTGCCCTACTACGATGTGATATGAAAAGTGTTAACCTCACTTATATGAATTGTGATGAAAGGACTATTTCTGATGCAATTCTTATTGAGCTATGATGATGAATATACAAGGGTTAGACCCTATGACCTAAACTAAGTTTATGATTGTAATAATACTAAAAGGCATTTCAATGAAAGGGAATTAGCTTAGCACCGAGTGAACTTGACAATGGGAGATGATGACTTTTCAAGGAGAGGAAAGGTTCACTCTAGAGTTGCCCATGTGATGTTAACTTCCCTTGTTTTTGGGATATGTCATCCGATGGATTCCCATGAGAAGAGGCCCAATTACCACATGGTATGAAGAGGGAATACCTATCTCCTAGTTCTTGAACTATGTTGCAACCATAGGATACTAGCTAGTGGATCCACCTAGAAAACTATGTTTGTATTAGGTTCTACTTTGGCCGGTAGACCACCTTCCATCGGTGTAAGGTTTCATGACACCGAATTCCACATTAGCTCATGTGGTCTATGTCGGTTAAGGCAAGAGTTCCCTAAACTAAAAAGAATGAATGAAGTATAAACTAATTAAAGTGACTTGAAGGGTTTAACTTTAGCCTAGGTAGGGGTATGTGACTCTACCTATGCCTTGCACTAGTTTGCCTTGATAGGAGCTGTGAGAAGTTAATATTATGTATGTAAATGATGATATAATGTAAATGACTTTATATGTTAAATGAGATGCTTATGAACATGGAATTGGTTATTATTGTTAAAGAAGAAACATCATATGAGATTGAAGACTATGCTATGTAAAGTGAATTACTAATTATGATCTTTAGAGGGTTACTTGATTAAGTAGGGTTATGGGGCTTTGCTTGGTCATTGAACTTGTGGCTTTATAAGGATTATGATTGGTTGGGTTGCTTTGCTATATACATGATTTACTCTTATTCATGCTTGTGATGCTATTACTTGATGATAGATTCTTATGAGATTATGGGTTTAAGTATGTTGATATGCATATGACTTAATTAACTTGTTTAGTATGTTAAAAGGATTGTTTAAGTATCTGCTTTTTGTATAAGTTCTTTAAGAGGTAAATGGCATGACTTCATTAAATGTCCCTTTTTAGCATGCTTTGATGATGTATGTGCATATGGTCTCATACTTAGTACATGTGGCGTACTAACCTCATTTTATCCCTTTTTCCTAAACATTTTAGGTTCCTGTCATTGAGGTTTGATTCGAGGCGATTGAGAAGAAGGCTTGGATATTTTTATCATCCAAGTGGTAGGTCTTCATTTTCCCGAGGACGATGTCGATATTCTACCTATGGGTTTACTTAGCTATGATGACTTTCATATTGACTCTATCTTTCATTTGGGACAAAGTTGTATAAAGCCTATATGTGGCTTACTCTTATTGTTGTAGGGCTATGCCCATGTTGAGATTGTCTTTACTAGATGGTTTATGAGATGATATGGATTTTATGACTCTAACTCTATCTTATATATGTGTTTGAAATAAAAGTAGAAGACTAAGTAATCTTCTTATATGAACGAGTCTATGTATACTCGATATTAATATTATTATGTGTATGCAGAGGTCTATGTAAACCTCCGACTAGATATAGTTAAAAAGTTTTAATTCTTCTGTATTCTTAATCGATGAATGCAATGATGTAAGACTAATAGGCTAGTGTTAGTCCTCAAAGAGGACGACGACACCGGTTACATCTGGGGGTAAACTCGAATGTGACAAGGCTAACATATTTTATGGCATGTTTTACCTCATGGCCAAGTCAGATGAGGATGATGATAATAAGGTAACACTTCTTGACATTAAGCAAAACTTGAATACTCTTCCTGTTCGAAGATTGATAAAACTAGCCAATGTTTTGATTGACTCTGTTATAAAGTTAACTACTATAAAGGACTCTATGAACAATAGCCTTGATAGTCTAAGTGAAGAAATAGATGTGATGACTGTGCAGATGTCATTCATTGAGGAACAATTGGTAGTTCTTGAATCTGAAAAACTAGAAATAAAAAATCAATTGGACTTAATGATTGAGGAGTCAGGGAAAGGAAAGGGGGAGTTCACCAGTTTGCAGATAGAGCTAGAAGGAAGTTTAAACATTGCTGAGACCGGACTTCCTCTAGCTTCGGAAATAAATGATCAGCTGGAGAGGGACCTGGTCCATCTTAGGGAAGAACTCAATACTTATCTTAAATTGACCAAATCCTCTAAACTTCTCTCCAACATAACCAGTCAAAGAAACTACAACAAAAAGGGTTTAGGTCTTGAATATTACTCCTCCCTACAATTCTCACTGTAAATATGTGTTTGTGTCAGATAATATAATGTGTCTCCATTGTGGAATAAATGGTCACTTGAAAAAGGATTGTCTTGCCTTGAAAGAGTCACAAGAAAACTTTTCAGTCTATTCCAGATAGAAAAAGGCACTGAAAGGGGGACATGGTCCTGTTTTTAAGTATTTGAACAGGAAAAGGACCAACTTGCCTCACTTGGCAAGAAACACTCTTGTTACACCTCTATCTGCTTACTGGGAACTCAAGTTAAAATGGGTTTCCAAGTCTAACAAGTGATATTTGTTGTAGGAGAGTGAAGGAAGTAGTAGTTAGTGCTGGTTTGTGGACAGTGGATGCTCGAATCACATGATTGGGAACATTAGCGTTAGAAAATCTCTCGAAGACTCCATTGAAAATATTTAGTATGTGAGAGGGTTAAAGTATAATCTTCTCAGTGTTTTCCAGATACGTGATAAGGGAAACGAAGTCAAGTTCACCTCAGAAAAGTGCTTTGTCACCATCTTGTCTACCAAGAAAGTGATCCTGATGGCTCAAAGGAGGAAAAAATATGTATGTGGCAGACCTAGAAATTTATCATGGAGACAATCTAACATGCCTCAATGCTCAAATTAAAAATGTTGACTTATGGCATCGGAGGCTAGGTCATGTGAGCTCGTCTTTACTGATTAAGCTAGTTTCTAGGGACCTAGCCTGTGGTCTACAAAAATTGAAGTTCAGTGACAACAAAGTGTGTGATACATGTGTCAAAGGGAAGCAACCAAGATCATTATTCAAACCAAAGAAACCAAAGCTAAGCTACCTAACGACTTTTGGGTGTAAAGGGTTTGTACTAAACAATGGCAAGGATGATCTGGGAAAGTTTGATCCCAGGAGTGATGAAGGCATTTTCGTAGGGTACTCTTCTTCAAGCAAGGCGTACAGGGTCTTCAACAAAAGGAAACTATACATTGAGGAGAGTATTCATGTGATCTTTAATGAAAGTGGTGATTTGAAGAGACTAGAGATGAAGGACAATGATGATCTTGATGAGTTGTTCAAAATCCAGAATAATGAAGCCAGTTGGACTGAAAATGAAGAAGAACAAAAATTTGGCAATGCTGATTGTAGTCCATCTAAGAAAGTGAAAGAGGATAACCAACCTACTACGAGACCTGGTTCGTCTTATGAGGCAAATCAAGAGTAAACTCATCCTCCTGAGAATGATGACTGCGAAGGTGAAGAAGAACAGATGGATCAACCCCAATCTCTGGCCTCTAAACCAGGGTGGAAGCGCATTTCATCTCACTCCATTGAAAATCTCATCTCTCCATTTAATTCTGGAATGCAAACCAAGTCCAAAATGAGAAATCTGGTTGGAGTCTCAGCCTTCATCTCTACTATTAAGCCTAAAAATGTGAAGGAAGCTTTGAAAGATGTTGATTGAGTTAATTCAATGAAAGAGGAACTACATCAGTTTGAACGAAGTAATGTGTGGTACCTGGTCCCCAAACCTTCTAACAGAACAATTATAGGGATCAGGTGGGTGTTCAGAAAAAAGCTCGATGAAAATGGGGGTAATCACAAGAAAAAAATCTACACTAATTTTTCAAGGCTACAATCAAGAGGAAGGCATCGACTGTGATGATACAGTTGCCTTTGTTGCTCAAATGGAGGCTATCAGAATTCTCATGCTTTTGCGACATTCATGGGATTCAAGCTCTACCAAATGGATGTCAAAAGTGCATTCTTGAATGGAGACTTGAAGGAGGAGGTGTATGTGAAAGAGCCACCCGGATTTGAGGATGTTGATCGGCCTAATCACGTGTTCAAGTTCAACAAGGCCCCATATGGGTTGAAACAAGCTCCCACAGCTTGGTATGAAAGGTTGTCCAAATTCTTGCTGAAGAATGGATACAAAAGGGGCAAACTGACACACCCCGGAAATTCCATGACCTATACTAGAGACTTATATGTTGATTAATGATGATTTTAGACCTAAAGAATTGTAAATAACTTTTTGGAGAAGTATTGGGGCCATAGAATTAAAGAAAGTATTAACGTCCGGAAACTAGCGAAATTGAACTAGTTAACGTTTCTATGTTTGGTGAATGTTTTTGAGGGTCATATGAAGTCCAGAACTTGTAAAAAGACTTTAAATAGGTAAAATGTAGTATATAGGGTCAAAACGTACAGTAACGACACCGCAAGGACTATCGGAAGGGTCCTTGGGGAGGACACGAACATGGGCGAGCAGGCTGCCTTACAACCAAGAAATTGGTGGCTGCTGCGCAATGCGTAGCCATCACGTGAGAATCCAAACTTGGACTCGCAACGCGGGTCCTACACGAGGCTCACTGCCTCAACCCATATTTCAAAAATAAATTGTGAAATTAACCCCGCGACGCGCAGCTACTTCCAAGATTCGTAAAAGTCGTATTTTAAAAATTTTGACTTCATAAAAAGACCCATTTAAGTGAGGTGTCTTTTGGGTAATTTAAGGGGTGACTATATAAGGTATCAGGGTCAGTTTTAAGTCATTTTTACCCACTCCAATCAATTCCCCAAAACTAAAACACAAAAGCTCTCATCTCTCTCTACTTTCTCTCTCCCTATCCTCCATTGAAGAAGCAAGAAAGCTTGAAGAAGAAGACCAACTTATCTAGGGTTTAACTTGTATTTCGTGGGTTAATCTGCATTAAGGTATGGTTTATTTCACTCTTGGGATTCTTTTCCCTAAGAGGTCCTCCAAAAGATGATTTTTAAATCCCCAAAAATCTAGGTTTTCTTCTACACACGGGTCTTCTTTGAAAAATGAAATTATGAATAAATTGTGATGAATTATGATGAATTAATGTTTTTAAGTATATATTTATGGTTAATTGGTGATTTCCTATGAGATTTACCTAGACCCATGTCCTTCCCTCAATTTCATGAAAACATTGAATTGATATGGTGAATTGTGAAGATCATGAACATGTAGATTGACTACATTGTTGTTAATTATGGATACTTCTTAAATTTACTTTGTTTATCTAATTGGTTATGTATTCTTGGTAATGGAAGTATTAAGGTTCTTGGAAGAGCAATGAGATATGTTTATTGGTTCTTCTCGGATTCAATTATGAATTATGAGTTACTTAGATAATAATGCTTCTAGGTCTAATGTGTGGTTGTGATGTTGATGTTAAGTATTTCTCATCCTTAACGCTATACTATTGAATTGATTATGAATTATGTAAGTATGTTATGGTATGATTATTATATGATTGAAAGTAGTTTCTCATGATTATAATAAAGTGTTGAGTGAGAGGTTTACTCACTTGTATGTGGTTTCTAAAGTGAAAGGATAGTTCTCACTCATGAATTCCTATGAGCTATTATGGTAATATGTTCACCTAGGGGTCTAAAAGAGACTAAGGTGAACTTGTATGATGAAATAATATGATTACTAAAGGGAATAATTGGTTAGCACCGAAAGGGCATGTAAATGAGATTGAGGTCTCACGTTTAGCAAGTCCGGCCTCCCACATGGGTTTTCTCACGATAGTAAGTCTCGATTTCCAAGTTATGTGTTGTCTCATGATATGGAAACCTCCACGTTTGTAAGTCAAGGTTTCTAGCAATAATCTCCTTTACCCTTCACTATGTGCCCACATAGGACTCTAGCTTAGTGGATCCCCCTAGATAGATACGTACGAATGGTTACACCTTAGGCAAGTGTTAACCCTCTCTTTTTGGTGTGGGACTAGAACACCGGATTCCATGTACCTCACATGGTCTCATGTTGGTTATTGCACTTCTTTCCCTAACGTAAAAAGTAATGAACAAGTTAAGTATGTGAACTCTTATTAGGGTTGTCTTGAAGGCTACTACATAGGGTAAGGGAGGGTATGGGACTTCTCTTACTCATTGCACATGTGGGATCCTAAGGGATGGTTCTAGTAGTGTTCTTTTATGATTATGATTATGATTACGATTATGTTGATATACTATGAATAGTATTGATGTATTAAACATGTATTGATAAGGTATGACAATATGTTGTAAATATGAAATGGGTGGCTTAATGTGATACTTAGCTTGGAATGGGATTATGGGGTTCTATTCTTGGCATTGCACAAGTGTTGCTTGAGTTGCTTATGTGTTGGGTTGACATTATGTAGAATTGACTTATTATGCTTATTATAATTGCATGTTGAGTTAAGTTGTTAGAAAGCTGATTTTGACTAAATGGTCCTTTTCTCATGCATCAATGATTTTGTTCATAGAAGCTATACTTAGTACATGTGGTTTGTACTAACCCATATTTTCTCCCTCTTTCCCAAATATTTTAGGTTCGGGCCATTGAGGAAATTCGTGGCTATTGGAGAAGAAGACTTGGATCCTTCCTAAGCCAATTGGTGAGTCCTCATGAATTTTGAGAATAGAGCCACTCATCAAGCCTTATTAGTTTTGTCTATGTTTTGAGACAATTATTCCATTCTCATGTTGAGACTTCGTTGTAGCCTATATGGGCATATTATATTGTAATAGACTAAGGGCTATGCCCAAACAATTGTGATTCACTTTTTATATGGTTAATGTGAGACGAACTATTAGACTATGATGTTGTTAAATGTTAAGTGAGAAGCCTATGTAAGCTTCATAAGCGAGGGGTCTATGTAAACCCCATATACTATATGTGAGAAGTCTAAGTATACTTCGCTATATAGAAAAGTTTTAAATTTTCCGTCTTTTTGACCTATGATGTGCTATGATGTATGCTAAGGGCTTGTCTTTGTCCTCTTAGAGGACGACAACGCCGGTTATTCCTGGGGGTACTTTGGGTCGTAACAAAAATAGACTACACCTTCTGATGAAAAGGGAACATGAATTGCTCATCATTCAAGTATCAAGCACACCCCAAGTGGTACCTCAATTTGCCAAGAGAAGTACACCAAGGAGCTGCTGAACAAGTTTCACATGGTGGATTCCAAGCCTATTGATATCCCCATGGGTACAAACTCAAAAGTGGGAGCTGATGAGGATGATCCACTAGTGAATCAAACCAAGTACAGAGGCATTATTGGATCTCTATTGTATTTAACAACTAGCAGACCTGACATCATCTTCACCATAGGAATGTGTGCATGATTCCAAGCATGTCCCAGGGTATCTCATCAGAAGGCAGCTAAGCATATCCTGAAGTATCTAAAGAAAACTGGGGACCTGGTCCCATTTTATCCTGCAGGTGACTCTTGTGAACTAGTAGGGTATGCAAATGCTGATTTTGCAGGGTATCAGGTGGACATGGGTCAGGCCATGGGTCGGACCCTTGTTCAAATGTTAAGTCTCGAGTTGGGCATTGGGGTCAAGTCCTGGGTCGGGTATTAAGGTTGGATTCTACATCGGTCATAAGGAATTTTTCCTAGTCCAGGTGTAAGGTTTGGGTCCAAAATTGTTTATCAAAGTTCGTTTTCTGGTCAGAAATTATTTATCTAAAAAGTATTTATATCCTAGCCAAAATAAAGATTTTTTTCTTGAAAATATTTTTTCATTCACCAACCAAACATGATTAGAAACATTTTCACTCATCAATCAAATATGAGAAATAAGTTAGAAATCAACTTATTTTTCAAGAAAACATTTTCCGTTATATACAAAGGATACCCTAAAGTGAATTGTAGTAGTTGAGGTATTAGAGTTAGTTACTTAGATTATTGAGTTATAGTTTGAAACTGCTCTTCAGAGTTTGTGAAGTTTGCTGAAAATCTATTAATCGTAGGTCGTGCACTATACCAAAAGAGACTTTTAGTGGCAATCAAACCTTTTAGCGGCAATTAAACTAATGTCATTACATTCAGTGTCACTAAAGCCTTTAACGACATTTATTTAGAGTGCCAGTAAAGACCCATATTATTGTCGCTAAAAATAAACACTTCTTGCGGCACTTATTTAGTGGCAATTATTAATCAATCAGAGTGGCAATCACTATTGACAGTAAATATTTTGTGACATTTGTTATTACCAAAAAAATAATACAATAATTGCCGGTATAGAAGACTTATTTTAGTGACAATTATTATTGAAACTTAAGTTACCATGTATTCACCTTAATTCATATATTGAACTGGAGCATTAATTCAATGTTAGTATTTAGTAATAGGAAAATTATCAAACTCAAACATCATCTTTTATAAAACAAGAACAATCAATACTACGAATCCTCAAACTAATAAGAATGCAGTCAATTTATCAGAAAAAGAGAGAATTTATTTAACAATAGACAAACAAATAGATTGAATCATTATTTCTTTTCCCCCTATCAAACTATGGCAGCTTGGATCACGACCAATGTCACAGATGATACGCTAATGACAATCCGAATCAAGACAATCAGTAAAATTCTTTTCCACAATCCATGTGATTTCTCATTTTTCTCTATCATTCTGTCTTCCGGTCAAACCAGTGTAAAAACAATAACTAAAATTAGCAATGAACTTGATTGGATCACGACAAGTAAGAATTATACAGAGAGGAGATTGGATCTCCTTGCAATAGATACACATATTGGTGATTGAGTTCCACTTAGATTGACCAGCTCTACACATTATCCAAAACATACACCAGTTTATCTATAAATATCCACATGCATTAAGGGACTGATGAACAACATAGCTATGAATTTTATGAATGAGACAATCCCACTTCTGACCACACATTTCACAAATTTGAAATATACATAAAGCATTAATTACTTGTACACACTCTTTTATTATTCCCAACACTAACAGAATAATTTTCAGAGAAGAAGGAAGCAAGAATGCCAGCAAGCTTATGGTATAGACACAATTAAATAGATAACTAGCAGCCTATTCAGACATGAGCTGTTATAAACACAAATTAAAATATAAGAAATTATCATTTTCCATGGTGTCTTCAAACCCAAAGTCTAGTGAGCCCAAAAAAATCTACTGTTAAGTTGCATTCCAACGATGTTCGTACGTGATTAGTCCATCGATGTTGAACAAGCAAAATGGAGGGAGTATATGTTTGTGAATAAAGAAAAGAACTTACACTACCCCGAATAAACTTTCCTTATTCGGTCTTCTAAGAACCACCAGAGCTCTTATAGTATCCATGATAATTTTGTCTAAATTCCTTTACTATTTCTTTTCTTCTATGGCTTCCTTTTGTGTAACTCTAACAAGTGTATGCATTTGCAAAAGAGTTTACTTTCTTTGGTACACTTACAATGTACAAATTTTCTGGATAACATATAATTGCAAAAAATAAATAAAATAAAATAAAGAACCAGACATATGGTAAAAGTGATTACCCTACGAGAAGAAAGAACTCGTGGCCAGTAACGACTTGAGCCGTGCTTATATTGCTTGTTCATTGCCACTATTGGCATCAGAAACCTAATAAAAATCAATACATTAGATGACAATTTTTTCTTGGGAAGCTAAATTTTAAGAACAAAAATTTAAAACTTTAGAATCTGATAACATGTCTAGTAGTGCTTCCATTGTATTGAGGCCGACTTAATTTCAGTAGGAGCATATTTCCACATAACTTCTCTCATCCATAATAATTCTTAAATTAGCATTTCTTGATTTTTTTCTCATTAAAGAAATTTCTTCATCCTGATTTTTGTTCAACTCATTTATCTCTTGTTCTAGTTTATGTGCAGCCTCATTACACAAATCATCAAAAGCAATATTTCGTAAGAGAGAATTACTGCCCCATAACAGAGAAGGGTTTGGACCAAGTCCTAAACCACGAATATAACCATTTTTTTTTTTATTTTTCCATACTTGAGAATAGACATATCCTTCCCAAGCAACATTGCCACGTGATTGTTCCTCAGATGTCTCACCATTACTCAACTTCTCTTTCATCATGTTTTGAGAATAAGTAAGACTATAATTTATGAGAAGATAAATGATATTAAGTCATGTGCTAAAAATCATTGGGCACTGGCCAAAAAAGAGGACAAACTCTGGATAACGTGGGTTCATAGCTATTATATAAAAGGGCTACAACTTGAGACAATGAGGGTACCTACACAAGCGTGTTGGATGATACGGAAGATAATTGGAGCTAGAACTACTTTTAACCAATTCCAGGTGGATGAACCAAGCAGGCGCAGCCTACTAAGGAAACTCTACATGCACTTGGATGCTGAACCCAGAACCTAGAGTAATATGGAGGAACTTAATGTACAAAAATGCAGCTAGGCCAAGACCAAGATTTACACTGTGGTTGCAAGTGCAGAATAAGCTGTTGACTACTATCAGACTAATTAAGTGGGGGAAATCTGTGTCTCCAGTATGCCCCCTATGCACTTTGCAAAATGAGTCTAGGGATCATATTTTCACTTCTTGTGCTTATGGAGTAGAAATCTGGAGAATAGTGCAGCAGTGGATCCAACACAAGCCATTTCAATCCCTGCCATGGGACCAACATCTTACTAAAGTGCTAAGGTGTGTGAAGGGAAAGACACAAGCAGCTCAAGTTTTCAAAATTGTCTACACAGAGTTCGTACACTGTCTGTGGATAGAGAGAAATATGAGATTTTTCGAAAAAAAGAGTAGAGATTCAAATGCCATTGCTAAAGAGATAGCTTTTGTTTGTAGTGTACGAGCGCCACCCAGGATTAGTGCTCTCATGTCTACTTTCAGATTTAGTTGTAACTCAGTAGGAGCTCTTTGATATATTGGATAGCTAGTTGTGTATAGTTAGCTATAGAGATTGTAATCGCTTTACATTGGTGATTTTGGTGATTAATGAAATGTTAGTTCCCAAAAAAAAGTACATGAAATCTTACAACTCCATTTGAAGACTCCTCATCCTATGGTCTACCATCTATGCGTTTTGTATGAGTTAATATGTAGACTTTTGCACGTGTAGGCTCTATTCCATCTATAGCCTAATCAAGTATCATTGATTCCAAATGAATAAGGCACGATCGAAACGAGTAGTAAAATATTATAATAAGTAATGTATGTATGACTACGTACCTGTTCATTCACCAAGGTTGCTATGCTTTTGGACCCTCCCGTCTGAGGCATATTTTGCTTAGCTCTACTGATTCTATTTACTTGACTAGGCCTCTAGAATGAGAAAATAAAACACCAATTCTTGTTTAGCATAACTTTTGACTATTAAAGAAGCATATTGGATCTTGCTAAATTTCTTATTCGTGTTTTTTTGCTGTCAAAATTCAAACTGACACATAAATTGAGATAATAACCTTCATTTGCAAAAAGAGTAGCTTAAAGAATATACTAGTATTATGTATATAAAAGCTCAAAACTAATTATTATCTTGTATACATGACCAGTTTCCTCTTTGTTGAGAAAACGCGGACAAGCACAAAAATATATATGGTAAAAGTAATGGAAATAAAATGGGAAAATAACGACACCAAGAATTTTACGTGGAAACCCTTTTGAATAAGGGAAAAAACCACGGGCCAAGAGGAGCAACTGATATTCCTATAGTAAGGAATTTTACACTGTGTAGTCACGAATACAATACTCAAAGTGACTACTACACACTCAAAAGGAACAACACTCTTTTGGTTTCCGTCTTACTAAAATATCGCTCACACTCTATTTTTCTTCACAGACTATTCTCTTGTATAGTCTATGGAATACCTCACTTTGCTCTCAAAATGGTTTTTCTCTCTAACTTGGTGTGTTCTACAAATGAGCAAGAATGCTCTATTTATAGAAGGATAAAACCATGCCTATGTCACTAATGACATAGGTAAATATAGCAAAGTCAAAAATGGGTTGCAAATCTTACCAATTTGCCAACTACCAAGTCTTAATTTTCAACTCTTATCACTATTCCTTTTTAACAATTACTTGTACCAATTGAATAGCTAAAGTTGACCAAAAAATGGGATGGATTCAACAAATCTCCCCCTCCAGTCCCATTTACTGGAAGAAGGTATCTTCATCTTCTTTAGAGAGAGCTTATACCCACAAGTTCTTTGCATAACTCAAACTTGTCTTTCGGTATCGTCTTGGTCAGCATATCTGCAGGATTATCACTTGTGTGGATTTTTTTTGACGTGAAATGATTCACTCTCCACTTCCTCACGAATCCAATGATATCTGACGTCGATGTGTTTTGTTCTTGCATGGTACATGGAGTTCTTGCTCAAGTCTATTGCACTTTGGCTGTCACAATAGACAATATACTCCATCTGATTCAAACCAAGCTCTTGAAGAAATCGCTTTAGCCATATCATCTCCTTGCCGGCTTCAGTAGCCGCAATATACTCAGCTTCAGTTGTAGATAGTGCAACACACTTCTGCAACTTTGACTGCCATGATATAGCTCCCCCTGAAAAAGTAAACAAATATCCAGTAGTGGATTTTCTGTTATCAAGGTCACCTGCCATATCAGAATCTGTATAGCCTTTCAAGATTGGATTTGATGCTCCAAAACACAAACATTCATCTGAGCTTCCTCTAAGATACCTGAGTATCCACTTCACAGCTTCCCAATGCTCTTTTCCTGGATTTTCGAGAAATCTGCTCACAACACCAACTGCGTGAGCAATATCAGGTCTAGTGCACACCATTGCATACATTAGACTTCCAACGACGGAGGAATATGGAACTTTGGCCATGTTCTCTTTTTCCTCCCTAGCTGTAGGACACATCTTCTTGCTCAACTTCATATGACCAGTAAGAGGTATACTAACAGGCTTAGCATTCTTCATATTGAAGCGCTCCAGTACACGTTCAATGTACTTCTTATGGGACAATAAAATCTTTCTTTTATCTCTAAGACGAGTAATTCTCATGCCCAAAATTTGCTTGGCATCACCCAAGTCTTTCATAGAAAAAGACTTACACAACTCTTTCTTCAGCTCGTCAATCTTGGAAGTATTCTTGCCCACAATCAACTTATCATCCACATACAGCAAAAGGATAATAAAATCATTGTCAGAAAATTTTTGTACAAATACGCAATGATCTGAAGAAGTCCTCTTATAGCCTTGCTCCCCCATAACATATTCAAACTTCTTGTACCACTGTCTTGGAGCTTGTTTTAGGCCATAAAGACTCTTTTTGAGTTTGCACACAAAATTTTCTTTACCTTCTACTTTGAAGCCCTCAGGTTGTTCCATATAAATCGCTTCTTCTAGGTCACCGTGAAGGAAAGCCGTCTTCACATCCATCTGCTCAATCTCTAAATTAAGACTAGCAGCCAAACCTAGAACTGTGCGAATCGAGGACATTTTCACAACAGGAGAAAATATTTCGTCAAAGTCAATACCTTTCCTTTGACCGAATCCCTTAACAACCAATCTAGCTTTGTACCTGGGCTTCAAGTTGTGTTCTTCAACTTTAACTTTGAACACCCACTTGTTCTTCAAAGCTCTCATGCCCTTGGGCAATTTTACCAACTCATAAGTGTGGTTCTCATGCAAAGACTTCATCTCGTCTTGCATGGCTTCAATCCATTGATCCCTGTGCTCATCTTCCATGGCCTCCTCATAACATTCAGGTTCTCCCCCGTCAGTGAGTAACACATACTCATTGGATGAATAACGGGAGGAAGGAAACCGCTGTCTTGTGGACCTCCGAAGCGGAATATTTGATTCGTCCACAACTTCATAAGCAACAGGATCATCAATAACAATATCATTGTTATTATCAACATCAACATGTTGATTTGATACATGATTCTGGGCGTCACCATGATTATCAAGCCCAACAACATTATGCACACTTGTGTGAGGAACGTCATCATGATGAATTATACCATCAAAACTTGAAGATTCTACCTTCTCCGCTTTGTCAATATCTTCAATTGTTTGATTTTCCATGAAAATAATATCACGGCTTCTCACAAGTTTCTTTTCAATTGGATCATATAGCCTGTAACCAAATTCATCTAGGCCATATCCAATGAAGATGCATTGCCTTGTCTTGGCATCTAACTTTGACCTCTCATCTTTTGGCACATGTACAAAAGCTTTGCAACCAAATACTCTCAAATGGTCATAGAAAACATCCTTTCCAAACCAAACACTATTTGGTACATCACTTTGCAAAGCAACAACAGGAGATAGATTAATAACATGTGCAGCGGTCAATAAAGCCTCACCCCAAAATGAGTTCGACAACTTTGCTTCAGAAAGCAAACATCTAACTCTTTCCATCAAGGTCCTGTTCATCCTCTCAGCCAAACCATTAAGCTGAGGAGTCTTGGGAGGAGTCTTCTGGTGTCTAATACCTTAATGCTTGCAGTATTCGTCAAATGGTCCACAATATTCACCACCATTATCAGTACGAATACATTTCAGTTTTTTTCCAGTTTCTCTTTCAACTGAAGCTTGAAACTGCTTGAAGACACCTAACACTTGGTCTTTAGTCTTCAAGACATAGACCCAAAGTATTCTCGAGCAATCATCAATGAAAGTGACAAAGTAGAGTGCACCACCTAATGTCTTTGTCTTCATTGGACCACATAAATCAGAGTGCACCAACTCAAGCAACTCTGTCTTTCTCGAAGGAGGGTAGGACTTAAAGGAAACTCTATTTTGTTTACCAGCCAAGCAGTGCTCACACTTTTCTAATTTAGCACTTTTGAAATTTGACAATAATTTCTTCTAAGCTAGAACATTAAGTCCTTTCTCGCTGATGTGGCTAAGCCTCTTGTGCCATAATGTTGAAGAGCTATCGCTCTCAATCGCATTCACCATATCAACACAAACAGAGGCCGTAGTCCAGTATAGACCACGACGTTTGTTACCACGAGCCACAACCAAGGAACCCTTGATGAGCTTCCATTTTCCATCACCGTTGGTACTAACATATCCTTCATCATCTAAAATACCAACAGAAATTAGGTGCAGACGAACATCAGGAGCATGTTTCACATTGTTCAAAACTAGTTTAGTTCCAACACTAGTTTCTAAACAAATTGTACCAATACCAACCACCCTAGAAACAGTCTCATTACCCATACTCAAGGTTCCAAAATCACCAGGAGTATAGGAAGAGAAAAAATCCTTCCTTGATGTCACATGAGATGCGGAACCAGTGTCCACAACCCAGCTTGACTCATCACAAGCAATATTTATCATGTTTGCATCAAGAACGGTAACAAGATCTTCGGTGGTGACAGTGGCTAGGCAATTTTCATTGCCATCTTCTTTAGTTTCCTCTTTGTTTTTGTTTTCCCTCTTCAACTTCCTGCAGAACTTCTTTGTGTGCCCTTTCATGCCACAATGATAACACTCAATATCCTTAAGTCTGCCTTTGGATTTGCTCCTATTTTGTTCTCTATTCTGAGAACCACGAGTTTTGTTTCTTCCCCCTGGGGCCAGTTATCAGGACATCCAGCGAAGAAGAACCTAGAGATTTTCTTCTCATCTCTTCGTTCAAGACACTACTCTTGGCTGAATCCATAGAGATCACACCATCTGGAGCAGAATTTGACAATGACGTTCTAAATGTTTCCCAAGAGTCTGGTAGGGAACCAAGTAGAAGCAAGCCTTGAATTTCTTCATCAAATTTGATGCCCATAGCAGATAATTTGTTCATAATCGCCTGAAAAATTATTCAGATGGTCTGTCATCGGAGAACCATCATGATACTTCAAACTCAACATCTGCTTTATTAAGAACATTTTGTTGTTGCCAGTCTTTCGAGCATACAAACTTTCAAGATGCTCCCATAGGGTTCGAGCATGTGTTTCCCCAGAAATATGGTTCAACACATTATCGTCGACCCATTGCCTAATGAATCCACAAACCTGTCTATGCAATAGATTCCACTCTTCATCTGTTTTATTATCAGGCTTTACAGTGGTAAATACTGGTTTGTAAAAATTCTTAACATAAAGCAGATCTTCCATTTTTCCCTTCCAAATGGCATAATTAACACTATTCAAAGTAACCATTCTACTTGTGTTGGCTTCCATTCTTTTCCCCAAAAAAAAATATAGTTATCGCAAATCAAAGTAAATCTTTTCTGATGTGGAAGTTCAGACTGTGCTGCAACCACAGAGCATACTCAGATAAAACCTTGGCTCTGATACCAGTTTGTTGAGAAAACGCGGACAAGCACAAAAATATATATGGTAAAACTAATGGAAATAAAATGGGAAAATAACGACACCAAGAATTTTACGTGGAAACCCTTCTGAATAAGGGAAAAAATCACGGGCCAAGAGGAGCAACTGATATTCCTATAGTAAGGAATTTTACACTGTGTAGTCACGAATACAATACTCAAAGTGACTACTACACACTCAAAAGGAACAACACTCTTTTGGTTTCCGTCTTACTAAAATATCGCTCACACTCTATTTTTCTTCACAGACTATTCTCTTGTATAGTCTATGGAATACCTCACTTTGCTCTCAAAATGGTTTTTCTCTCTAACTTGGTGTGTTCTACAAATGAGCAAGAATGCTCTATTTATAGAAGGATAAAACCATGCCTATGTCACTAATGACATAGGTAAATATAGCAAAGTCAAAAATGGGTTGCAAATCTTACCAATTTGCCAACTACCAAGTCTTAATTTTCAACTCTTATCACTATTCCTTTTTAACAATTACTTGTACCAATTGAATAGCAAAAGTTGACCAAAAAATGGGATGGATTCAACACTTCGGATGATTATTTATTTACTTAAGCTTGGTGTTGAAGTAAATGCTTTGAATCAGAAATGATATACAACATTGGGTGTAGTTGAAGCAGATGCAAGTAACTCTGGTGCTCTTGCGATCATCCAAGCATTACAAGAAGCAGGTGCCAAAATATGTGACCAATTACCACCAAATTTTCAAGATATCTACATTATTTATTGCATCAACTTATATTGTTGCAATACGGTCAATACTAAGGAAAGGGGGACCATTGGGTACTAAATCACATTTTGAGGTAGTAAAACTATTTATTTGTTCAAAACAGATTTTTGATATGGAAATACATAGTGACATAATTCAATAAAACTGGTCACTGATGCTTCAATATGTGTATCTTTTATATTTCTTGATCAACGACACTAACCTACAGTTTGAGTGTCTACGAATCAAAGCTAGTAAGTAACCCAACCAAGGGTTGGGGTCGTATCCCAAGGGAGTGGTAGTGAAAGTTGTCGCTACTTAGAATTTCGTTCTAAATAGTGGTAGCTCAAGACAATTTTGAATTAAAACAAAGTTAAATTCAGTTTGTGACACTAAAGTGTCAAATATCGAGAAAGGGGTTTTATCACAAGTAGTAAGAATAGCAAAAACAAAGGAGAAAACAAGTATGGGAGAGAGTTCTTGGGGTGTGACCGCAATATATGTTGACACAAACTAATGGGTGCATGCTTTCGCAAGACAATGGTGACTAGGCTAAGCTTTAGGTGAAAGTAAATTCTCTCTCGGGCAACTTACCCCATATCAAATGGGTTCCTCTCGGACACCCACTCGTCTAAACTAACCAATCGACGCCTTACCTACACCCTGACCTTTCGATAGAGGGTGCTTGTATATGGGACTAGGGCTCAACCTCTTGGGCTGAATCTCAGGTCGACCCACTCCATAGGACATCAGTCTAGTGGTCTTGATTTTGCGACCTCCCTCTCGGGCAAGCTTAAAACACATGGGTGCATGATTTTGTATTTGCAACTATAAACCCATTAAATTAAACCACAACTTCTAGGTGAAATCACCAATAAAATGCATCTAATCCTATCAGCAAGCAAGACCCAACAATAATATCAACACATATTTGCTAAATCACACCCCAATAATGGGGTTTTTAGCCACACATCAATCAATAATTAAAAATATACTTAAAATGATAAAGGAATCAAATGGGTATAAGAGATTAAACCTTAAAAATGGCAAAGGAAGGTAAATGGAGAAGACCCACTTCTAAGATTGGAAGAAGAACTTCTTTCTTCAAGCTTCCTCAAAACCCTCTCCAAACATGAGAGTAAAATGCTAAAAGAAACTTAAGTTCTAAAACTGGAAAAATATCTTAATGTTTTCTCTCAGATATTCTATCCCAAAAAAACTCTCAACTAAATAATAAAAGAGTTTAATATTTACAGGCTTCAGATTTAGTATTGGTGGATCCATTCGGTGTCTTTAGTTGTGATTCACCCGAGTGATTCGGTGAATCGCCCTTTTCCTGGTTCTTCGCCGTTTGCGCTTGCCTTTTTATCCATGCATGATGTAATGTTGGGAGGAATAACTCTGCTTTGCGGAACTATTCGGCTAAGCGCCAACCGCTCATTTTCGTCGCCTTTTGATCCACTTCCTTCAGGGCTCGCTTGTTGTAACAGAAAGCGGAACTCTACTAGACGGTGTATCGCCAAGTGTGCTGGTGATGCGCACTTTGCATCTTCAGCTCTCTTTTTTTTGGTTTGCGCTATCCATGATCCTACCAAATCCTCAAATACCTGAAACTTAGAGGTTTTAATCAGATATTGAGATAAAATACACAATTTAGGACACTATTTGCATTAAAATAAGGCCCTAGCTGAGTCCAATTTGAAGACTCATCAGTCAGTCAGTACTAATAAAAGAAAACTATCACTAACCTTTGGTTTTTTCAAAAAAGCCAATACGATACGAGACAATTCCATTGATCTCTTGGTATGTGACTTGGTCTTTTTTCATCTAGACATCTTTGGTCTTATACTTGGTCACATACATAGACTTCAAGTCATATTTATAGTCCCTCCATTTTTTTCCTATTGACTTTTTCACGAAATTTTCTCCATGTATTGGAATTGAGAACTTTTTCTGAAATGATACTTGTTAAGAATAATATTTTCATACCCTCACAAACTCCACCAATTTTATCTTTTCTTCTTCGTCAAACACTTGCCATCATTTGCATTTAACGGTGTCAAATTTGGGGTTCTAGCAATGATGCCTACAAATCTAGCAAGCTTTCGACCCTCTTTTCCAATTGATTAATTAGGACAGTTAAATTGCACAACAATTGTCTTTCCCAAGGGTAGATTCCAAACATCTTTTAATAAAGTAGGTCCACGAACTATTCTTGCCTCCGAAGCACCTGAAATAAATTCAGAACTTACTCCATGGCAGTCAACAGAGAAAGAATTAAGTACAATTATATGTTCGGAAAATGGTCAAAATGCCCTTAAACTATTCGAAATAGCTCATGTTTACCCTTAAACTATATTTTGGCTCAAAACTACCCTTCCTCCCACATTATATGTTTGATATCAACAAATATATATATAGGAACGGATGAATCAGTGGAAACCAAGTAATAGTAGCTTCCTCCCTTTTTTACAATACCTCAGACATCTCCAAACTTGACTAGATTTATCATCAATAAAACAAGAGAGAACCTGGCTCATTGTTCAGCTCATCAACAGTGCCACTAGAATTGTTATCTTCAGATGTTTGGGATTGAAAGAAACTCTGAGCTTTCAATAATTCCTTAATATAAGGCCACACTTCTTCATCATGACGTTGTTCAATTATCAATCTGCTACCAACTCTAGTTAGCATTTTTTCGTACTTCAAACTTAACTACTTATCTATTTTTCTTTAAACCTGTAGAAGGAAAATCAAGAGTATAGATTTAAAGAAAAGTATTAGGGAACAAACACCATCCTTAAATTAGAAATCAAAAGACCCTCCAAGACAAAGTCAAGTATCATATGACGCTGATACCATTAACCATAAGATGATCATATGCCATCGACTGATTTACTTGATAGTATATCACACAAGGGGTATGAAATTGTTCCTTTATTACATTTTTTTTACAAAATGTGTGGTATAAAAAACTTTCTACTCCATATAAATACTTTTTACTAACGTTATTGTAATCTATCACGAACTGGAATGTTCCAGTTCTTATCTCAAGCTGTGAAAAAGGTCATAGATTTATTGATCCAGACAATTGCGCAAGATATTGGATATTTCATTTACTATGCAAGCAATATCAGATCATTGGATAATGAATCTAAGAGGTTGTAGAATATTGAAAGCTGGGTGAAGTGAAAATAGGAGGCTTCCTGGAGAAATGTCAACAAGATGACATGTTACTGGACCTAGCAATTGCAAAAAAAAACACAAGTTCTCTTATACATGATTCTCCGGTACAAGTTTATTAGACAAATTTCATGATTTTTCACTGGTATGCTTAAAAATTTAGGCATATACATACTACTATGTTGTTGTAACATTGTAATTCTTCTCACTCTTGTTGGTTATAACACTAACAATTTGAAATTGCTGATTATGTCCTTAAAAAATGTTAAATAGGTAGTATTAAAGAAAAGAACTACGGAACCACACTTGCAAGAGGATTTTCTTAGTTTATTGTTGTTAGCGGAAACGTGAAATTAAAGAACAAGGAAGAACAACAATATTTAACGTGGTTCGGATCAAAATGATCCTACGTCCACCAACGAACAACTGCACCAATATTTATTTCACTCTACAAAGAATACAAGTGAAATACTACAAGAGAGACAACACAAACGCCTTAGAAGGCGAGAAGGCAAGTGAGAGGATGATTTGAAAATGAATTAAGAGCTACCTATTTATAGGAATAAATTCATCCTATTGATGTCATCCATGACATCAGTATGTGTCAAAATTGTCAAGGTTAAGAATATGAAACCATTTTATGGTTTGCCTAAATTTCACCTACCAAGATACAATCTTTGACTTTGTATTTTGTACTAATTATCTTCCTACCAAATATTCATATTAATTCATCTTCCATTTAGTTTGATTCCACAAGAACCAAAACCAACTCTTTCAATCTCCACCTTGGTTTGTGTTCCAAGCATGCGTATAAACAACTCCGGCCAAAACTTCTAAGCTTACTGGGCAATCCCATTGTAAGAAACAAGAAGAATCAAACCTTTGTTGAACATACCAGCTCCACCTAGCAGTTGTTCTCTTAGAGTTGCATCAATTGATGCATACTCCCGCCAAGTCCTTGCAGTGTGCAAACTTGGCAAGCGGGACTATTTTGGTCAACATGTCTGCAGCGTTATCATCTGTGATAACCTTCTCAACCTTGATAGCTCCCTTTTCAATGACATCTCGAATAAAATGAAATCTGACATCAATGTGTTTGGTGCGCTCATGAAATCTTTGATTTTTAATCAAATGAATAGCACTTTGACTATCACATTTTAGAATTGATTCTAGCTGAACCGAACTCAATTCTGCCACCAAACCTTTCAACCAGATAGCTTCTTTCACTGCCTCCGTTGCTGCCATATATTCTGCCTCTGTTGTAGACAAAGCGACAATAGACTGTAAAGTCGATTTCCAACTAACGGCACTGCCAACGAGAGTAAAGATGTATCCAGTTGTGGACCTCCTTCGATCAAGATCCCCTGCATAGTCAGAATCTACATAACCGAGAATTGAAATACCTTCACTTTTCTGGAAGGTTAGGCCAACATCAGGAGCTCCTTTGAGATATCTCAATATCCACTTGACAGCTTCCCATTGCCTTTTTCCTGGATTTGCCATGTACTTGCTTACCACACTTACAGATTGGGCAATATCTGGACGTGTGCATACCATGGCATACATAATGCTACCAACTGCACTCGCATAAGGAACCTTTGACATATGATCCACCTCATCCATAGATTGAGGCATTTGTAACTCTGAAAGCTTGAAATGAGAAGCTAACGGTGTACTTACAGGCTTGCTCATATGCATATTGAATCTTTCAAGAACTTTTCCGATGTACCCCTTCTGAGAAAGATGTACAACACCATTTTCTCTTGAAATTTCCATTCCAAGGATTTTCTTTGCAACTCCTAGATCCTTCATGTCAAATTCCTTGCTCAACAGTTTCTTCAAAATATTTATCTCTGTGATGTTGTTAGCAGCAATAAGCATATCATCAACATACAACAATAGATAAATCATAGAGTTACCAGACATCTTCTTGTGATACACACAACTATCAAATGCACTCCTCGAAAATCCATGTGTAGTCATGAATGCATCAAACCTCTTGTACCACTGTCTAGGGGATTGCTTCAAACCATACAAAGACTTCTTCAGTTGGCATACATGGTCTTCTTTTCCTTCAGCTAGGAAACCTTCAGGCTGATCCATATAGATTGTCTCTTCTAGATCACCATGTAAGAAAGCAGTTTTGACATCAAGCTGTTGAAGCTCTAAATCAAATTGTGCAACCAATGCTAGTAGCACGCGAATTGAGCTATGTTTCACAACTGGAGAAAAGATCTCATTGTAGTCAATTCCCTCCTTCTGACTGAAACCCTTTGCAACCAATCTCGCCTTGAATCTAGCAGCTTCCACTTCTGGAATACCTTCTTTCTTTCTGTAAACCCATTTGCATCCAACTGTCCTCATCCCCTTTGGCCTTTTAACTAAGACCCATGTCTCATTTTTGTGAAGAGACTCCATCTCTTCCATCATGGCTAACTGCCATTGTGCAGCATCTTTGCAAGAAGTTGCTTCAACATACGAAGAGGGCTCGAGATCCTTAATCTCTTCTTCTGCAGCTACGAACGCATGTGCAATCAAATTTTCTTGCTCTATAAGATGTTCCGGTTTCTGTATCTGCCTTTTGTCCCTTCCCTTCGCAATTGTGTATGGTTCATTGGAAGCAAGTTCTTCAAGATCTGCATCTTTTGACTCATCAATTTGAGTCTCTTGATCCCGTTCCTTGGTAAGCTCCACCGGTAACTCTACCTGCTCGTTGTTCTCGTATCTAGATAACTCCACAGAAACTTTACGATGATCAAGTATAGAGGATTCATCAAAGGTAACATCTCTACTAACTACAAATTTGAGTAAAGACAAACACCATAGTTTGTACCCTTTTACTCCATCTACATACCCTACGAATATGGCCTTTTTAGCCCTTGGTTTAAGCTTTCCTTCATTAACATGATAATAAGCTGGACACCCAAATATTCGCAAGTATAAATAGTTAGAGGGTTCACCTGACCAGACCTCATTCGGAGTCTTAAAGTCAATCGCTGATGCTGGAGACCGATTGACAATATGAGAAGTAGTATGAACTGCTTCAGCCCAAAATACTTTGGACATCTTAGCTTGTAAGAGCATACAACGAGCCTTCTCAAGAAGAGTTCTGCTCATTCTCTCGGCAACTCCATTCTGCTGTGGTGTGTGCCTGACCGCCTTATGCCTTGCGATCCCATGAACCTTGCAGAAATCATTGAACTCTTCACTGCAAAACTCCAAGCCATTGTCCGTGCGAAGATACTTGATTTTCCTCACCATTTGATTTTCAACCAAAATCTTCCACTCTTTAAATGCTTCAAAAGCATCACCTTTTGTCTTCAGGAAACGCACCCAAACCTTTCGTGAAAAATCATCAATAAATGTGAGAAGATACCTCTTTCCTCCCTTCGATGAAAGCTTAGAGGGACCCCATAAATTTGAATGGATGTAGTCTAGCACCTCTCCCGTCTTGTGCTTGCCAGTGCTGAAGCTGACCTTTTTCTACTTCCCTAAGATGCAGTGCTCACAAAATTCAAGTGTGCTGATCTTCTCACCATTCAAAAGGTTGCGATTGCTCAACATCTCCAATCCTCGTGCGCTCATATGGCCTAGTCTCATGTGCCATAATTTTGCCTTGTCATCATTAGATAACTGCACCGTAGATGCATTTACAGAGCCAATAATGGTGCTTCCCGCAAGTGTGTAGAGGCCATCCTCCAGCTTGGCCTTCAACATGACTAAAGACCCTTTAGTCACTTTCATAGTTCCTCCTTCACTCATGTACTTATAGCCTTGTTTATCTAAAGTACCTAGGGAGATCAAATTCTTCTTTAGATCAGGAACATGACGGACATCTGTAATAGTCCTCACGATTCCATCATGGCTACGAACATGAACTGTACCAATGCCAACTATTTTACAAGTTGCATTATTGCCCATTAATACAGTTCCTCTGCTTGTTTCATAGCTGCTGAACCAATCTTTTCGGAATATCATATGCAGAGTACAACCAGAGTCTAAGATCCATTTGTTGTCATAGACTCCACTATTGCATGATGTTGTTAGTACATAATCATCATTATTATCATGTACTTGCTCAACAATGGATGCGCTCGCCTTTTCTTTGGACTTCGACATACGGCAATCTCGTTCAAAGTTCCCCTTCTTGTGACAGCCCCAACATTCCGCATTCTTTTTGTTCACACGAGACTTTGATCTGTACTTCGATTTGGTCCTTCCCTGTTGGCTAGTACGACCTCTTATAAAGAGTCCACTAGCTTCGTCACTTTTGTCTCCTTCAAAATGCATCCGCACATCACAAGAGTTTAGTGCTTGCCGCACTTGCTCAAGTTTAATAGGTTGTTTGCTATACATCATTGAATTCTCAATATCACGATATTTTGAAGTCAATGAAAATAGCAAAGAACATGCAAGCGTATCCTCGTCCTTTTTAATTCTAGCAGTTTGTAAGTCCATCACAAGTTTATTGAACGCATCTAGATGGTCTTGCAACAAAGTACCTGAATCCATCTTAAATGTATGAAGACGCCGTTGTAACAACATCCTTGTTGTCACTGACTGGTCCTGGTAAAGCCCTTCCAGCTTTTCCCATAACTCTTTGGCCGTCTCTTCGGTACTTGTACTCACTTCACAAAGTACGTTAGGTGCAAGGGACAGTTGGATTGCACTCAATGCATCTCCTTCAATCTTTTCCTTGTCGGAATCCGATATCTTATCGGGGTACTTTCCATCAATAGCATGGATTGAACCTTCCCTCCGCAGTAACGCTATCATCTGGATTTTCCAGATATTGAAGTTGTTGCGCCCACTAAATCTATCAATTTCAAACTTCATGGAACTCATTTTTTTTTTTACTTGTTCTTCCTTTTCTACTACAATGTATTTGGAACTACAGAAAACCAAAGTAATCCTTTTCTGATGTGGAAGTTCAGACTGTGCTGCAACCACAGAGCATACTCAGACAGAACCTTGGCTCTGATACCAATTGTTAGCGGAAACGTGAAATTAAAGAACAAGGAAGAACAACAATATTTAACGTGATTCGGATCAAAATGATCCTACGTCCACCAACGAACAACTGCACCAATATTTATTTCACTCTACAAAGAATACAAGTGAAATACTACAAGAGAGAGAACACAAATGCCTTAGAAGGTGAGAAGGCAAGTGAGAGGATGATTTGAAAATGAATTAAGAGCTACCTATTTATAGGAATAAATTCATCCTATTGATGTCATCCATGACATCACTATGTGTCAAAATTGTCAAGGTTAAGAATATGAAACCATTTTATGGTTTGCCTAAATTTCACCTACCAAGATACAATCTTTGACTTTGTATTTTGTACTAATTATCTTCCTACCAAATATTCATATTAATTCATCTTCCATTTAGTTTGATTCCACAAGAACCAAAACCAACTCTTTCAATTGTGAAATCTTAAATTATCTTCTAAGCTGTAGAGAGTTTTAACACATCTTCTCGAGCTAAATATAGAGGAAAACAAAATCTGATTAATATATACATGTTTTCTAGGCTATGTTCGTCAAAGCTATATTACGGTAATCAAATCAAACTCAAGTTTTAAAAAAGCAAAATCTAAAAGGAGTCAAATTAATGAAAGTAGAGCATAGTAAAATGCATAGAGTACAACTCTCTGGAAAATACACATATTAATCCTTATATATCACCATTTTATAGTCATACACAAAACAACCATATTAGTAAAAGTATGATTTGAAAAAGAAAACCATAAATGATTGCATTAAGCATGGTACGAATTGTTGCATTAGAAACCAAGCAAACTAAATTAGAGCAAAGGCAAGTACGGAGCAAAATCCCTTATAGATCAAGCTTATCACAAACTGCCATGTACAAATGTCACAACCTAGACCGTCGTGATTGGCACCCACACTAACCCTCCGGTGGGAGAACCATTACTACTACCAGACTAAAAAAACTTAACGAGAAACTACACATTTAAAGATACGGAAGAAGGTTTAAATGTCTAGAGAAATATGGAGTTCCCATAAACTCCAAAAGTTTCAACAAAACAACTACCAAAATTATTGCGGAAAACAACTCCTAGAACTTGAAAGTCATTGTACGAAAACTCTAAATTCCACAAGTCCAAGAAAAAAGGGTACAACCCCAACCAAACATAAGAAATATCTAAAACACTAGTCTGAGTTCGAAGCGAATGGACTAAACAAAAGAGGATCCATGACAACCTGAAAGAACTGGCTGACCCTTATCCGGTTTTGATCAGCTATCTCCTAGCTGAGGTCAATCAGTAACCGATTGGAGATACCTTGTACTCAACAAAGAACGAGCAAGTGTAGTATCAGTACACAATCGCAAGCAATCACAACACAGTAAAAATACACAGATACACAAATACAGAATACATAGATCCATTAAGAGCAACATACACTTCCCAATATCAACGACAAGTAGACATGAAGGTATTAATCACAGTGGTCCTCTCATGAACCCACCCCAAACTGCAAGTATGTCAGAACGTGATGTTTGATCCAATACATATGTCGGGACGTGATACCCGATCCAATATATGTGTCGAGACGTGACACTCAGCCCAATATATGTTCTGAACGTGACACCCAATCCAATATATATGTTGGAACGTGACCCAATTCAGTCAACACAACCACAATCACAATCACACCCATAATAAATAATTCTCATAATTATATAATCAAGTAATGGGTTCATGACATTTAATTGATCATATACATATACTCATTTAGATTCAGTTCACATTTCCTTATTCACATAAATACATGCATACAATGAAGCAATTAACTGGTGTGTATCACACAAACAGGAAATCAAACCATCACCCACCTCAAAACCAAGCTTGAATCATCCTAAGACACTTGAGCCTTCCCTTTTTTGGATTCTTCTAGATTATTCTTGGTCCAAAACAAGTAGTTCAACACAAGGATCAATAAACAAGGCCTAATTTACTCGATGATAATCAATCTATTAATCCTAGGCCAAACCCAAGATCCTAACGTCCAATTAGGGCTTTTCCACCATTAACTTCAGGCCAAGACCTTCCCCCAATGATAATTATCCAAGATTCTAAGTTCGAAGAATCGAATTACAGATTAGGGGAGCAGTAATCTTACCTTCAGCGCTAGAAGTCGTGGAAAATTGTCAAGAAACTGCCCTGGGCCGTCCCTTAGCTCTTACGAATGAAGTTTTGCAGAAAATAACATTTTTTGGAGTTTTTTCGCGATTTAAGTCGCGATTGTCCCGCCCTAGCGGAATTAAACCCGTCCCGGTGGCATGCACAGAAATCAAAAAATCGGAATTTGAGTTCCAAGCTCCCATTTCACAACACACCTTCAATCCTTGACGTTCAAACACTACCTTTTCATGCCAAGATTCATTTCGGGAGTTCTACTCGTCCGAATTTGATTTCGTAAATTCGTACATGCTCCTTAACATCTTGATTATCCACTCATGTTGTTAAATTCATAATTAACCCCTCTCCCCTTAGTTACAAGATTTCCCTAGACCTCACATGACTCATATTTCGTCCAAGTCTGGCCTAGGCTAGAATTTTGATGTCACTACTCAAAAGTTTTTTGACCCAAATTCTTTCGCCATTGGCTTTTCCATAACAACGGGAACAAGTCTTACAATAGATACCAATTTACCCAACACTCGTCCCTGAGTGATAAACTAGGAAAAATTGGCTAAGGTAAGAGTATAGGAGTATTTGAATGGTTGAATAGCTTGGGATACTTGTCTCGCATGTACATATATAACACTGGATGAAATCCAGATAGGCTAAGCGGTAAAGGTAACATATAAGCCACTGGCCCTGCATAGTCAAAAATCTCAAATGACCAGATTTATCGAAGACTAAGCTTGCCCTTCTTGTCGAATCTCATCACCCCCTTTACGGGTGACACCTTAAGAAGAACTTACTCACCAGCCTAAAACCAACCAATTGAATACGTACACATCCTCGCATACAATGCCTCAATCAAGTAATCTCAATACTCGAGCGATAAATAGTGTTTTATGTATACTTAACTTACAGCAAAAGTGATTCCCAATAACCACCAAAGTTGATCATACATGATGCTTATCGTGACGAACAACACTACTTCCGATTCAAGTGTCTACGATCGTCGATAATATAGTAACCCAACTGAGGGTTGAGATCGTGTCCCAAGGGAGTGGTAATGAAAAGTTATAGCTAATTAGAAATTCATTATGATTAGTCGTAGCTAAAGAAATTAACGATTAAAAACATTATAAATTAAGGGCTGACATGAAAGTGTCAAATATCAAATGGGAAGTTTATTCACAAATAGTAAAAATAGCAAAATAAACAAGGAATCTAATCAATGAGAGGGGGGAGGGATTATTGGATGTGACCACAATACGAATTAATATAGATTATTGGATTCATGCTTTCGATAGAAAATCTGTAGTAAAATAGTGACTAGAATAAGCTTTATATGGAAATAAGTTCTCTCTCGAGAAACTTACGCCGTTTCAAATGGGTTTTTCTCGGACACCTATTTGCCGCATGAAGACCATCATACGCCTTACCCCACTCACTCTGTTGAGCTGAGTTTTAGGATATGGGATAAGGGCTCACCCTCTTGGGCTTAACCTCATGTCGACCCACTCCTTAGGTCATCAATATAGTGGTCTTGTTCGCGACCTCTCTCTCGAGCAAGTGGAAAACACATGGTTGAACTTGTATTTGCAACTAAAAATCCATTAGATTAAACCACAAACACTAGACGAAATCACCATTAAACTACATTTAATTTACCAACAAGAAAGACCCTACAACAATATTAACCCATATTTGCTAAATCATACCCCCAAGAATTGGGGGTTTTAGCCACACATCAAGAAATATAAATTATACGTTCAATGATGATGAAATCAATTGGGTATGGGAAATAATTCTTGATTTGAGCAAAAAGAAGAATCAAGGAGATCCACTTCCAAATCGAAGGAGAAAAGACCCTTTCTTCTTCAACTCTTCAAAACCCTTACAAGACTTGAGAGTAAAATGTAAAAAGTACTAAGAAAATATTATATTATTTTGAGCTAAGTCGGAATCCTTAAGAAAAATGATCCAACTCTCCTTTTTTAAAACTACACTCTACTAGTATTTATAGCTTTCAAATTTGTACTGCAGCAGATCATTCGACGACTTTAGTGGGAATCACCAACTAAACTCGGCGATTCGCCCATTGGTGAAGTCCATCGCCTTCTGCTACAACCTTCATCATCGTTATGCTTTGGTTTATTGGGCGATGAGACAATGTCTCGCGGAACTCCTTCGCGATGCGCCGACTGTTCCTCTCTGCCGTCGATTTGACCCTTACCTTCAGGGCTCAGCACACTGGAATAAAAGGCGAAATCCATGCCTATCGGCGATCCTCCAAGTGGACTTGGCGATGCTCATGCTTTCAATTCTTCACTTTTCTCAGCCTTTTTGATCCTTTATGCGATGTAGTGTCTATGCTTTCCTTGAATCCTAAAATACCTGAAACATAAGAGTTTTCATCATATATTGAGATAAAATAAGCATTTGAGGAAACTATTTATATTAAAATACAGACCTAGAATGAGTCCAATCTGTGGACTCATCAGTACACACGTCTGCAACATGTTATAAAGGACCTTGACACAATCATCTTGACAAATCCTTTCTCACATAAGCAAGATAAAATTCTAAACCAAAACTCGCTACAATTAGAAGTGAACCTAAACCAACCAACACACTCTCATAATACCCAAGCAATCATAGTTCTTATCAATATCTTCATCTCAAAACATAAATTCCCTTGGCTTAAGTTATATTTTTTTTATCTTTAGACATCAGATACTCATTTAGGGATATGTCTAAGCATACAAACCCCCTAAAAAACATTATCGAAATGCTAGATTTAGTAATTGTGATTGTAGATTACCATTAAGAACAATAGAATCGGACCGAATGATTCCCACATTCAACCACACATAATTGATACATGACCTGGACTACTAGATGATATTAAGATTATCATACAACCATAAATATGTATGGTACCTATTCTATAAATTCTCATAAGAAAGGTGGTACGTGTAGAACCACTAAAATACTTTAAATATGTCATGTAAAATAACCAAGTTTTCCTAATCATCCCACTCAAGCAAGAGAACAACGCGGGATCGATACACCCGATCCACCACTAGGGATACACTCACAAAAGTGAAAACACACGTGAGCATAACTAGAATCATTCTCACAATCATGTACAAAATGAAATAGATGGTCACATAAGAATTTACGGAATAATTACTGAATAACACTAAAGGTTTTCCTTCGAAGAGCCGATACAACCATTTCCATTCAGTTGACTCCACATACTCTTCACATCATTACACTGAAACCCAAACTCTCAATACTAACAACAATCATAAACACTCTGACCATTCACCTCACTTTAAACAAATACTTTTAAAAGAAAACTTTTCTTAGGTACTTAACAATCAAAAGTAATAAACTTCATGACTTAACCCAACTGTAAGTCCTTTCAAATGCTCAATACCTGATACAATTGATTATTTCTCACCTTTCTAACTCATACCTTGACAAATATAAAACCACGAATGTAGACTTACAATGAAAAACTGAATTTTAAATTTAACCATATAATACAATCCCCTTATCTATCAACATTAGCTTGTACATTATAGATTATTATAAATTCATGGATCTTTGTTTATCATTGATCGCATCTCCATTGATATTACACTGTCTTTCGTTACGAATTCAATCGTACTCTTTTTTAAACTTTAAAACAAAAACAAAGCACTTATCATCACACTCGAGCTAATATCTTTACACTCCTTTTTCAAGTCTTTTCCAATAGATTTTAACCAATCTTATGGGCCCATGACACTATTAGCACAACCACATCTAAATGAATGAATTCACGTGTATGTGAATCCAATTATGTACCCCTTTGAAGATACGTCTTTACACTTTCCAATCAAATAAAATTATTGTTGCTCTCGCCTCTCTCTAAAGGTTGTACTACATACCAATATTTTTTCTTCATTATGACTAGATCTTTTAAATTCTATTCGAGTGGTGGCCCACCATCTCTTAAAACCTTCCATACAACAACGTTACTCACCAAATATTAGAAAACCACAATCTTAGATACTCGCAAGTCGTATTTACTATACAAAATTCGCTTACCCAACCATCTTACTATACAGTTGCATCCCATCATAATCCATCACAAACTCTGATTACCATAATGTTTAATTAGCCCTGGCTATCACTATGAAGTCAACATTTTCATCGACATGACACCTCAACACATGTGTACCCATTGAATTCAAAGGACTAACCCAATTTTATACGCACTTTCTTACTAAAATCTTCAATTGCCTTCACCCAAGTATACTCAATAGGACTTTCTTTATCCATAATCTTGTTATTCCGCTATCAATCCACTCCTTTATGGATTAAGATAATATCACATGTCCTCATACTACCATCTTTTTTCTTAACAAACAAGATAGGAGCACCCCATGGGAAAGCACTAGGATGGATGGAACCTTTATGTGGAGGCTCCTAGATTTGAGATTTAAGATCTCTTAATTCTGTTGAAGCCATGTGGTAAAGAGGAATGGATATGGGGCGAGTGTCAGGTCCCAAGTCAATGCAGAAATCTATATCTCTATCCGGAGGCATACCATGCAAATTGGTAGGAAACACTTCCTTGAATTCAGACACTGCAAGAATAGACTCAATAGAGGGAGAATCAACATCAACATCCCGAATATGATCCAAATACTCCCAACACACTTGCCCCACCAGTTTCCTAGCCTGCACGAAAGATATGACCTTAGTTGTCTTAGGCTTGTACACCCCTTTCCACTCTAGTTTTCCTACCCCGTATATCTAGAGTTACTAATTTAGTATTACAATTAAGCATAACATAATAGGGGGGACAACTAAGTCATGCCTAAGATTATATCAAGGTCAGTCATATCCAAAATAACCAAATCAACCCAAGTATGAAAATCCATAAACATGACAAGACATGTATGATATACATGGATGACTATGACCGACTATCGAGTTAGAAACATGGATGGGGGCATCAAGCACATCACAAACAACATCAAAACCCAAGGAAGACTGAACTTACACATATGAATAAGTAGAACTCGGATCAAACAAAGTATAGCGATCAAGTTACAAACAATAACAGTACCTATGATCACTGCATCAGATGCCTCAGCCTCGGTCTTGACCGGGAAGGCATAAAAATGAGCCATGTCATCTTTACAGTCAACCTTCTTGCCTGGTTGCACTGCTCCCCTACATGCAATATCATTTCCCGGGACTCCACGACCTCGCTGATTTCCTCCTCACCTACCTTGTGGATGTCTTCTACCATTACTTCCTGTACCACTGATCTGGTCTACTGTGGCATGGGGTCAGACATGAGCGGTTAGGACAATCTCTCCTCATATGTCCAGGTTCTTCACAATTGTAACACACTTAATAACTTAACCAAGTAAGCATCGCTACTATTGGAGTAGTCGTATCATGACCCTCTTTGACATACACTCAATCTAGGAAATCATAGTAGAGGTTCCAACCTCAATTTCGCAACATAATTACATCATTTACTAATCAACCCGTGCATATTATGACAACAATACTAAATGCAATTTCCAACGTAATTGTGTTCATTATCTAGTCGTCCCTTACCAAAATTCTTGAATGTTTTCACCTATAAGCTTGAATCTATAAATCTGACCTTAATCCCTTTATAAAACGACAAATTTGCTCTTCTAAACTGAAGCAAAGTGGAGTACCGTATTTGGATAAAACACAAAAATTTGGCCTTATATGCTGCAACAAATAAATTATGTTGCTCTATATTCGAGAACTCATTTCTACTCCTATCCCTCAAAGTTCAGGGTATATACTTCTCCACAAAGAAATCTATAAAATGTTTCCCAAAGTCATGAGTAGTGCATTTACTAGTCGACACTCAACATGAGACAACCACCACATTTGGTGTCTCCTTTGAACTGGTATATCATAAATTTAACACCAAATCGCTCTACTGTATCCATCTTATGAAGAAAATCGTGACAATCAACAAGGAAATCATAAGATCTTCAGATTTAGTACCAACGAATAATGGAGATATCAACTTTAAGAACTTAATAAAAAATTATGTTGGTCACTAGTCTTTACATGCCCACATTGAATCGGGGAAACATACTTATTTGGAAGGACGCATCCTCTCTTGCTAGTGCTGGTGTTACCACTTCTGTTTCTCTAGTTCTGACCATAGAGAAGAAGGAAAGATATTACTTTGTGTCACCTAGATTAATTGGATCAATTAATAGCACGAAAGAATTAAAAAATGAGTTTTCCTAATGTCATATAGTCTCTTAAAGAAAAGTACAGACGTCTCCGTACCGTTCCGCAAGACTCTACTAGACTGTTTTGGTACAATGAGGTCAACGGACCTAGGGCTCTCATACAAACTTTGTCACGGCTTAGACCGTCGTGATTGGCACCCACACTAATCCTCCGATGGGTGAACCATTATTTCAACCCGACTAAACAACTTAACGATAAACTAGACATTTAAAGATACGAAAGTAGGTTTAAATGTGTAAATAAATATGGAGTTCCCATAAACTTCAAAAGTTTCAACAAAACAACTACCAATACTATTGCGGAAAACAACTCCTAAAACCCGAAAGTCATTATACCAGAACTCTAAATTCAACAAGTCTAAGAAAAAGGGGTACGACCCCAACCAAACATAAGAAATATCTAAACACTAGTCTGAGTCTGAAGAGAATGGACTAAACAAAAGAGGACCCATGACAGCTTGGAAGAACTAGCTCACCCTTGAATACGGTCTCGATCAGTTATCTCCTAGATGAGGTCGATCATTAACTGCCTGAAAATGCCCTGTACTGAACAAAGAACGAGCAAGTGTCGTATCAGTACACAACCAGAGTATACTGATATTATCACGCGGATACTTTAATAAGCAAATTATTGGCCAGCAATCACAACACAACAAACACACATATGCAAAATACATAGATCCATTATTATTTCAAGAGAAACATACAGTTCCCAATCAACGAAAAATAGACATGAAGGTATTAATCGCAGTGGTCTTCTCATGGAACCCACCCCCAAACTGTTAGTGTGTCGGAACGTGACACCAGATCCAATATACATGTTTCGGAATGTGACATCCAATCCAATATATGTGTCAGAACGTGACACCCGATCCAATATATGTGTCAAAATGTGACACCCAATCCAATATATGTATCAGAACGTAATACAACAATCACAACCAAACCCATAATGAATCATGCTCATAGTCATACAATCAAGTAATTGGTTCATGAAATGTAATTGTTCATATACATATACTCATTTGCATTAGATTCAGTTCACATTTCCTTATTCACATACATGCATGCATACAATGAAGCAATTAATAATGTATATCACACAAATAGGAAATTAAATCATCACCTTCCACCAAACCAAGCTTGAATCCTCCTGAGTCACTTGAGCCTTCTCTTTCCGGATGCTTTAAGCTTGTTTATGGTCTAAAATGAGTAATTTAACATAAGAATCAATAAAAAAGGCATAATTACCCGGTTAATAATCAATCTATCAGTCCTAGGCCAAACCCAAGATCCTAATGTTCAATTAGGGATTTTCCACCATTAACTTCAGGCCAAAACCCGCCCCCAACGATAATTATCCAAGATTTTAAGTTCTAAGAATTTAATTATGGATTAGGGGAGTAATAATCTTACCTTTAGCACTAGAAGTCGTGGAAAACTTTCAAGACAATGCCCTTGGTCGTCCCTTAACTCTCAAGAACGAAGTTTGCAAAAAATAACATTTTTTGGAGTTTTTCTTTGATTAATGTCGCAACTGCCACAACAGTACCCAACCCGCCATAGCGGCCCCGCTCTGTAGGCTTGCACAGAGACAGAAAGTTGGAATTTGAGTTCCAAGCTCCCATTTTACAACACACCTTCAACCCTAGACGTTCAAAAACTACCATTTCAGTCAAGCTAAGATCAGTTTCGGGAGTTCTACTCGCCCGAAATTCATGTGATGAAATTTATAATTACCCCCCCCCCCCTCTTTCATTCCTAGATTTCCCCAGACCTCACCAAACTCAGATTTCGTCCAGGTCTGGCCTAGGATTTCCAAGTTACTACTTGAAAGCTTTCTGATCCAAATTCATTACCCATTGGATTTTCCATAACGACGCGAACATGTCGTTGCAACAAAGTACAACTCTATCTCATCAAACTACAACTTCACAGCAAGAGTGAAATTCTCATATATGGCAATTTCATCGTCATACACGAAACATTCACCATCATCCAATCACATTTATAACAAAAAAATGTGGCATACCTTGAGGAGGTGGCAAAGGGTTAGGAATTGATGGCAAATGAAGAAGACAGAGATGCAAACGACGAAAAAGATGAAGCTTCAGAGGAATTGATGGTGCTTCATATCAATTTTGTCAATCTCAATCGGCTGCTCGCTTCAGATGACGACGTCGAAAGAGGGATGAGCCTTTTGGAATTTGGGTATTTTGGACATAAAATGGGTTTAGCTATAGCCTGTAGAGAATGTTGGGGGTATTTTAGAATAAAAAGTATATTTAATGAAATGGTCTATTAGATTTTTAAGTAATTCTCATTAATGGGTCAACTTTTACCGACTAAATTCAATTCCCGCTAATAATTGATGGTAAAACATAATTTAGCTTCATTTATTGTATTGCCATTAAATATTTGTTGCTAAAAGTGATTTTTTGATAGTTGTGGTTTATACACTCGTGAGAAATGTGGTTTTCCAAGGTAAGCTTTGAAGTGACTACTGTTATTGTTTCTATTAGTTTAAGATGTGCATCTAGCAAGGGTGGTCTCAACAAGTTTGGGGCCTGAAGCCAAATTTTATAAAGAGGCCCTATTATTTTATAAATTGAATAATTATATCATACTTAGTGTAATCTTACAAATGAGGTATGGAGAGACACGATATATGTAGAAATTATGAAGTAAGAATGCAAAAGTGTAAATTTTCAATGAAAATTATGTAATATAAAGTTAAAATAATTAAACATGACTAAAAAAATTTAAAAATATGATGATACTGAAATAGTATTGCGGTGAATTTGATAAGTTGACAAATAATATTAAATAGTATTGATTAGTTTTAGTGCTTTAAATTTGAATAAGATGCCAAAACAAATTTTATCTTTTTATAAATACACAACAATAGATTTTACATAATGTAGAATGTTTGAACATTTGAGAGACTTCACAATATTCAATAATGAAAGAAAAAAAATAGTGAAAGGACAATAAAGAGAATTAAGTATAAGAACACAATATTGTTGGTTCATGATAATCGTCAGAATATAAATGAGCTAGACAGTAAAATATATAGTCACATGCGAAACTAGAAAGGATAGTACAATTAACTAGCCACATAAGAATCTAGAAAAGACTACTGCAATCAACTAGCCACATAAGAATCTAGAAAAAAATACTACAATCAACTAAACAATATTCAATTTCTCAATTATATTTTCAAAATAATTTTTCTTTTCTTCAAATTTATCAATACATGAAATTTCTGTTAACAGGGGGCCCAAAAAAATTGAGACCCCAAGCGATTGCTTTAGTGTCCTTATGGTTGAGACGACCCTGAATCCAACTAACCTTTTATAATTGTGTATTCACTAATAGTTTATATGTATGTTTTATTGTAGTGTTAATACACCTATCTATTACATATGATGCATGATTTAGATGTTTGGTTATATTTTCGGCAAAAGACATAAATTACCCCCTAAACTTATCACCAAAAATTAGTTACACGCTTATACTATTGTGATGACCTATTACACACCTGAATTACTTAAAGTAAATTTATTTCAACCTTGATGCACATAAGACCAGTCACATGATGAGAAAGTGTTTCACACTCGCACCACGTCATCACCATGTCACTTTCACATCAATAATTACGTCAGATTTTAAAAAAAAAATCATGTCATCCAATTTCTTCTTCTTCCTTATACACCATCAAACCCACCATTAAATTACTACCATTGTTGCTATTATCATCAAATTCACTTCTCCATCATCGTAAATTTCACCACCCATAATCAAATTCACCGCCAAAATCTATTCACAGTCATTGTCATCATAAAAAATCGATAACAAACATCATAAATTTAACTAATTAACCATTAAACTCATATCACTATCATTGAAATTCATCACAATCATAATCATAAATTCACCATCCACATCAAAATCACAAGTTTCATTGTCATTATCGAAATTAAAAGTCAGACCATCACTGATCTTTCACCCATCACCAAACCCACCACAAAAATTATCACAATATAAAAATTTCAATTAAGCTCAAAGAGGAGAATTGTGAAAAGTTGCAATATTTTAATTGTAAAGATTTTAGTCGAACAATTGAAAATTAGTGCTTGATTTACTATTACTTATTTTGAAATAAATCTAGAGAGAATTTTTATAAGAGAGAAGAAGGATCTATAAATATAGATTAAAAAATTAAATTTCGTACATAAACCCAAAAATTTTTTACACAAAAAAGGCAGATGGGATTTTTTTTTTAATTTCAAATGCTCACAATCAACAAAAAGACACAAAAATAAATTGAATAATCCGTTTTTGACTTGACGAATTTGATATGGAAATAGTGTTTGTGATAAGAAAAAAATGGAGGAAGAAGAAAGATAGGGTAAGGTGAAGGAGAAGGGTGGGGGTGGGAAAAAATTAGTCATTTTTTTACTCAAACGTGCCTTTTTATTTAATTTTATTTCCATGTCAGCTTCGAGGGGGGTATTAAATTCACTTTTGAATAATATAAGTGTGTAATAGATCGCCTCAATAGTTTAAATGTGTAACTGACTTTTTAATACAACTTCAAGGGTAAATTTATGATTTTTCCGTATAATTTATATGGCCTACCTGTTCTGCATTTATTAGTGGTTGAGCGTTGATTAAGAATTGTGGCAATTCAAATATAATTCATTAGGCAAGCTCACATGGATTTGTTTTTATCACCTGTACTCCATGATATATTACTAGTACAAAATAATTATCCAAAAATTTGTTTTTATACTCGATCATTTAGAGTACTTGATTATTACACACTACAATAAAAATAACTTTCAGCAATAATAAATATACACATTAATAAAGAGCTAAAGTCTTTACCAACATTATTAAGTGTCATTAGACCCAAAATGGCTAAAGGCTTTGGAGACATATAAAAAGAGTGTACTTAATTATTGCTTAAAATACATATTTAGCGGCAATTAAATTTTTGTTGTTAACTTATTACCGTTTAAGATCATTTTTTCTATAGTAACAGTACCAATAATTTGTTTTCATAACAAGTTAAACAACTATTGAAACCCATAGAACAGACACAAATATTTTTTAGTAAAATACATAATTACATGAGGTGTATTATTTCCTGCATGGATGTGTATGTACCGGTAACTAATACTATGATCCCCATTAGAATTATAAATCCTATTATTACTATCTCATATCCAAGTTTGTTGTGAGTGCCTAAAATCTTCAAGTAGCACAAACATGGTACCAAAATAGAAGTTGTGACACTAAGAAATGCTCCAACTAGTGATATGAGATACCCAAAGAAGGGTATAGTTAGAGCCAGAGTGACACTGCTTATCATTAATATAGTCCTGTTTAGGTAGCTAAATGATTTTTTGTCACAATATGACTGCAAACGCTCCTCAAGTCTGTTAATAATTGGTGTCATCATTAATGCATACTTGGCTATTGGATTGATCAAAGCAGTGTATATAGCCAATTTTGAGCTAAATTTTTCCGGTTGAAGGTTCAATGTGATTTGTGATTCCAGATCAGAACCGAAGATTAAGTATCCCATAATTGCTATTGATGCATAGGTTACGGTAGAGAACACAAAACACACAAGCATTACCTGCAAGATTAATACATCAAAGTCAAATACTATTTGTCACAGTAATTAATAATGAAATTTTTTGATTAGTTTATTTACCTTTGAAAATTGGTTTTGGTTTTTCATTGAGGTGTATAGAGTTGGAAAAACAGGATGGGCACAATAACAGAAGGCATGTAAGCTAAAAGATGTAGGGGTTCCTCCCCAATTCACAACTACTCCACTTTTATGAAATCCAATACCATCATACATTGCTTCCCAGAAAATCGCACCAATAATCACGAGAGTAGCTAATACTGCAGAGGCTGATACATACGCAAGAATGCTCATGTTCTTTAACAATACCGTTGGCAATATGACGAGAGCAACAATCAACACAAAACTTTGTTTTCCACCAAATTGGATTCCCCAAAACTCAAAGTTCACTTCTGGTAACAGATTATGCAAGTTGTCCCCTGAAAGAATTAGAAAACCTGTTGCAACCATGTAAAGTTCAAGATTCATAAAAACTGAAACCAATATTCTTCCTGATGTTCCAAATGCACGATCACCAATGTCGGGATAACTTGTAATAGTTGTATCAAAATCCATACATCTCTTTATTAATATTGATGTGTAGAAAGTTACACATGCAATTAGAAGAAGAAGTATCATGCTTAACCACCCTCCTGATGATAACGCGTATGGAGTCGACAAAATCCCAACTCCTGAGGAAACAAAAAATTCACATTTGATTCTCTACCAAAAAAAAAAACTAAACAAATGTTTCTACTATGCAAATGTACCACATAATGGTGAATTGTTCAAAGAATCCTGTGAACCTAAAATTGAAGTTTATCAATTATAGTGCAGGGGACTGAGGATAGTGGGCAAAGTTTAGTCTCATTTCAAAAATATTGAAAATTTTTATGATGTTAGTTTGATTCTCATATGCCAAATCAAGTAAACAGATTGGAACAATAAATTTTTAAGGAATGCCACTTACATATATCTAAAAGTGCTTCAATTTTAAAAATTTTATTTTATCTTCAATATGATCTTATAACAAAGGAAATGTTAACGTTATATTCCCTCTGTTTAATTTATTTGACGCATTTCCCTCTTTAATTTTTTTTTTAATGACACTTCTTTTTCATAACTCTTTTAACTTTTATTCCACGTGACATGTTTAAGATCACAAGATTGAAGGATATATTAATACATTTCACATATCTTAAGTTTAAGACAATAAAATTCAGGAAACCTTCAAACTCTTTGTAAAATAAAAATATAATCACTCGTTTCACAAAGAATGACCCGGTTTGACTTGGCACGGAATTTAAGAAAATAAAGAAAACTTTTGAATATTGTGGTCAAGAATTATAGTTATGTCAAATCTACAAAATTGTTCTTTAATTTTGTGGCCTTAAACATGTCACGTGAAAAGTTAAAATTAAAATGTTACCAAAAAAAGAAAGAGGTCATTTTTCTTAAACGGAGGAAGTATCAAACAAATTGAAATGACAGGGATAATATTTAAAATTTCAAGCCGAAGGAATCCTTTGGAAAGTATCAAAACTCTTGTTTTCTACTCGTATGAATAAAAACATCGCCATATATAATTTTAAAAGATGAAACAAAAGTTGTAAAAAAAGGAAGAAAAAAAAAAGGGAAGAAAGCAAAGAATTAGGAAGAACCTGATAGAGCATTGAGTCCATGAAAAGTTGTTTTGAGAAAGGATGTTTTGCCATTGCTAAATAGTCTATCTGATGCAATTCCCTTCTCAGCTTTATCACAGTCATCAGCCAGCATGGGTAAGGAAAGAGAGTTGTCATTTTCTCTTTTGGTTTCCATTTTCAACAAAGAAGAAAAAAAAGGAGATGGTACCTGTGAGTTGTGATTGACCACATATATATAATAAAATAAAATAAAATATATTGTGTTTTATCAAATGCTTTAAAACTTGTACAATTTCATTTACTTTGCTTTATCTGCATGGCAACAACCATTAGTAATTTCAGTTTTGACACATTGTACATGTGAAAATTGAAAATAATTTAGTGGACTTCGACGTGACTTCTCTTGTCAAAATTTATTCCTCTTATAATTGATATTATTTGTTTTTCTATCTTTATTTCCATGATTCATAATGTTTTCTGACTTTTCAATATATACACCTCATAATTATTTTCTCGAATCAGGTATGCTTCGCCTTTAACGCGAAGCGATTTAACATAAGGAGAAACTACACAATATAGCAAACATATACTATACTTTATTATAATACTCAACAATAGTTTAATATTTTTAATGTTTACGAATATACTATTAATTTTATAGCAATAGGTGAATTTATATACACTTAGCATATTATACGACATATATCAAGCTAATGCCCAATTATATTCAATTTCTCTCTCTCTCTCACTCTCTCTCTCTCACACACAGATATTACCTTTTTCTCTTTACTTATTTCAAAATCAAATCAAACTCTAGTACTTCCTTCCCAAAATAACGGTTTTGAATCAAATCATACTCTAATTTCATTTTCTTCCTAAATTGTGACTTTAAAAATGAATATCCATCAGCGTTAGAGTTATATAGAATCGGGTAACTTCTATTTAGTTGTTTCAAATTATTAATTTTTGAGTTTAGTATTTTTCTTATTTTTGTATTTGTATCATTGAATTCAATTCAACTTATTCAATTTCAATTAGGGTTAATCAAAAGGAACTTCTAAAATTGATACTTTAATGGTGGAGCAATGGAGGGTAATAAGAGGTACTCCAATATAATGATCATTATTTGGATGTTTCTCTTTTTTGGCAATCGAGATGCAAATAAAGATTTCACAATAATTCACACCGACGCAACAACTTAGTCAAGATCAAAGGTCAAAGTGGGTCAAGAGAAAAGAAAGTGTTGAACTTTAAAAATCTTAAAAAATATCCAATAGAGGAATCTGGAAGAAGAGACATTGTATCATACCTTTCAACAATGCATTTGTATTCATACTTTTTTTGGAACACATCTATTGTATACATGTTCATTGTTTTAACACGTACTTTAAAATCTTGGATAGTTTCATTTAATATGCCTTATATGCATGGTAACAATCACTAGTAGTTTCAATTTTGACACATTGTACATGTGAAAATTGAAAATAATTGAGTGGACTTCAGCGTGACTTCCCTTGTCAAAATTTATTCCTCTAATCCTCTTATAGTTCGCATTATTTGTTTTTCTAACTTTGTTTTTCGTGATTCGTAATGTTTTCTTACTTTTCAATATATACACCACTTAATTATTTCATCGGACCAGGTATGTTTCTCCTTTAACCCAGATCGATTTAACATAAGGAGACACTACACAATATAGCAAACATATACTATACTTTATAATACTCAGCTATAGTTTAAAACTTTGAATGTTTACGACTATACTATTAATTTTATAGCAAAAGGTAAATTTATATAAATTTATCATATTATACGGCATATATCAAGCTAATGCTCAATTATATTCAATCTTACTCTCTCTCTCCCCTTACCTTTTTCGCTTTACTTATTTCAAAATCAAACCAAACTCCAGTTATGTTTCCTTCTCAAAATTATGATTTGAATCAAATAAAACTCTAATTTCATTTTCTTCCTAAATTGTGACTTGAAGGTGAATATCCATCAACGTTAGAATTACATAGAATCGGGTAACTTCTATTTAGTTGTTTCAAATTATTAATTTTTGAGTTAATTTTTTATTCTTTTTGTATTTGTATCTTTGAATTCCATTAACTTATTCAATTTCAATTCGGGTTAATCACAAGGAACTTCTAAAATTGATAGTTTAATGGTGGAGCAGAGGAGGATTTCAAAGGTAATACAATATCATGCTCATTCTTTTGATGTTCCTCTTTTTTAGCAATTGAGATGCAAACAAAGTTTTCACAATAATTCATACCGACGCAACAACTTAGGCAAGATCAAGAGTTAAAGTATGTCAAGATAAAACAAAGTGTTGAACTTTCGAAATCTTCAAAAATATCCAATAGAGAAATCTGGTAAAAAAGGCATTGTATCATACCTTTGAACTATGTATTTGTATTCATACTTCTTTTGGGACACATGGAATGACCGGGTTCCGTATTTATGAAGAGCCAACGGGGGAAATATTTGGGTTGGAAAACTCTTTCGTAGTAATTGAATTTTTCTCAACCTAGTCCAGATTTGGACGAAATCAGAGTCTTTGAGGTGTGGGGAAATCTGGTAAGAATCGGGTAAACATTTTATGATTTTGATTACATGAGTAGTTAGATAATTTGTTAAAGAATTCGTATGACTCTTTACAGAATTTAATTCGGGTGTGTAGAACCTTGAGAATTGATCTTAGCATGAAAGGTATTTTCTGAGTGCCGTGGGTTAGAGGTGTGTTGTAAAATGGGAATTTTGTAATTCTTGAGATAACTCTCTGTCTCAGGAATCCCGCCTTGGCGGGCATTTCGGTCATTGTGGTGTCGCCGTAGTGGCAGGGTGATGACCGTTGTGGCGGGCAGGACGCGAATTAAAGTCGTTAATAAACCCCTAAACGACCTCATTATGCACTTTTAAGCTAAGTAAGGAACCCCAGGCTACTCCTACTCCTTTTTCACCATTCTTGAGGTTAAAGATAAGTTTTTCACTCCCCGGATCTATTTTTTATCCGTAGAACATAATAGCACGAGTTAATAATGATGGGGAAGGGTTTTGATATAGATTCTATGGTGGAAACAACCCTAAATTGGATTATTAGGAATCATGGGTTTGATTTAGGGTTCATAGAATTGTTAGTAATCCGGGTAAGTAATGATTGATTACTGATTTTTGTATTATATTGATTGTTTGTACACCAAGAACAAGCGGAACAAATCCGAAAAACAAAGGATCAAGTTTCTTAGGGTTTTAATCTTGTTTCGAGGTAGGTGATGGTTGTGATTGTATGATTGTGTTATGTATTCTTGTTATTGCTTTATTATGATGCATGTATGTATGCGAATGTTGAATTGTTGAATCCACACTTATTGAAAATGAGATAGATGAATGATTATATGACATGAATCACTATTGATTGTATAACTTGAAAGTATACTTATGTTTGTGATTGTGGTGTGTTAATGGATCGGATTGTCACGTTTTGAAATAACTAACATGAATCGGATTGCCACGTTACGACATTACTAACTAGGATCATATTGCCACGTTTCGACAAAAAAATGAAATTGGATTTCCACGCTCCGACGTAAAAATGGGATCAAATTTCCATGTTCCGTCATAACTATGAGATTGGGTACCACATTCCGGTGCACTAACAGTTTTAGTTTGGGTTCAATGAAGAACCAACTACTTGTGATAAATGTAAAATTGTTGAAGCATGTGATACTCAATATTGTATATGTTCGATATATTTGATGATTATATTGTTGTAATTAACTTGTTTATGTTGCACTCAGTGGGATAGCCGTGTGATCCTACTAGTACACGGTGGGTGTGTACTGATACTGCACATGCTCTTATTTTTGTTGAGTACAGGGCATCTTCTGACGGCTATTGACATACCTCGCTTAGAAAATCTATGATCACTGCATTCGAATTCAAGGGTGAGCCAGCATCGTCTGGGCTGCTTTGGATTTCTTTTAGGTCTATGTCCACATTTCGAACTTAGACTGGTTCTTAGATGTTTTATGTTAGTTAGGGTTATGACCCTTATTTTTTGGCTTGATAATCGTTAGTGATTTTGGTACATTTACTTTTAGTATCTAGGTTTTTACTTCCGCATTTGTTTAGTTAGACCTTTAGAATCCTTGTTGAATTTTATGAAAACCTCTTACTTAATTTATTTAACTTGCTTTCGTAACTTAAATATCTTAGTTATTACTTTTATTTCTTGGGTTTAAGTTGTAGTAATTGTTCTTCCACCGGAAGGTTAGTGTAGGTGTCAATCAACACGGTTTGGATCATGACAAAGTTGGTATAAGAGCCTAGGTTTGTTGATCTGGATGTACCAAAATGATTCTACTAGAGTCTTGTAGAAATATACGGGGACACCTTTACTTTTCTTCGAGAGGCTATAGGACTTTAGGAAATCTCAATATTTTTCTCTTATCTCCTTTCGTGCTACAACTTGGGTCCAATTGGTATCTGGGTGATACAAATTGGTATCTAACCTTCTTCACTCTTTTGTCCGCAGATGATTAATACAATATTCAACGGTGTTCGTCATATCGCGCCCGTCAATGCTCCAACTGAGAAACTTGTAGCGAGAGGTTGCGATTGAGGTAGGGGTAGAGAAAGATCTAGTTGTAGAGGTCGTGGAATAGTAGCGCCTATTGGGAAAAAGGTACCGGTTGAGAATGCTCTTTTGAATGAGAACCCTCATACGCATAATGAGGAGTTATAAAAGGATATTGATGTTGGAGATGTTGAGGAAGTTGGACATGAGGAAGAGGTTCCAGCGGAGACTACAGTTGTTGAAGGGTTTGGTTGGCCTGGAATGCTCCTCGCTTTCCAAGCAACTCAGGCTCCCGCCAATCCTCCTAATGCTAGCACTGCTCCTAAGGTGAGTAAAACGGGAGGTAATCATGCTTTCTTGCGTCCTTTGTTGGGTTCTGTTATTATTGGCAATGAGCATGACATGCTGACTACGTTTCTAAAGATTAAGCCTCCGGTATTTCTTGGTTCTAAGAGTGAGGATGTGTATGAGTTCATTCTGGATTGCTATGAGAGGCTGTATAAATTGGGTATAGTTCACCAACATGGGGTTGAGTTTGTGTCTTTTCAACCTCAAGGTGAGGCTAAGCAATGATGAAGAGCTTATATGGAATATAGATCTTCTATTTTACCTCTACTCACTTGGATCGAGTTTCATACTTTGTTCTTGGAGAAATATATGTCTAGAACATTGAGAGACCGCAAGAAAGATGAGTTTATAGCCTTGAAGCAAAGTGGTATGAATGTGGCTACTTATGAGGCCAAGTTCAATGCTTTTTCTAGATATGCTACTCAATTGGTGACTACATACGATGAGAGAATATGCTTATTTATTAGGGGACTAAATTCTGAATTGCAAGTATTATCTGTCCATATGACTTCTTCATGGAGGAGCTTCAGTGAGGTGACATATTATGTTAATAAAGTGGAGGAGGTGAGATGAGACGGTCAGACTAAGGCGTTGGCTAAGAAATCCAAGAATGCTGAAAATTTTCAGGGCTCCTATACTAGAGGATCTGGTAGACTAATGATGGAAGCCAAGCCAATTCAGTCCGATATGTTCTCCTCTATAGGTAATTACTCAGGAACTCCATCTTATAATTTTTAGGATAGCAAGGGAGTCACACCTTCAACGGGCAACAGAACATCTTTTGATCGTACTTGCTACAATTGTGGAGAACCTGCGCATGTGAGGAGAGATTGTCCTCATTCGCGTGTATTGGATTCTGCACAATAGCCATCTAGAGAAGTGGAACCCGCGGGAATGGTAATAACGGTATAAGACGTCCACAAGGTGGGTGATGAGGTAATCAACAAAGTCGTGCAGGTATAGGAAATGGTGGTGGAGGCAGAGGTAACGTACAACCATGCAGGGAGGTAGCTCGTCAAGATGATAAGGCTTAGTGTTATGCTTTTTTGGGAAATAATGAGGTTAAGGCATCAGACGCGGTGATCACATGTACTGTTCTTGTTTGTGACCGGATGACTAATGTGTTGTTTGATCCGGGTTCTACTTATTCTTATGTATCCGTGATATTCTCCTTAGAATTTGATATGATTTTTTATGTTCATAATTCCCCTATTCATGTTTTTCCCCTGGTTGGAGAGTCAGTCATAGTTACTCATGTCTATCGTGCTATCTTATTTTGTTTATGGGTTTTAAGACTTTGACTAATTTGATTATTTTGGATATGATTGACTTCAACATAATCTTAGTCATGACTTGGTTTTCCCCCTATTATGTTGTGTTAAATTGTAATACAAAGTATGTGACTTTAGGAATTCCGGGAAGGAAAAATTAGAGTGGGTTTGGTGTACAAGTCTAATCAAGCTAAGATTATATCCTCCATTCGGGCTAGTAAATTAGTAGAGCATGGTTGTTTGGCTTATTTGGCCCATATTAGGGATGTTGATATTGAGGCTCCATCCATTGAGTCTATTCCTATGGTGTCTGAATTTAGTGAAGTATTTCCTAATGACTTGTCTAGTATGCCTCCGGATATATATATAGATTTCTGCATTGATTTAGAGCCTAGTACTCGTCCCATTTTCATCCCTCCATATCGCATGGCTCCGGCAAAATTCAGAGAGGTTAAGGCTCAAATCCAAGAGTTCCTTGATAAGAGATTTATTCACCCTAGTGCTTCCCCGTGTGGTTCTCCAGTTTCTTTTGTTAAGAAGAATTATGGTAGCATGAGAATGCGTATAGATTATCGACAATTGAATAGGGTCACTATTCAAAACAAGTATCCTTTGCCTCGAATAAATGACCTTTTGACCAATTGCAAGGGTCAACAATTATCTCTAAAATTGCTCTAAGATTCGGTTACCATCAATTGAAAATTAGTCCTGAGGATGTGCCCTAGATGACATTTAGAACTCGATATGGGCACTATGCGCTTTTGGTTATGTCTTTTGATTTGACCAATGCACTTGCATCTTACATGAATTTAATGAATGGGGTGTTCAAATCATTTCTCGATTTGTTTGTGATAGTATTTATTTGTGATATTTTGGTCCATTCAAAAAGTGAGAAAAAACATACCGACCATCTTCGTACTATTTTGGGTGTCCTTGGGAGACAAAAGTTGTATGCTATATTTTCTAAGTGTGAATTTTGGTTAAATCGATTGCATTTTTTGGTCATGTAGTCTCAAAGGAAGGGGTAATGGTAGACCCTCAAAAAATTGAGGTGGATAAGAATTGGGTTCGACCTAGCTGTGTGACGGAAGTTAGGAGTTTTGGGGACTCGCTAGCTATTATCGTCGGTTTGTTAAGAATTTTTCTTTCATTTCTACTCACTTGACTAATTTGTCCAAAAAAGAGATACCTTTTGAATGGACTGAAAAAAGTGAGGAAAGATTTCAAAATCTCAAGACTCTCTTGACCACCGCGCCCATCCTAGTATTACCGGTTGAAGGTAAAGATTTTATTGTTTGTTGTAATGCTTCACATTATGGTTTGGGTAATGTGTTTATGCATGATAAGAATGTTATATCTTATGCATCGCATCAATTTAAGGTGCATGGGAGAAATTATCCAGCGCATGATTTGGATTTGACAGTGGTAGTGTTTACTCTTAAGATTTGGTGACATTACCTATATGGCGTTAAGTGTGAAGTGCTTATAGATCATCGTAGTTTGCAACATGTGTTCACTCAAAATGATCTAAGCTTGAGACAACATAAGTGGATGGAGTTACTTAAAGATTATGATGTGATCATCCAATGTCATCCAAGCAAGGCTAATGTGGTGACAGACGCTTTGAGTCGAAAAATGGTTAGTATGGGTAGTTTAGCTTTCTTGAGTGTATCCAAGCGACCTTTGACCAAAAATATTCAGACATTGGAGTCTAAATTCATGCAATTGGACATCTCGGAAAGAGGTGCGGTGTTAACTAGTATTGAAGTGAGGGCCACATTCATTGATGAGATCAAGGCCAAACAATTCTGAAGATAGGAATTTGGAGGAGCTTAGAACGAATATTGTGACGGGTAAGGCACAAGAGACCACTCTTGATGCGAATGGTGTACTCAACTTTAAGGGGAAAATATGTGTTCCTAGACACTACAACAAATTTGATTATCAGGGAAAAATTATTTCGTCATTTATAAATCATATTTCGTCACTAAATATCTTGTGAGATGAAATTAATTCGTCAGTCAATCGTCACTAAATGTGTGTCTCGAAAAGTATACAAAGACGATTTCGTGCTTCGTTGCTAAAAATATTATTTTAACTAAAAAAAGAAAAATTGTCCCTAAATGCTTAAACATTTGTGACAAATTTATTTGTCGAAAAAAGTATTATTTTTTTTGTAGTTAATAGTATGTTTTGTCACTAAAAATGTTATTACTACTGACAAAATTTTATCGTCGCTAATTAGTTTACTTCAATTAGTGACAAAATCAATTGTCTCTAACGTTATATGTGCTTCTTAGTTGAACAAAATTTAATTTCGTCACTTATGACTATATTTTATATACAAAAAATTATTTTATTCTTATCTAGGGATAAATTTATCATTATAAAAATGGTGAGTTTTTCTATGGTATACATGTATCTCGATAAAAATGGTGAGTTTTTATATGGTATACATGTATCTCGCATTATGCTTTCTTGGGGAATCGAACTCACAACCTTAAGGTTGAAAGTGAAGAATGCTTACCATCTGGCTAAATCTTTCTTGTCTCTCATTTTATTTTATTTTTAACTTCATTCACTTCTTTTGAATTTAAATTTTATAGAAATAATATATTATATGATTATTTATACTCATACATAAATGCATGAAATCTACTACCCACAATTCATTCAAATGTAGATTATCTTTTAATTAAACAATATATTTTTAAAAAATATCTTTAAATATAAGAAGTATTATTCTGTCATTTTATTTATTTATTTTTATAAATTTTGAAAAGTACTCAGTACAATTATAAATTTATATAAAATTACACTTTCAATTTTATTAAAAAATTGAATAATTGGTTCAATTTGATCAGTAAATCAATTGTTTTGAAAAAAACATTGATACCCATAACTATAATACTTAATCATAATATATTTGAAATCCTACTTGGTTCATTTCCTTTATTTTTTAGTTCAATTTTCACACTGATGAAAAAGTTAATAGAAATTCATGAAATATTTCGCAACTTTGAGAAGTCTAAGTTTGTAAATCGATGTTATTTTTATAGTTTCTCTACATACGTATGTGAAATTACTATTATATATGTACATATTTATAGACAAAAGAAAATAGATCGACTTAGTCTATGCAGTTTATCAATCTCAAATCAATAGACACACAATAAATAGCAAAAAGACTTGAAAAATTATTTTTTTTATCGTCTTTATTAATGAAAGTGTATCAAATAAAAAATAAAAATGTGAAAACAACAAATATTAGTGATCTAGTGGTAGAACTGTACCCCACTCACAATACTTATAACCTGGACTTATTTTTCAAATGATGCATTTTATAATTTAAGAAATTGATGTATTGAACTTTTTCATTTTTACAAAATCGACAGAATTAGTTGGTTTTAGTATTTTTCCTCGACAATTAATGAATGGACTCTATCTATTTCTTATGAAACACTTGTATTATTCCTTTTGTAAGTTGTCACTTGTAATTATAAACAATTGTAGCCACAAAATTGTATTTAGCTATGAATTTTTTCATAGCAAATGATTGAATTAGTCACTATAAATTTTAAGTCGTCGCTATTTAACATATTTGTGGCAATTTTTATGTTGTCACTAAATCGCAAACTAATTGAGACAATAAAATCTTTGTCACCAATTACTTATATTATTAGTGACAAAAATAAATGTCATAATTAAATTTAAATTTTTACAGCTAAAACTTATAATATTTAACTACAAACTCTAATTTGTCGATATAGTAACAACATATTTTTTAGATGAATTTTTTTATGTCCAAAAATTAATAAATTTTAAGATAAATTTTTTTATCCTGAATTAGATACATTATTAGTGACGAAATAATGTATCACCGATAACTTTAAATTCGTGACTAACACTACATAAGAAATGACGCCAATTAATTTTTTGGTGGGAAACATTAGTGGAAAAAACTTTACTACGAATTTTCATGTTTCGTCACTAAAAGTATGTGTCTCATATGTTTAAGCACAAAAAGTAAGTTTTGTCACTAAAAGCGAACAATTAGTGACGAATTTGATGTCGTAACTAATAACTGCATAGCTAAATATTATATTTGTCGTGGTGAGAGTAGATAGCTTGATTGGGAAATTATTGGCAGAGGCTCACGGTTCACGATATTCTATTCATTCGGGTGTGAACAATATGTGGTAGTCGAGTATGAAGAAAGACATAGAGGAGTTTGTGGCGAAGTGTCAAAACTGTCAACAAGTATAGTATGAATATTAAAGGCCTGCAAGTTTTCTTAAAAGAATGTCATTTCCGGAATGGAAGTGGAAAAGAATATTCATGGTTTTTGTGGTTGGTCTTCCCAAGACCTTAGGGAAGTTTGATTCACTTTGGGTAGTGGTTGATAGATTGACTAAGTCAACCCATTTTATGCCGGTAAGAATAGACTATAATGTTGAACAATTGGCTAAAGTGTTTGTTGAAAGAGATAGTGAGGTTGCATGGAGTGCCCTTTTCTATCATCTCAGATCGTGGTACCCAATTCACTTCCAAGTTTTGGAGGATATTGCACGATGAATTGGGCACACAACCAACTTTTAGTACAACCTTCCATCCGCACACAGACGGGCAGTTAGAGAGGACGACTACTCAAGTGTTAGAAAACAAGTTGAGAGCATGTGTGATTGATTTTGGAGGACACTGAGATAAATTCTTACCGTTGTGTGAATTCTCTTATAATAATAGTTATCACTCCAGCATAGATATGGCATCATTTGCGGCACTCTAAAGGATGTAGATCACCCATATGATGGTTAGAGGCTGGAGATGTGAAACCTTAGGGGGTTGATTTAGTAAAGAAGACTCAAGATAAGGTGAGGAGTATTCAAGCTAAACTTTTAGCAGCCCAGAGAAGAAAAAAGAAGTATATAGATCATAAGGTGAGAGACATGGCATTTCAATGCAATGAAAATGTTCTTCTTAAGGTATCACCCATGAAAGGGGTGTTGAGATTTGGTAAGAGGGGTAAGCTAAGTCCTAGGTACATTGGTCCCTTCGAAATTCTTGAGTATGTGGGGCCGGTAGCACATAGGTTGGCTTTGCCTCCTAATCTATCGAGGGTTCATTTGGTATTTCACGTGTCAATATTGAAGAGGTATCATGGTGACGGGTATTATATCATCAAGTGTGACTCAATTGTGTTAGATAAGAACCTCAAATATGAGGAGGAACCGATTGTGATTCTTGATCAGGATGTGCGTGTAACGTCCCGAGGTACCCCCTCGAAGTTACTGGCGTATGAGACTCCGAGAAGTCTCATTCAAGCCTCTCGTATCAATCATTGCACAATATATCCCCAAAATAAGTAAGAATTTAAAATTCTCTTCACACACGATGAATACTTTCATTAATATGCAAGCGGAAAACTTTTAAAACCATCTACCTTTACAATGTCTCATTAAACCATCTAATACTTTGAATGTACAATATTGGGACTACCCCATACAAGACTTAAAATAAAGACTAAATACATAAAAGAAACATATGGATCTTGTCCTCGAATCGATGAGGACTACCAATACTTCATCTTCAAACCTTAGAAACCTATCCATCATCCATGGCATATCAAGACTTCCAATCCCTACACTTTAGTCAAAAAGGGAAAAGAAGGGGTTAGCACATTTAATGCACTAATTATGGAAGCCATGCAAAAACCATGTAAGAGGCTAGAAACATGCTTTCATGACATTTTGATAAAAACCTTCATAATAAGAGTTTAAGAGACATAAGACAAGTCAACAATCACATATAAGACATATTCAAGTAACATCAATCACATGACCATATTCACTTAGACACCCTACTAAAGGCTATCCTAAGACTCACTTAAGTAAGACAAGAAAAACCACCCATACACCCTCTTCAAGTACATCTAAGTAAGCCTTAAGACAACCCAAAGTAAAGTTATTTCATATCATCACATATCACATAGTCCATATTCAATAAGATAAGCCTTTACATCATTTAGACTATCTACCTAATGTTACTCTAAGACTCATGTAAGTAAAACATGAAGAGACACCCATACACCCTCTTCAAGCCTACCTAAGCAATCCTCAAAGCTACCCTAGATAAGGACATTTCTATTGAAGATACTTCATAAAGAGAAATTTCTTTCATTTAAGAGAACCTTATTCATTAAAACCATTTTGATAGACAATCATACATTTAGAGGATTTCACATAACAATCGTGAAAAAACCTAGGGAACTCACCCAGCATCTTCAAAGCCTACTCGTGCAATGTATAGATAGCGTCTCAATCCACTAACTAGACGTTTTAGAACTTATAGAATAACTAAAGTGTGCATCCTATATGATGATAATAGGCATTAACCGACATAGACCATACTAGCTAGGTATGAAATCCGGTGTTATAAGGACCCCACACCGTGGAAGGTGTTCTACTTGCCAGAGGTAGAACTAGATCCCATGTTGGCACATGGTTCTGGGATATCAAGGGCTTCTTTGTACTTTAGTCTCATACTCAAGTAGAGCTACTACCACAAGCATATCCACTCGGTGCTTAGCCTTGTTTCTCATAGAGTAATCATTCCCTAGGTGTATTAGAGATGGTATTATTTCTTAGTTCTACCAACGCATAATACTTTTCATTGATAACTCATTATGACTTTCTTAGAGATGGTTTCATGTCATTCCAGCCAACGTATTCCTAAGTCCATCATTTCGCTCCAGAAGGCACTATTATGGTCTTGCACTTCAAGGCTTCAATATTAGCCTTCTTTTCATATCCAAGGTTTCTCATTCTTAACCTTCTTTTCATATTCAAGGTTACACGTATTTGACCTTCTTTTCTTATTCAAGGTCACACATATTAGTCATGCTTAGAAGGGCACCATTTTAGGTCTACCGATCCTAGATTTTCATTCATTCATTCATACACGTACATGACAAGGGTGCCTAAGCCTACCAAGTCAAGAGATCACACATTCACATAACTTTTTGTATGAAGAAGAGGACTTAGTTCTACCTAATCAAGACACAACATTCATCATATCACGTATACAATAGCATTCACGTACCAAGTAGGGACACTAAGTTACCACACAAGATACAACATTATAATATTAGGCTCTTTTTAGTCCTCCATCATCATATACCATCACTCAAAGAAGAATCATAACATTAGCACTCATATACGACCATATGGACATCACATGTATACTTCACGTCATATCTTCACATTATACAATATCATATAGTCATCACATAAGTACTTCACTTTATACTCTCACGTGATACAAGATCACACATGTAACACACCACCCTTCACTTTACATATTCACATAAGCCATAACATCTTATACATGATCACTTTACTTCACATAAACATCTTCACATTATACCTTTATATAAGCCCTAACATGATAATACTCCAATTCACATAATAATGCCGATAAGGTCATGATCATCACATATTCAACACATAAACACCGCCACCATAAGTTGACCATACCAATCAGTAGCAATTCTATCTCAATTCTACATTTACTAAGAGAATTAGGTCAACTTACCTTCTTCCAATAGCCAATATCACCATTCCTTAACATCTCCAACAATTCACAATATAATAGCACAATTCATCATAGAAATCAACATCAAAACATAATCTAAACTCAATTCTATCATCATTAGATCATAAGCAATTGACCCACTTTATAGCCAAAATTGGAGATTTTAGAAGATCAAGGGTTCATGGAGATTTTCATTGGAAAACATAAATTATATATCAATAACATCATATGTTAACATTTGAAATCGTTGCATGCAAGAACCCATGTCTTAGAGTAGAAATTGGACTTTTTCAAAAACTTTGAAATCTTTGAAATTACTTTGAAATTGGCTCTAAGGTGATAGCTAACCTTAGCTAAAGAAATCACATACCTTGTTAGAAGAATCCCCAAGAGAATTGAAGAAGAATCCATTCGAATCCACCATCCAAGCCCCATCTTGACCTTGAGCTTCCATGGAGGTTTTCGGAGAAAACTTTGGGAGGGAAGGGTTTTGGTTTAGGTGCTAGGGTCTAAATGAAAGTTAAATCATTTTAATACTCTTAAAATACCCAAATATACCTAAAACAACCGTCCATACTATTCAAAAGACTTGGGGTGAATTTACCAAAACACCCCAAGCTTGGTCGATTCAACACAACTTTTGCAGGCCTATACGACTGGTCGTTGTTTGGACGACACCCCGTCGATGGGGGTTACTGGTTTGGGTCAGAGGCTAAATATGAGCAGTACTGACGGTCCAATTTATGAGCCTTTGTTTGAACTACTAGTTGTCATTTGGGTTGTCGTTTGACACTGCAAGGAGGCTGCCTGGCAGCTTCTAGCCTGTCAGTTGGGGTCTTCTTATAGGGCCCCTCGTGGATCCTAGGTGGAGTCGTACCCGGACGTTAAACCCCTAAACATGCTCATCTATGTCTTATGTTACTCTCCCATCAATTTGGACACCAAACAACTCACGAAACATGCAAAGGCACACTAGAACACACACAATCATATAGGTAACTAATCGCCGAACGTCTTGGTCGTTCCTTGACGTTTGACTTCCAACTCAACCGGACTGACTTCAAAACTCATATACACATTAATTTAAATAGTTAAAATCCCTTAGAACAATAGTGAAGCTCTAGTTCAACCTAGTTCATTTTGAGGGTCGCTACATTCTCTCCTACTTAAGAACATTCGTCCTCGAATGACACTTAAGCAGTTAAAGGGAAAACGACCATAGCAAACAACCCACATTAAAACATACAATATCATACACCATACACATAGCTAGGAGGAACATCACCCCACATAAAAAGACATCAAACAACTTCATGCAATTCAAGCAAGTAGACCTATATCTACCAACTCTTTATGCATCATTGCTTTACCTTTTCTCATGATATTGGAGGAACTTTCTTCTCCAAGTCATATCATGCTCATTTAAACATCATGTAGCACATCATGCAGGTTCTCAATGAAGCATAATCATGCAACATTTTCAATAAGGCACATTTAAGACTTCAAAACTCATATACACATTAATTTAACTAGTTAAAAGCCCTTAGAACACTAGTGAAGCTCTAGTCAAACCTAGTTCATTTTTTGAGGGTCGTTATAGTGGGCAAGTTTAGGACCAAAGAGATTAAGTCTGTGAAAGTTTAACAGTAGCAATGTCCAGTTAAGTAAGCTACATGGGAAACCCAGAAGGATATACAAGACAAGTATCCTCAATTGTCATCAAATCAGGTAGTACTACATTTCTTCCATAGCTTATTATCCTAAGTTTGTCACTCGCGGACAAGTGATGGGTAAATTGGTATCTAAACGTTTGGGTTCCATCATTATAGAAAATCCAACTGGGCAAAATTTTGGGTCGGAAAATATTTTCGTAGTATTTGAATTTTTCCCAACTTAGTCCAGATTTGGACAAAATCCGAGTCTTTGAGGTGTGGGAAAATCTTGTAACAATCGGGTGAACTATTTATGATTTCAATTGCATGAATAGTTAGATACATCGTTAAATAATTGTATGATTTTACGAAATTGAATTCGAGCGTGTAGAACTCTAGAATTGATCTTAGTATGGAATGTATTTTTCAGTGTCGTGGGTTAGAGGTCTGTTGTGAAATGGGGCTTTTGAAATTCATGAGATAGCTCTCTGTCTCAGAAATCCCGCCCTGGCGGGCGCTTACACTGCTCTGGTGTCGCTGGTGTGGCGGGGTGATGGTTGTTGTGGTGGGCAGGGTGCGAATTAAATTTGTTCATAAACCCCTAAAAGATCTCATTATGCATTTTTTGACTTTTTGAGCTAAGTAACGAACTCAAGGCGACTCCTACTCATTTTTCACCTTTCTGAGGCTAAATATAAGAATTTTACTCATCGAATCTGTTTTTTGATCCGTTGAACATAATAGAATGGGTTAATAATGATCGAGAAGGGTTTTGATAGAGATTCGATGGTGGAAACAATCCTGAATTGGACGATTGGGATCATGGATTTGATCTAGGGTTCATAGAATTGTTAGTAATCCGGGTAATTAGTGATTGATTACTGATATCCGTGTTATATTGATTGTTTGTAGACTAAGAACAAGCGGAACGAATCCAAAAAGGGAAGGATCAAATTTCTTAAGGTTTCAAGCTTTTTTTGAGGTAGGTGATGATTGTGATTCTATGATTGTGTTATGTATTCTTGTTCTTGCTTCATTATGATGCATATATTTATGCGAATGTTGCATTGTCGAATCCACACTTGTTTAAAATGAGATAAATGAATGATTATATGCCATGAATCACTCTTGATTGTATGACTTGAAAGTATATTTGTGTTTGTGTTGTAGTGTGTTAATGGATCAGATTGACACGTTCCGTCATAACTAACTTTGATCGGATTGCCACGTTTCGACATAACTAACTGGGATCGGATTGCCACGTTCCGACATAAAAATGAAATTGGATTTTCATGTTCCAATATAAAAATGGGATCGAATTTCCACGTTCTGGCATAACCATGGAATTGGGTAACCTGTTCCGGTGCACTAACAGTTTTAGTTTGGGTTCTATGAGAGGACCAACTACTTGTGATAAATGTGATATTGTTGAAGCATGTGATATCAATATTGTATATGTTCTATATATCACATGATTTTATTGTTGTAATTAACTTGTTTATGTTGCACTCAGTGGGATAAACCGTGATCCTACTAGTACACGGTGGGTGTGTATTGATACTACACTTGCTCTTATTTTTGTTGAGTACAAGGCATCTTCTGGCGGCTATTGAGAGACCTCGCTTAGAAAATCTTTGCATTCGAATTCAAGGGTGAGTCAACATCGTCGGGGATGCTTTGATTCCTTTTGGGTCTATGTCCACATTTCAGACTTAGACTAGTTCTTAGATGTTTTATGTTAGTTGGGGTTATGACCCTTTTTGTTTAGACTGAATTATTGGTAGTAATTTTGGCACATTAACTTTCAGGTTCTAGGTTGTTTACTTCAGCATTTGCTTAGTTAGTCCTTTAGTGTTGAAGTTTATATAAACCTCTTATTTAGTTTATTTAACTTTCTTCCATAACTTAAATGCCTTAGTTATTACTTTAGTTGTTTGGATTTTAGTTATAGTAATGGTTCTCCCACCGGAGGGTTAGTGTGGGTCCCAATCACGACGTTCTGGGTCGTGACAAGACATCTATTGTATACATGTTTATTGTTTTAACACATGCTTTAAAAACTTTGATAGTTTCATTTAATTTGTCTTATCTGCATGGTAACAACTACTAGTAGTTTCTGTTTTGACACATTGTACATGTGAAAATTTAAAATAATTGAGTGGACTTCGACATGACTTCCCTTGTCAAATTTTATTCCTCTTACAATTGGGATTATTTGTTTTTCTATATATTTTTCTATGATTCATAATGTTTTATGACTTTTCAATATATGCACCTCTTAATTATTTCTTCGGATTAGGTATGTTTCGCCTTTAACCCGGAGCGATTTAATATAAGGAGAAACTACACAATATAGCAAACATATGCTATACTTTATAATGCTCATGTATATTTTAAAATTTTCAATGATTATGACTATACTATTAATTTTATAGAAAAAGGCGAATTTATATACACTTAACATATTATACATCATATATCAATCTAATGTCCAATTATTTCAATCTCTCTCTCTCTCTCTCTCTCTCTCTCTCTCTCTCTCTCTCTCTCTCTCTCTCTCTCTCTCTCTCTCTCTCTCTCTCTCTCTCTCTCTCTCTCCCTCTCTCTCTCTCTCTCTCTCTCTCTCTCTCTACTTATTTCAAAATCAAATAAAACTCTAGATATATTTCCTTCCCAAAATTACAATTTTGAATCAAATCAAACTGTAATTTCATTTTCTTCCTAAATTGTGACTTTGAAGGTGAATGCCCATCAACATTAGAATTACGTAGAATCAGGTAACTTCTATTTAATTGTTTTAAATTATTAATTTTCTGAGTTAAATTTTTCTTCTTTTTGTATTTGTATCATTGAATTTCATTCAACTTATTCGATTTAAATTAGGGTTATTCAAAAGGAACTTCAAAAATTGATATTTTAATGGTGAAATAGAGGATGGTTATAAGATATAATACTCATTATTTGGATGTTTCTCTTTTTTGGCAATTGAGATGCACATAAAGATTCACAATAATTCAAACCGACGCAACAAGTTAGTCAAGATCAAGGATCAACGTGTGTCAAGAGAAAAGAAAGTGTTGAGCTTTCGGAATCTTCAAAAATATCCAATAGAGGAATTGAAAGAAGAGGTATTGTATAATACCTTTCAACAATGTATTTGTATTCATACTTCTTTTGGGACACATCTATTGTATACGTGTTCAATGATTTAACACATGCTTTAAAAATTTGGATAGTTTCAATACTTTGCCTTATTTCCATGACAACAACCACTAGTAGTTTCAATTTTGATACATTTACATGTGAAAATTGAAAATAATTGAGTGGACTTCAACGTGATTTCCCTTGTCAAAATTTTATTCTTCTTGTAATTGACATTATTTATTTTTCTACAGTTTTTTCATGATTGGTATTGTTTTCCGACTTTTTAATATATACACCTCATAATTTTCGCATCGGATCATGTATGCTTTGCCTTTAATGGAGCGGTTTAACATAAGGAGAAACTCCTCAATATGGCAAACATATACTATACATTATAATACTCAGCTATAGTTTAAATTTTTTAATATTTACGACTATACTATTAATTTTATAGCAAAAGGTGATTTTATATACACTTAGCATATTATACGACATTAACAATCTAATAACCAATTATATTCATTCTTACTCTCTGTCTCTCTCCCCTTACCTTTTTCTCTTTATTTATTTAAAAATCAAATAAAACTTTGGTTATGTTTCCTTCCCACTTATGATTTTGAATCAAATCAAACTCTAATTTCATTTTCTTCCTAAATTGTGATTTTGAAGGTGAACGTCCATTAACATTAGAATTACATAGAATCTGGTAACTTCTATTTAGATTAACTTTTTGAGTTATTTTTTTTCTTCTTTTTGTATTTGTATCATTGAATTTCATTCAACGTTTTCAATTTCTATTAGGATTAATAAAAAAGAACTTCTAAAATTGATATTTTAATGGTGGAGCAGAGGAGGGTCATAAGAGGTAATATAATATAATGTTCATTCTTTGGATGTTCCTCTCTTTCGTCTATTGAGATGCAAATAAAGATTTCAAAATAATTCATACCGATGCAACAACTTAGTCAATATCAAGGGTCAAAGTGTGTTAATAGAAACGAAAGTGTTTGAACTTTTGAAATCTTAAAAATATCCAATAGAGAAATTTGGAAGAAGAGGCATTGTATGATACCTTTCAACATTGTATTTGTATTCATACTGTTTTTGGGACACATCTATTGTATGCACGTTCATTGTTTTAACACATACTTTAAAAAAACTTGGATAGTTTCATTTACTTTGCCTTATCTGCATGTCAACAACCACTAGTAGTTTGAGTTTTGACACATTGAATATGTGAAAATTGAAAATAATAGAGTGGACTTCGACGTTACTTCCCTTGTAAAAATTTATTCCTCTTGTAATTGACATTATTTGTTTTTCTACCTTTTTTTTTACATGAATCATATTGTTTTCTGACTTTTCAATATATAAACCTCTTAATTGTTTCGTCGGACTAGGTATATTTTCTCCTTTAACGAGGAGCGGTTTAACATAATTGAAGGTTCAAAATCAAATTTCAAATTAGAGACCTAAAATATAGGAAAATTATCTCAATACATAATTTATTTTATCACATTCTTTAAAATTTCTTACTTGAAAATATTATAAAAATCTCTAGACTCTCTTATTTTTTGATACATCACTTTACGTGATGAATCTGTCAGATATATTACTTTACGTGATGTATCAAATTTTTGAACACATCACTTTACACGATGTATCGATCCAATACATTACTTTGTGTGATGTATCAAGACGTACGTGATATATCGGGACGTTGAATGATGTATCTGAAATCAAGACGCGATGTATTGACAATGAGGAATGTATCTGAAATTGGGACGTGCGCGATGTATTGGTATGTTTTGGAATGTACTATGATTCCACAAAATTTAAGGAATTTTTATAATTTAGAAAAGAGTAGGGATATGATGTAATTAGCTCTTAATACTATGAGAATTGTGTAAAATTTCCTAAACTATAAACAAATTTGATATGCATTTAATTTTTAAAATGGTAAATATGCATTACTTGATATGTTTTTTATAAATGATTTCTTCAAATACCTTTTTTAAAAATTATTAGTTTTATATAAAACTTTATCAATTTAACGTTGAAAATATCATTTTATTGACGCTATCGAATTGACCTACATGGGTGATGCGATCTAATTTTCTTTATCTCTCACTCACATATAGTGGGTCAATTCTAGTGACGGATCCAGAATTTTTTAGTTATGGGTGCTCAACTATTTCTAATTTGAAGTTGATATTAAACTGGGTGCTCAATTTACATATTCATACAAATTACTAGATTTCCTTTATAAATAATAGTGTTAGCTCCAAAAATGTAATGGGTGCTCAAGCACCTATAAACATGAATGTGCATCCGCCACTGGTCAATTCGCAGTATTATTAAGTAAATTTCATATATTACACTAGACCGTATAATTAGTAAATACTTCGAGAGCTTCGTTATTATATATTTGTTAGGAATATACAACATTTGGATCAATAAAACTTAAAGAGTAGATTATAGTATGTGGATTTCTAGATCATTTTTCACATTCATGTTTCTCATAATCTGTTTTCTTATTTTTGAGTTCATCATTATGTATTTGTCTTATATAGGCAAACATAAAGGACTTTAATGAGCACAATTGATGTGATAATATTCGATGATCTTTCTCATATCATGAATCTCTTAATCTCAATGTAATATATTTTTCTAAAAATATTTCGCCAGACCGAATCAAACATGATCTCTTCGCAAGATACAAAGATAGCGAACACCAAATTGAATATCAAGATAAGAATTACTTATAATTTTTAAGGTTTCACACGATAGCAAGTAGAGATTACACTTGTATCACCGTATGAATCACTATATGCATACATGTTACGTATGAAACATGTACCACAATATTGACTCCTTTTTCATGGAGTGTAAGTCTTTTATTAATTAAATATTGTACAAATTATATTTCAAACAATTCATATCTAACTTTGAGTTCACAAATCTACTCATCATTTTTTTTTCATTAGAACTTACATCTGGCGTTAGAAATAGACTAACTCATTTTAGTCACATATGATTAAACAAACTAACAAATGATATCCTCATTATAAACTTTCAGCTCTCTATTATATATCACCACTTCTAATAATAATTAGTTTATAATTGTGTCATCTTTACCTATCACTCAGATAATAGAGGTGATTGCCTATGCGAATAGGTCAATCTTTTTATCTGTTTGACATACTTTTATCCTCAAAATTTTATATACACTATAAAAATGATATATGCATATAAATCATCAAGAATGAAAAATTAGGCATAAACCAATATTAACTTCAATAATGTGAATTTACATGAACATGCTTGGAATAAAGTATAAATACAACAACATTTATGTAAATTCAATGATTTCACAGGTCTCTCAGAACTATCACATGTTATGGGTTTCGTTAAGGGTTATGCTATCATTTGATGCATAGAAATGTATTTCACTTTCACATTTTTAAAAATATAATGTCTCTTACAAATTATACTTAATGTCAATATGTTTCGTATGTTCATGGTACTTTGGATCCTTTATATAGGCTATCGTGGGTCGCGAACAATGATTCGATTTATGATGAAGAAAGAAGATTCATGGTTTACTTCTCCACCTTAACGATTCAAATTCAATCGAGTCTGAGAAATCGGGAGTATTTTACTTAGAATATTTAATTGTCATTCATAAAAAGCATCAAATGAATTATTAGTTCAATCCATCATGTTTAGCTGAAAAACAGATATTCTTTGCTCATTAGCATACACTCACTTATTCACAAACTTCGTGTGGGGAAAATAGTTTTCATTTCTCATCTCATGGAAAATCATTTTCACTTCACTTAGCCTTATCCACTCTAGGGGTATTTTAGGGATAGGTTCTATAGGAACTGGACAATCCTATTTGGTCAAATACCTAGCGACAAAATAAAGCACATTCTGATGTCAATGAAGAATCTAATCAAACACTTAGCGTGTAGGATCATTAAATATTATTTCACTAGGCAGAAAGTGCAATAACATGTATATAAACACGAACTACATCAAATTGCACTCTAAAATCATACATGTTGTGATTGTTTCTTCCAGCACTTTTTTGGAGAAGAAACCGTCAAAAAATTTCACAAGAACTTTAATAGAATTGGAGAAGGAAGAAGGAGAAGAAGTGTATGTTCTTTTGAAACTGTAAAGAACAAAAAGATTGGAAACTTTCGCGAATAGCCACTATAATAAACTTAATTATGCTCCATAGCTATAGTTTGCATATTTACGGGTTGGAGCTACAATTTAAATTGTCTCGTTAGTATAATACATGGACTTGTATAATTTGTAGATTTGTATATTTCGCGGGTTCATTTGAATAATTTAGTTAATTTTGTATAGACTCAAAATAACGAATTTATAGAATTACAAACATCAGAACTGTAAACAATTATACAATTCTGAATTGTACAAAATTTATGCAAATTATATTATACAGTTTCTGAATTGTACAAACATGTGAATCAAACAAAACTAAAAAATGGAGCCACGTTATTATAGCTAAAAGTAGGTCGCGAATTCTAATTAAGATAAACTATAGCTATATGTTAAATAATAAATTAGTATATGTTTGCTTATATACGTGATTTTCCTAATAAGATACGTTGATTTTTTCTGTGAAAATCCATGTATAATTTTAAAGTTTTTTCATTATATTTATTAATATATAATACTTAATTTTGTATATTTATTTTCTTCTCACTTGGATCCACCCACATGGGTGACCCAACCCAATTTCCATTGACTTCTATTTGAATGGAGTTAAAGGAAAATAAAATAATGTAATTTATATTTGTCAAAAGAAAAGTTTTTAAAATTAAAGTAATTATTTTTTTCTATAAAAAAAGTTTAGCTTATGAATTATTCTTGATTGGTGTTAGTTTGGATATAGCAAAATCATCTATTAAATCGATATACATTCAATTTAATATGTATGTTTGTATAAAAATTAAGAAATTTTATGGAACAAATCTTTTGTATCCTCTTATTTATTATGTGTATTTGATAAAAAAATTGAAAATCCAAAATTGAGGACCGGCGATATATACCTTAATTTTTAAAGGGAAACTTACATAAATATACTATAATAAAAAAATATTTACCATTTATAGCAACAATATTTCTTTTTCACTTGATCACTTTTTATTCATTTATAATACAAGTTTAATTCATATTACAAAGAACAATTTTTATTCACATATAATACAAATTTTAATGATAGATAATTCATCTATCATACATTTTAATACACTTATAATACAATGTGTCAAATATTTACCAAACAAACATGATATATTTTAAAAAGCAATTATAATTCATATATAATTCATATATATTGCATACATAATTCACTTTTAATACATATTGCAGATTTAACATAATATTACTATAAATATTAATAAATAAAAAATATTGCTAAAATCAATAATTATTTATTAAAATATACCAATTCATGTAATTTTTCATTTTGAAAATATTTTTTTAGCAAGAGCCGGCCCTGCCTTTAACTTGGCATAGATGAGAGTCAATATTTGGAAGCTTCAAATGTCACACTAGATAGTCAATATGTTGTCCTTTCATTTGTTATATTTTCGATTTATATATACAAATCCATCAAACCAAAAATTTGATAATAAAGCCAATTTGGGGCTAGCAAACCATTCAACTATATTATTAAGAGAAAATTATATATAATGACAAATTAATAAATCAAATTAATTGTTATAATCATATTTTAATTTAATTATATCCTGTAGCAAATTGATTGTCAGTCACCTCTCTCCCTCAAACTTTCGCTCGCCACTCTCCATCTCTCGTTCGCTTTCTCTCACTTTTATACAAACATAAGTGTTTAAAATGTGTTTCTGTTTGTATAAAGCGAGAAAAAATTATATATATACATATATTTTTGTTCCCCTCTCTCCCCTCTCCCAGATCTCGCTCGCCACCCTCGCCTCTATCGCTTATACAAAAAAAAATGTATAAATTGCGTTTTTATTTGTATAGAGTGAGACAAAATTGTATATACACTTGCAAATACATATATCTTAGTCCTATACAATTATAATTATACAATACAAATATTCTTCTGCCCAATTTTCTTTTGTCTTTCTCTCTTTCTCGTTTTATACAGACACAAGTAATACAATTGATTTGTATACAACTGCTTTCTTTTGTATATGTATAGTGAATTATACAATTGGTTTCTTTGTATATGTATAGTGAATTATACATAGGGAAAAGACTCAAATATGCTATCGAACTTTTAGAAAAGGCACATTTATGTCATCCGTTAAAAAATTGGCTCATTTACGCCATTGTTGTTAAAGAAAAGGCTCATCCATGCCATTTTTTTAACTCCGGTTTTGCAAAACCATTTTTTACACACCAAACAAGGTTTAACACTTTTCTATTGGTGCTTTTGGATCAAATGTATATTTTTCTTTAAAAACACCAAGAACACATGAAGAACATAACAACTCCTAAATTTTCAACAACTTCAATTTTTCACGAAATCATCTCAAATTTCCGCTACATCATTAATATCCTTTTTTTTTAAAAAAAAACAAAAATTCTAACATCATTTGCAGAGTTGAAAAATTCACCCATATTCCAAAAATATATTCCAAAAAATGAAAATCAGTCCCAAAATTTTAAAATTTTCTTTTATTCTTATTTTTGTAGTTTTTTACATTAGATCTTTGTTGACTAGTGTTATTTGAGTTTATGTTCAAATTTTCAAATGATTTGAAGTTGTGGAGAATCTACCATTAAAGAATGTTAAAGTTATGAAACTTTGAAGAGATTTCAATTGGGTCTTGTTGAGTTAGGTTGAGGTCGAGCTCAGAAGAAATTTAGTTTTGGTATCTAGCTCGGATGGAAATTACTCTGAAATTTGAGGCGATTCATGAAGAATTGAATAAGTTTGAAATTTGGGAATTGTTAATGTTCTTATATGTTCTTGGTGTTCTTAGAGATGTAGAAGCAAAAAATGTACATTTGATCCAAAAACACCAATAGAAAAGTGTTAAACCTTGATTGGTGTGGAAAAAGTGGTTTTGCAAAATTGGAGTTAAAAAAATGGTATGGATGAGTCTTTTCTTTAACAGCAATGGCATAAATGAGCCAAACTTTTAACGGATGGCATAAATGAGCCTTTTCAAAAAGTTCAATGACATATTTGAGCCTTTTTCCTTATAAATATTTATGTTTGCTATGGAGCGCAATTATCCAAACTTAGCTATAACATACAAATATAAATATTGTATTTGCTATATGCGAAAGTTGCTCTATTATTAATAAGTAAAAAAATATGTGAAATGATAAAAATGTCATATGATTGATAATTTGATCCAAAAACTCTTATATTGTTACTTAGAGCATGTTTGATATTGTCGTTGGAAGACCAAAATCACTTATTTTTAAGAAAAAGAATTATTTCTTTTTTGAAAAACAAGATGTTTGACAAATCAATAAAACTACTCTTAAATGGAAGCAAAAACAGTTTTTTTATAGTTCGAAAGAAGTTAAAAAATATTTTTTCTTAATAAAAAGCAGAGTAGAAGCATAAAATTGTTTATTTCAAGATATCTCTTTCATATTTATATATTTACAAATATATCTCTACTTAATTAATTCACAAATCTCATAATTTTGGTTAAGTTTCATTTAAATTTTTTATTTCATATCATAATTTTTTTTTATCATTTTATGCTTATTATTATTATTATTATTATATTATTATTATTATATTATTATTATTATTATTATTATTATTTTATTTTTGATATTCTTAATTATATTTAAATCACATTATATAAATATTTAAAAAGTAAGGGGTTTGCCTTCTGGATCGAGCTCGTCACATCGGGCTTGCCTAGTGCGGGTTACCTCTCCTATGTGGTTTGCGAGCTATTGCGTAGGAGCGAGGGTTTTACCCTGTGCGCACCCAAATAGTAGCGGCTGCGGATTTCCCTTGTCATAAAAAAATATTATATGCATATTTAATTTATTTTTTCTATTTATCTATGCATAATATTGATTGAAAATATTGAATATGTTCATTTTGATTTAATAAAGATAAAAATTTGATCAAACTTTTTATGATAATTATGTAACATATTTTTTCTCTATAAAATAATATAAATATTAAAAGTACATTGATAGTACTTTTTTTTTTTGTAATTTGCCTCTTAAAAATACTTTTCAAAAAATATTAGTCAAACACAATCTGCATATATAAACATTTTAAAAATGAATTAATCGAACATAATTTGTTTTTTTTTTTAAAAAAATATTTTTCTGAAAAACTATTTAAAAAAAACTTCTAATTAAAAATAAGCAATTTCCAGAAACAATATCAAACTGTCACTTAATTAGGTCAAAATGTTTCTTTCCTAAAAGAACATATCGTTTCTTTTGGAACACATTCATTTTCTAATAAATATATTATTTTTAAAGAAACCTTTTTCTTATTTCTTTTAAAATTTCTTTAAGTATACCTCCTCCGTCTTTTTTAGTTATCATGTTGCGTCTTTTGAAAATCAATTTGATTAATTTTTAAATTTAAATTAAATTATGCTAATTCGATATTTTAAATTAAAAAATTAGATATTCAAAAACTTTATGAAAAATACTATAAATTGCATATTTTTACATATCAATATAATAAAAAAATATATCGTAAACTATTAGTCAAAATTCTTATTGTTTGACTATAGAAAAAGAAATCATAACAACTAAAAGGGAACCAAAGGAGTAAAAAAAAAGTAATCTTTTATATATATATATATATATATATATAGTTTTCAATTTATTTTAGTACATATTTTACTTACAGTTTGATGACAACTACTTGTAGTTTTCAATTTTCACACATTTTACATTATCAGAAATGAAGGTTGTGTGGATTTATGACACTCCTATTATATGGTCCACAATATTTATGAATTTTCTTGTCAATATTAATGTAACTTTTGTTTGGTTTTCAACCTTTCTTTTTCGATCCATTTTGAAAAATGTGATTCCTATTGTTCAATGACTTTTCAAAAGTCTTATATGAAGGCTAAATAATTTATATTAATACATAGTACACATTAGCTATTTTATCGGATATGTATCATCTTTAACCAACATGAAATTGGATGCAAGCTATCGGAGTCACACTACTTTGGTCTTTGATAATTGATATACTTTTTATTTTAGTTCAAGTTATTTGTTTTTTTAGTTTTATAGATAAACCCATCAAATGAAAATTTAATAAATAATAATAATGCAAACTTGAAGCTGGCAAAGCTTTGATATTATTCAAACATAGAATACATCTTTCATTAATCATTGTGCTTGCCAATTTATGACTAAGAATAGACAATTAAAACTATTGATTAAGAATAATTCCATTTCAATCCAAAAGTTACGAACAGTTCCATAGAAAACATAAGTTCATTATAACTCAATTATTAATTTAGTAAAAATCAAATAATTAAAGTTAAAGTGTATTTTTCATCAAAAGTATAGATTCTTTGTAGATGCATATTTAAATTCTCAAAACAAAGACATAATAAATATTTCAATCGGAATCTTAATAGCCCAATTAGTTGATTATCTAATTTTTTTTACCTTATTGATAAGAGTTCAATTTTTCACATTATAATTAAGGAAAAATTACCTATATATATATATATATATATATATATATATCTTTATTTACCATATTTTCTATTATTTTCTACCATTTTAAAATATTACAAAAATCTCTTTTTTTCCCATCACTCCAAATCGCCGGATACATTACTTCAACCTTACAAACCCACGTTTCTCCTCTCCTAGTTTCACTCCATCAACCTCTCCTTATTTCACTCCTGTAATCTAATTCGTTACCTCCTTCATCCCAATTTAAATTTCAAATTATTTCTTTCTCTCGCAAGTCAATCAATATCAAATTACTAACTGTGTAGTTTCCATCTTTTCCATTCTACTATTTTTTGATTATTTTTTTTTTATAAAAAAAATCATCAACTTCATCAATTTTCTAACGATCCTAAATGGGATGAAACCAGATCTAACGTTTTCATTAGAAATTCTTCATATTTTTAAAGCGCAAGTGTTTTCATCATCCATTAACAATAGCGAATCAATATTGTTCTTCATTTTCTAAAGTGCAGGTTGATAGAAATCCAAAAAGAGGGTTCGAAAATTGGCGATTGCAATTTCTTGACCTTCTTTACATAAGGTTAGTTTTTCCATCTTCTTTTATTGATTTTTAAACTTATTTATGTTAGTCAATCAAAAAATGATACATTAATGACAAAATTCATGTTTCATATTGTAATGTATCAATATTTAAGTTTATTTAATTGATACAATAAATCCTAATTTTGTTCATTATTTGAGTAGTTGTTGTAATTATATGAAGTTATCAAATATTGTAATATGCTTAGTTTGGTATCAGTCACAAGATGTCATGTTATTAATACAAAAATAATATTCAATGGTGTATCAGTCAAAACTTGTATTATTCAGTGTGTATACGATACACGAGCATCATGTTAAATGGTGTATCAGTCAAAATTTGTACTAGTCTATGTGTAAGATATATTATATCTAGTTTTAATAATTATCAAATGCAAAAATTTGGCTACTGATAAGCATAAACAAGTGATACAGTCTGTAAATATTAGTATGATTTCATTTTGAATTATAATGTATCTTCTTTATTTTTTTAGGCAATTATATCTTCTTTATTTTTATAATGTATCCTCTGCATTTTGAAGGGAATGCGAATTGTTTATTTCATTCAATGATTTCTGATCAGATTACCTTCGTACACGATATGCAACCCTATTATTGTCACGCCCCGAACCTACATTCTAGACGTGGCCGGCACCCAATGACCATTGCTAGCTTGAGAGAACCCTTGTCCTAGCTTATTTAACTCAGCGAAAGACTTAACTCAATAATGAGTAACAATCATTCTCACAAGATATTTAGAATAACATGGCCAAAAGATACTTAGAATAACATGTCTTGGCCAAAATGACACTTTAGTCTCAAAATAGAACATTTGAAATGAAAAATAAAGAGAGACTGATTATCTGACTGACTATCTATCTATGAAGCCTCTATAATACTAAGATGAATGTTGGTTAAATCCCGCAACATTCTATAAATGAAAAGACTAGAAAACAATAAAAGAGTCCTCTGAAATGCAAGGAGGCTCACCACTTACTCTAAGTGCTCAAACTGGATCAACGAGGCGCTGGATGCTTATCCTGGTTACCTGCGTCAGCATCATAAGACGATGCAGGCCAACTGGCATCAATACATTGAATGACGAGTATGCGAGTTGGAATACTAAACAACATAGGCTAGAAAGAGTCTGAAAGGAACTAAAGAATTTACCTGACTCAACTCAACTCAACTGAGTCATTCAATATAAAACAATTTAAATACAAGTACAATATAAATAAAGACTATTTGAAAACATGCTGAAAATTCTGAATGTATACAAGATACAAATAACTCTAAGATATATGTAAAATACAATTAAACTGACGTATATATATAAATACATTTAACTTCTCTGGGAGTTTCTCTAACCGACTGTTTTACTCTACAAAGAATAAATAAAAATGGACTTGTTTCGAAAATTCAACTAAACTTATAATTTGAAGAGAAATCGAATTTCCAAAAGAAATAGAGTCGCCACTTAATTTTTCTTTTAATAAAAATCAAGAAAAAAAGCTTAAGGTTTTCAAAAGACATAAAAAGATAAAATCAATTGAAAATAAAAGGGTTCAAAGTTCAATGTACATTTCGAAAGGTGTTAGACCTTCAAAATGCCCGCTAACTCACAGTTGACCGGCTATTTGACTAAAGTAACTTTTTCAATAATTTTTTTAAATTTTAAACTAAGTAAATTAAATTCATTATTTATTTATCTACTTGCTACTTACTATCATTATTTTTCTAATTATTTATTCTTAGGGAAAATAAACTAAAAGGGGACCATTTTAAATGAGAGTGACTTAAGTGTTAACAAAACTAATGATAAACTAGAGCTAAGTAATTAAGTTATACTTTGGACAATCTTTGGACAATTAATTAAGTTAAACCAAAAGTGTTAGTCAATACAATAATAAATAGATAAAGAGGAAAAGGGAGAGAAAATTGAACTTGGGCTAATTTGCCCAAATCCTCAAATATGATGGGCTCAGATTCACTTCCCTGTCCTAATCTAAAATGACCCAAAAATGGGCCTACACCTGCTGGGCCTTCTAACAAATTCTTTGGGGCCTTTGACCCCTTTTCATTCTTATTAGTCATAATATACACCAAGTGTATATGTGATGTATATCGTTGCATACCAGCCAAATTTGGCCCTTTTCCCTATGTACCACTGTTTCGTCTTCGTTGCTCCATTGAGATGGGGCTGACACGAAGGAAATTGTTGGATTTGATCCAATAGAATAATGCGAGGGAAGAGGGAGTCCCAAATTAAACTCGGATAAAAGGTTCATGCTAGAGAAAAAAAAGATATACGGATTAATAACTAATCATAACGAGGCTCCGCTAAAATAACTATGCATGTGGGATAATAACAAGCTCAATTGCCCATCAATAGCTAAACAAATGCTCAATGATCAAAAAACATTTATAATAATTAATCGTGGTCTTAGAATGTTTAACTAGAGGTGTGCATCGTTCGGTTCGGTTTGGTGTTATATATTATTGGTTCGCTTTATCGGTTTTCAGTTTTTAAATATGGTAACCCAATAACAAACCAATAAGACACTCTTTATCGGTTTTTGCAATTATTGGTCATTATCGGTTCGGTTTACCCAATAAGAAAATATCCATAAAATATTATATTACTTCTCACTTCTCTAAATTCTTTGATATAGTGAAACAAAAAAACTAATGAAAAATTGCATCAATAAGAGAAATATAGTACGAAGGCGATAATTACATGTCACCGCCAAAACATACCATATTGAAAAGGAATACAACAGGACGTAAGATTACCTTTCTTGGAGCAGCAAAATCGAGACAAAACGAGCAGAGAGTAGCGACTTTATTACGAATGGGATCTCGTCGGAAACTCGAATTACAAACAGAAGATTCAGAAGCTCGGTGAGATAAACACTATCGTTCTAACTTTTGCTTTGATTTTTCTTGCTTATGCTTGATAAATTTCAATATTTTTTTTTTGTATTTTTCTCACGACTTCTAACAATAAATTTCTGTCTTTTTTTTTTCCAGTGAATAAGAGGAGGTATTTATAGGGGAAATTGGGGAAATTTTTTGGGGGAAAAAGAGTAGAAGAAAGGATAGGAATCTGGGGCTAATTCGGAATTCCCCATAAATTGAAAATTCAATTTTTTCCCAAAGAACAGGGAAGCTGTTGTTTGTGTGAGTTTTCAACCCAAATCCCCCAAAATCCGGATGAAAAGATCAGGCTGTGTTGCTGTTGTATGAAGAAACTGCAGGTCTGCTCCTGTTGTACCATCGATGAAGACGATTGCAGATTTTCATCTATTTTGACGCGTGTAGGAGAAGAAATCGCGTACGGGGTTGTCTGGTACGCGCTATTGTTGCTGTGCGATTTTGAAAATGGGTTTCTTCGCATGAATAAAAAGAGGAAATGATGGGGTCAAGTTTTGGGGTGTACACGCTGTATGTGGGATCTGCTGATTGTTATGTGAAAGAAGAGAAAGGAATGATGGGTTCTATGCTTTGGGATGGGCCGAGTCGAGTGATAAGTGGGCTGGTAACGAGAAAGGGAATGGGTTTTGGGTTTGGCATTTGTTGGATTGGGTTGGCTAAAGTCAGGAGTTGATAGAGTGGGCTGAGAAAATATGTGTATTGCTGCCATATTGCTAGAAATTGAAAAACAAATAGCCAACTTCTGGGTTTAAAAATGGGTTTAAGGGTAGGATTAAAATGGTCAGATCTTGAATTGAAAATTGGCAATTAGATTGCAATTATATCAAAATGGATTTAGAACGTAACCAAATTGAGTTTGATTAGTGAATTCGACTAAAATCTAAACAAGATGAATTGATATATAAATTAATTAATGATCTTCTTAATCCTAACAAAATAAATAATTAACTTAATTATAAACTAATTAGCTCGCAATATGTCCTATAATTAATCCAAACTAATTAACAAAATATTTATTTAAAAACAAAATATTTTTGAGACGATTTTCGAATATTCATAAAATACACCAATTATATAAAACATATGTATTACTCAAAAATTATAAAAAGCATAAAAATATATTAAAAATAACTTAAAAAAATATTTTGAATTTTCTAAAGCCGATTATTTCAAATCGTTTGGATTTTAAGAAGCTTGATATTTAATTTATATTGTGGAGGGCCAAAATTGGGTGTCAACAACTGTCCCTCGTTTTACTCTAATTGATGCGAGAAAAATGAAATTGAAAAATCCAGTTTTGACTGACCACATCTGCATCTTTTCTGAAAAAGTTTTTTTCGTACGGACTTTCGAAACTATGACCTAAACTCGGAAGCGAATTTCCTACATATCTTAGGCTATATGAGAATTCAGGACACTTATTGTTCGATACGCTTTATTTAACGCACGATTTTGAAAGAATTCAAAAGTTATTCCGATACCAAATTATGAAAGGGACCGGAATGCTCGAAGATAAGATTTAAGAGAATGTTGGAGTACAACCGAGTGTTCAACACTGATACCGCCTACCTATCTTCAACTTAGGGAATCAGGCTGTTTGTAGTTCGACTCGATCGGTTGAAAAGGAATTCTCATATGTTAAGATAACCTTCGGTTGAGAAGAATGACAAAATGAGTTGAGTATGAAAAGGAGGATTTCAACCTCTTAGCAATGAGTGTGGCACGCTTCACACCCATAATTAAGAATTTACACGAACATAATTTCCAAAATTCTTGGCGTATGTCATTTCTATTGGAAGGTTGTCTCCGGTGAACCAAAAATTCCTGGATGCGAAATTGAAACCGACAAACCCAAAGAAAAACCCACATGCCTTATGATAGGGGTGTGGTTTGATTGCGGTGGAAGTCGCTACTCTTTGATGTCGTTCACACCTGTGGTTTCTTTTGAAGAATTCATCCTTCGAGATGCTCTCGACAAAGATTGAGATAAAACTCATTAGCATAAAAATGTGATTCAAATGGGAGACATTGTCTTTTACCATGTTGACACTTGATCTCTCTCCTTAAGCATTTGACGTCAACTCTATTTGTTTTGACGTCGAGAAAATAAAGCGTGTGTCTCATATTTGCAATTAATCTTCAATATACTCTTTCTTTGATGTCAAAGTAATAAAATGTTGATGCAATGTGTTGATAGTTCTCTCGATGTCGTCTTTGATGATTCTCTTGATGTTTACCCTTGCCAATAAAAATAATGCAGTTGATGTTGACTTTCTTGCAACGCACGGTCTCCTTCTTTGCGATGTATGAGTCTTTCTCTTGAAATATACGATTTTCTTATCTTGCAATGCATGACTTCTTCCTCTTCATATGCACGATTTCCTTCTCTTGCAATGCATGACTTATTTTCCGCGATGCATGTTTTCTTCCCTTGCAATGCATGACATCTTTCTCATGCTATGCATGGATTTCATCTCTTGCAATGCATGACTTCTTTTCCGTGATGCATGATTTCCTTCTCTTGCAATGCATGACATCTTTATCTTACTGTGATGACTCCTTCCTCTCGCGATGCATGACTCATTCCTCTCGCGATGAATGATTCTTTCTCTTGCAATGCATGATTATCTCTCTTTCAATGTATAAATCTATTTCGCCATGCATGAATCTGTTCTTATGATGTATGAACCTCTTTCCTCGCAATGCACGACTTCTTTACTGCGATGCATGTTACACCCTCAAATTGAGCTAGGTTTAACCAGATACTAACACTTGTGTCATGATGTTTTAAAGTCATAAAATGTTTAATAATAGTGTTCTTAGGCAGTATATAAAGTTTGGAAGTGTTTGGAGGTCAAACGTCCAAGAACATCCGAGACGTTCGGAAACTAGTCAAAAATGAACTAGTGTGTCGTAGTGTTTTGTAGTGATGTTTTGGGGGATGGTTTTAAGGTGAAATTTAGTACCGAGAATTCCTACGCGTATCCTGACTTACAAAGGTCGAAACATCCAAGAATGACGCCCCGGGGACCATCAAAAGGGTCCCCGAGGAGGACCCAAACATGGGCCAGCGAAGCTGCCAAGCAGCCAAGAATTGGCATGCTGCCACGCGACGCGCAGCTGTCACATAGTAGGAAAAAGTTTTTCCTTGCGACACGGGGATTTCACGAACCATTCTGTCCAAGAAATTTTGAAAAATAAGATTTGGAAGTGTCTTCGCGATGAGCAGTAAAGTCCTACATTTTGTTGTGTCGTTTTAAAGTTAAATTTGAGTTGGTTAATTTGTCCAATTAATGTAGGGGTCTTTTGGGTAATTTAGAGGTGCATTATGGACGGTTATAGGACCTATTTAAACCCCTAACCCACCAATCAAAACAATACCCTCAACTCAAAACAAAACCTCTCAATTCACTCTCTCCAAAACTCCATTGTTGAAGCTTTGAAGCTCCAAGGAAGAAGATAGGTTTCTCAAGCTTTTCTCCATAAATCTTATGAGATTTTCATCACAAAGCTATGGTTATTTACCCTTGAAATCTCTTTCTTCAAGGAGTCAATTCTAATGATTTTCAAAGATGATCAAAAACATGGATTGTCCAACTTTGTGATCTAGCCATGGGTTCTTGCATAAAAGGTTTTGAATCAATGTTTTAGGAGTGAATTGATGTTAATGCAATGTTTTAAATCTATAATTCCTATGAACCCATGCAAACCATGCAATCCTTATTTTGACTATTTTATGGGTTAAGTGATCTTGTCTCAATGCTTATGAATTCTAGTGTAGTTTTCTTTGGGCTATTGAATGATGTAAGAATTGTATTGGATTGATGCATAGGCTTCCTTAGATTGATAAATATATATGTAATTGACCTAGATTCATTGAGTATTATGATTTTTGTATTGAATTGATGATCATGTCCGTGGGTAAGGGCCTATTGGTATTGTAATGGACGAGTTAGCAATGGATTAAAGTGGTGAGAATGGATTGGTGGTAAGCTGCCCTAATTATCATTATTTTATATAATGTAGGTCTTAAATTATGTTTTGATTGGTATGGTCCACCTATGGTGGCGGTGTCATGTGCATTACTTGAGATTTACGTGGCCTCGTCGGTGTTACTTTATGTATTATGATGATCATGGCCTTGTCGGCAACTACTTGAAGTATTATGATGATTTGTGTAGTTGATTATGTGAAGTATGATCATATATATCTACATGCTAGTAATGTGAAAGTTTAATGTTGTTAGGTGATAAGTTAGACTATGACTATGTGTTCATGTGTGTAGTCTTAGAGTTGATGTACGATTGTTCCTACTTGACTATATGAGTCTACAATGGTTATATTGATGATGTATAGAGTTTTCTACAATAATACTCACCACTCAAGTATCGATATGTCTCCTTTTGAAGCCTTGTATGATAGAAGATGTAGGTCTCTGGTTGGTTGGTTTGAAGCAGGTGATATTGCTCTTCTTAGTCCTTAATCGGTCTATGAAGCTATTGAGAAATTTTGGCTCATTAGAAAGAGGTTGAGAACATAACAGAGTAGACAAAATCCCTATGCCGATATAAGAATAAGGGATCTAGAATTTGAAGTTAATGATTAGGTCTATTTGAAAATCTCACCCATGAAGAGTGTAATGAGGTTTGGCAAAAAATAAAACTTAGTCCCCGATATATATATGCCCATATCAAATTTTGCAATGTATTGGAAAGGTTGCGTATGAGTTGGACTTTCCAAATGAGTTGGCTCCGGTTTACCCAATATTTCATGTTTATATGCTTAAAAGTGTATTGGAGATCTGACATTTATTATTCCCCTAGAAGGGTTGGGAGTTTCTAAAAGTCTTTTCTATGAAAAGGTTCTAGTAGAGATCCTAGACCTGCAAGTCAATAGATTAAGAAATAAGGAAATAGGTTCCGGGAAGGTTTTATAGAGAAATCATTTAGTTGAGGGTCCTACTTGGGAGGAAGAGGCCAATATGAAGTCTCCATATCCTCATCTCTTTCCTTATACTCCTATTAAATCTTGAGGTAATTAGTTTCTCTTACGTTTTAGTGTTTTTGAAGTCATATGTGTTGTATGAAATTTTCATGATTTCCTTATGTTGTGCATGTTCTTGATGAAATTCATGTTTAGTAAGAAAATGAGTTTTTATGATTGACTTTCCTCATGTTGTTGTCCATTTAGCATGAGTTGCCTATTTGACTTCATGAAATGAGTTCATAAACATGCTTTGGTATGCTTTTGAGAGTAATTGCATATTGGATCCATGATATTGTGTTGAGCATGATTTTAGTTGGAGAAGGTAGTTCCTCCTATGAATATGAAAAATGTTGAGTTTCGTGCATAAAGGGTTGATAGATGTAGTTCCTACTTCCTTTTTATTGCATTGATTATGTTTTGAGATGGAGTTGATGTTTCTTCCTTTGAATTGTGCATTATTTTATATTTCATGCATGATAGGTTGCTAGTCTTGAGTCTTTACTTCCTTAAGGTGTCGAGATCGTCATTTGAGGATGAATGTTCCAAGGGGGAGATAATGTAACACTTCAAAAATTCGTAGGCTAAAACTAGAGCTAAACATGTGAGATTATGAGTCATGGAGGTGACCTAAGGCCAGTGGCAAAGGGAAAGGGAAAAGGCTTCCCAAGCCTTGACACGGCACTGTCCCACGTCCACGAGGGCCTTCACAACCTGTCGTGGCCCCACGCCTCATGGTTACACCCGTGGAGGGCTAGGCAGTAGCCTCCCCAAAGGATTCCCAATAGTGATCCTTTTCAAAAGTAACTTCACGGCTCGTGGTTAAGACCACAACGCGTGGGAAGGATCATAGAAGGGAGTTGGGTGTAAGGGAGTTGAAGAAAAGTGTCTTAGCCACTATCTCAAAGTCCACGAAAGGGACCACGGCTTATGCAGAGCTTTGTGGAGTTGCATTGGTCTTGTGATCTAAATGCACAAGATGCCTATCTACTATCATAAGTCTATGATGAGACCACAGCTCGTTGTAATGACCATGGATCATGGGGCCCCTCGTAGAACCTGGGAAACTCACTTAAAGTGAGGGTTATTTTTTGTATATCCTTTTTATGTCCTATTAAGTAAGGTCATTTTGGGTAAGTCTGGGGTCACTATATAAGTCAATTTTAAGTGAAATTCACTGAAATTAAGTCATATTTTCACAACACCCGAATCAAAACTCCAAAAGTTCATCTTCTCTCAAAATTTCTCTATCTAGAACTCAAGGAAGAAGAAGAGGAAAATTGAAGCTAGGTACTGAAGAAAGTGGAATTTTTCACTCAATTTATTTGGAGAATCATAACCAAGGTATGGTAGTCCTTCATCCATGGATAGTTTTCATCCTTGGAGTCCCTCCAACTTAATTTCAAAGATAGTAATTTCCCCAAAAGATAGGGTTTTACTCTAAGTCATGGATTCCTTTTCAAAAATTATTCTATTGATTTAATTCCTTGATATTATGATTGAATTGATTATTTCTTATATTTTTATGATGAAATCTCCCTAGAATCCATGACACCCCCATATCCCCAATTTATGACCTTCTAATGTGGGTGAGTTGTAGAAAGAAGACTATTATGAAATCATGTTTATAGTGATTGTAGTAATTGAATCATGTTATTATTCATGTCTAATGTAGTAATTCTATATGTATTGATGGATTGTAGTCTATTGTCCTTGAAGGGCAAAATATGAGAACTGTGCATGACTATGAGAATTATGTATATGCTTTATGAACATTCTGACCGTAAAGTGAATTGATTATGAGTTAGTTGTTAGATGATTATCCTCATGTACAAACTTATGTAAGAATATAATATGATGTGAAAGGTTTGTCACATGCAACGATTATAAGGTTGGAAGACTAGTCTCACCTATTCAATCTATGAGCTTTAATATGAGTTGTGTTGGATTGATGTCAATACATTCTTCCATAATTATGAACTTAAGTCAATAATTAGTATGAAGTTAATGGGAATTAATTCTTAGCAGCGAGTGGATATGAATATGAGATGGAAGCTTTTCCACTATTTGTGTCCGACTTTCCCAATGAGTCCCTTCTACCATAGTTGAGTCTGGGTTCACAAAGTATGTATCTCATGAGATGGAAATTTGTTATGATTTAGTTTTTGTGTTGTTAAATGAATATCCTCATGTACACACTTATGTAATAATATGATATGATATGAAAAGGTTCGTCATATGTAGCGATTATAAGGTTTGAAGACTAGTCTCACCTATTGAATCTATGAGTTTTAGTATGAGTCGTGTTGGATTAAGTGTCAAGACATTCTTCCATAATAATGAACTTAAGTCAAGACTTAATATGTACTCAATAGGAATTAATGCTTAGCAGCGAATGGATATGAATATGAGATGTAAGCTTTAACACTAGTTGAGTTTGACTTTCTGAATTAGTTCCTTCTACCGTTGTTGAGTCTGGGTTCCCAAAGTAGATGGAAACCTTCAACCTTATTTGAGTCTGAGATTCTAGAAGCAATCTCCTTATCCCATAAACTATGTGCCCACATAGGTCTTTAGCTAGTGGATCCACCTAAGCTAAGAGTATGGTTCTACTAGGCAAGTAGGACAACCCCTTTTCGGTGTGGGGTAGACACCGGATTCCATGTTTAGCTTAAATGGTCTATGTCGGTTAAGGCTTACCCCACTATGATAGTATGAACAATAATATGAGATATGAACTATAGTTTCTCAAGAAGCTCTACGAAATATGGGTGGGATTATGAGATCTTATTCATGCATTGCACAAGTATGCTTTGATATTTATGGTATGTTTCCTTTATTTTATGATGATCCATATGTTGAATATGTTTATGAATTATGATTTAGAACTAACCTTCATGATGATTCTTAAACTTGGTAAAGTGCATGCTTCCCAACGAAAATGTCCCTTTTAGCATGTTTTTAATTTTTTTATGCATGACTATCATACTTGGTGCCTTTTGTACTAACCCATATTTTTCTACATCTTCCACAAGTGTAGGGTCTTGTGTTTGAGGTGATATTCATTTGGTTAAAGCTTGGATCAACTATTATCCTAGCTTGTGGCGATTCCTCGTGATTCAAGGATGGATGAGTCATTTGTAGTTCCCTTTTAGCATTTCATATTTGCCCATTGTTGAAAGGGCTATGTCCCATTTTTTTATTCAAGAATTGTACTAGATGGCTATATTGAGACATGTATAGACTTCTGCTTGCTTTTATAAAGGACTTTGATTGTATGGATAAATTTTTTAAAATTTTGCATCATTTCTATTTGCTTTATGTTATGATATGTTGATTGTGTTAGGGATTTCGGGGTTTAGTACGCTTGTTAAATATAGGGTGTACCCCGGGGTCGTGACACAGATATAGGGTATACTTTGGGTCATGACAAGACAACACATATATTTTGTGAAGGTTTTAAGGTTTGGGTCATTAAGTGAAAAGGACAAAAGGAAATGGGTTCGTTAGTGCGTGCATTGTTGTATGCATGTTAGGGTTAGTTTGATGGGCTCAAAATAAGATAACCGGAATCGGTGATATGTTGATGTGTAGTATTGTGGGTTTTGCAAAAATGGGCCAAAGTTTGTTGATTAAAAGGTTTACAGGACTGAATATTCGATTGGGGAAGTTTTCTAAAACAAGTACCAAAATATCCTAATTAGAGGTAGAGAAATGTGTTTTTCACCTACAAATAGAAGGGGTGCGCCGCAAGTCTCCTCACAAACCTTGGGGTCGCCCCGCGGGCTCCATTGTGGACCTATGTTATTTTCAACCTCTAAGGTTTAGTTTGGTGAGAAGTGTGGCCAGACCTTAGTGTAGTGCTTAGTAATATAAGCATCACTTCTTGATCCTATATCATATTGACAAATGGTTCGTAAAGTTTGAAATGAGACTCACATACCTTTGATTTCATATTTAGGACATATAACTTTTCATATTCTAAGTGATATGCTCATTTTAAGTTGATCCGAGTAACAACTTATTGAAACATAATCAGTAATGAAAATTTCAACTCCATTTTGTGCTACAGGACTCTTATGATCTTAATTCAAACCCAATGCGCTTTCCACACTTAGGAATTAAGACCTATTTATAAATAGAAATCATCATGTTTAGGCCTATACACATGTGAAGAATAGTTCAAATCTCAGGTTAGAATTTACGGGGTGTTAGAGTCTAGCTACAAAATCTGCAAGGAAACCTTTTAGTAAATAAATCAAAGCAAAATTTTTGTCCATTCGAACATTTGTAGGCCTCTGAATGTTATGTCTAGGCATAGGCAAAATTATTTCATTAAAATTTATTCTTAATACCATTTCAATTATATCTATTTGATTTCCCTAATATTAGAAGCAATAAATTATTTTTAACCCTATATGAGCTTAGTGAAAAATCATTTAGACAAGAGATAAAAGCTGTTCAAATTAATCATGGCTAATAATATTTACAGTTTAGATTTAATGAATCATGTGGTAAAAATAGAATTATTCATCAATTGACTATTTCAAACACTCCACAACAAAATAGTGTACAGAGATGAGAAACAGAGTGCTCCTAGACATGGTTAGATCAATGGTGAACCAAGTCAGTCTCTCAATTATTTGTTTGGATGCTACTGTGCTTACAACTCTTTATTTACTGAATTGAATGCCTACAAAATTACTTTCAACCGCGTCATATAAATTATGGACCACTAACAAGTAGACATCATGGTCTGAGTACACTAAGACCTTGGGGTTATGGTGTCTTTACACATACTTCCTCTCACAAATATGACAAACTAGGTTTAAGAGGAAAGAAAAGTATCTTTATAAGGTACTCAGAAACCTCCAAAGGTTATATGTTTATAGGTGAGAAAAACAGTAAAATTATAACTTAATTGGAATATGAGATGGCACATTCTTAGAATATGTGTTCCTAAAAAAAGGAGAAATGGCTTAAATAGTTCATATTTGAGAGAAGGCATCAAAAGTTCAAGGATCACTTCTTTGGATTGGGAGTATTTTAGTAGACGATAAATTAGTTTTTCATCGAAAACCTCTTCCATCATCATATGCAAGTTAAAGTAATCTGTCTACACATAATGGAAGTGACCAACTGGATACTCTTTCAAGTGACAACAAGTGGTCAACAATCCTGTTAAAAGTGAGAGAGTGATAAATGTCCCTGCTTTGAGTGGGAGTAATGTTGATCGAAACGGCAACAATGATGAATTAAAAATCATACATGTTTCTCATAAAAAGTTTCTCTGCCACCAATTTGACAATGAAGAAGGTGAACTATATATGATGCTCCTACAAGATGCAAATGAGGCTATGAATGTTTAAGAGGATATCTCATACACTTAATGGATAAATGGACAAAAGCAGTAAAACTAGAATTACAGTCTATGAGAGTCAACATAAAGTTTGAAAACTAGTTAACCTTTTTGTCGAACTCAAGGCCCTTGGGAGCAAATGGGTTCTCAAAATTAATCTCGGGGCTGATGGAATATTTGCACGATCTAAAGTTTGACTGATAGTGAAAGGTTACACATATCATAAAAGAATAGACTACAAAAAAACTTACTCATTTGTGGGATTCTCCTCTGTTTATGTGATGAATGTGAAGACTGTCTTTCTAAATGGAGAACTGCAATGAACAATTTATATGAAACAACCTAATTGTTTCATTGAGAAGGTTCACAAACAAAATATTTGTAGACTTCTAAAGTCTATTTATGGCCTCAATAAATTTTCAAGGAAGTTGTATATATGTTTCATAATATTTTCATATCCAATGATTTTTCTACGATTGATGAAGACCATTGTGTTTATATAAATAGATCAAGAAACAAACTTATAATTTTAATATTTTATGTAGATGACATATTTATAGCTGAAAATGATAAGGAGTTCATGATCAAGATTAAGCCATGGTTGTCATCATAATTTGAGTTGAAATCATATGGGTAAAGCTACATATTTTCTTGGGATAAAAATTTCAAGAGATCTTCCAAAAAAAGTATTGCATCTCTCCCAAAAGAATTATATTAGAAAAATTCTTTGAACAATACAATATGCAAAACATAGCCCTGTTTATACTCCTATCAGTAAAGGTCATATCTTAAGTAGTCAAATGTGTCCTAATATTCACGAAGAGAAAGAAAGAATAAGTTTAATTCCTTATAAGAGTGTATATAGAAGTCTAATATACATGACGATGTGTACATACGTAATATCTATCAAAAAGATGTCTTTGTAAGTAGATATCAAACTGACCAAGATTTAGCACATTGATAAGAAATAATGGAAATCATAAGATATCTAAAGAAATTTGTTGATTATACACTTTTTTGTCAAGGCAAGTTCAACAATAAGTTAGATATAGTGATGCTGATCATGGAGGAAATATTGACGGGAGAAAGTCTACCTCAGGATATATTTTCTTACTCAGTGATGGTGCCATATCATAAAGTAATAAGAAATACTTATCATTGTCTACGATGAAAGCCGGATATATGGCACTAACATCACAAACATAAAAATGTATTTGGTTGAAAATCGTTCTTGAACACATAAAATATCACAAAAAATGTTGATCTAGTGTTCGTCTACTGTGACGGGAAAGCAGCTATATCCTCTACAAAGGACCCTAATTTTTTTTTTAAAAAAACCACAGAGATCAAGTATAATCATATGAAATATATGGTTAGACGCAGTAAAGTGAACGTGAAGTTTGTCTCTACAAAAAATATATTAGTAGATTCATTAACCAGCCTTTTTCTAGAGATGCATTTATGTGACACAGTAGGTCTCAAGGATTAGGTAGATTCAAAGTGTAATACCTTAAAATTTGGTGAGTTTGGTTTGGACAGTTCGAGGCGGGTTAACGGGTAGGTTCACGGACCCTAGCCCAAGTGTGAACCATTTAAGCATGCCTGAACATCCTGTGGAAGGTAAACGGTACATTCAGAGGGTGGGGTTGTTGGGGAGTTCAAAGTTCCCTCTGGTCCACCATACCCTTCAAAGACCGTGAGGGTCGAAAAGGTCATTAAAGACTTCCTTACAAGGCTCCCGTCAACTTTTTAAAATCAGACTATTTTAGTCGTTTCCTATGCATCTAGTACCTAAGCTATGTCGTTTTGACCCCTTTTCTAAGACCTATATAAGTATTTGAAGTACTAAAACAACTCATTCTAAAATCATTCTCCTAAATCCCTAATTTTCTCCAAGTTCTTTCCCAAATATTTTTGTCTAGCAAAGGAAGAAGAAGCCAGAGTTTCAACCAAGGATTTTCAATTCACCATAGCTTTTGGTCCTTGATCGCTAAGGTTATGTTAGTATTCACCTATAGAGACCTTTATTCCATTGGGTCTCCATGAATGAAAATTTTACAGTTCAAATCATCAATTCAAAGTTAGTGTTTTATATAATCGTCATGGGCTCTTTTCCATTATAATTCAATTAGCTATTTTTATCTTCTATGGCATGATATAAATCGATTACATGTTTTTTAGTCGAATTCATATGAACTCATGTATGATCCATATTTTTTACTATGAACACATGACAAAGCTAATGAACTATGAAATATGGATTTATAAAAGTATGCATGTTTTTATGAAATTAATGTAAATTACTTGAGGATGATTTTAGATGGAAGTATCAATGCGGTTGTGAAAGATTTTCTCACATACTAATATGATCATGAATGTGAAAGGATTTCTCACCTAAAGATTCATAAGGTTGAAAGGTTTTCTCACCTAAGTTGAAGTGAGATTTAAGGAGCTATTCTAAATGACTTTATCTTTGATTGATAACTTAATTTTTCCTTTCCATGGATCATGAAATACATATGATTAATGACTATTCAGCGGTATTTTACTAAGAACCCATAGGATATTGATATGGAGGCTCTCCTGTTAGTAGAGGTCGGGTCTCCAGTAGCCATCTTGTTATCCCTAACTACCTACCCTGTAGGATGTCTTAGATATTTGATCCATGTAAGCTAGAAATTTATGGCCCTTACCTTAGAAAGTAGGATATCTTTTTTCGTGTGTGGGATCGACATTGGGTTTCATATTTTAGCTCACACTCATGAACTAGGTTACTTTCAAAGTGTCTCATAAAGTGTTTTAACATGTTAAGCTTGCATTGATCATGATTATGACTTGTATTTTCTAACCTATTTATCTTATGTATTATCTTGGTCCTTGCGTTTCATGTCCCTTTTAGCATGATTTCATATCATTTATACATTTCTATCATACTTTGTACATTACATGTACTAATTTATACTTGTGTATACATTATTTCACTGATTTAGGGTCCGACACTCCTACCTTACATAATTGTGGCTAGTTGATCTCTCTTGCTAATTCAAAGATTTGTGAGCCCTCGTGTCTGAGGACCAAGACACTTTTATAGCTTTTCTTTATTTAATATTTTTGACATTGTATGTGGTGTATGGTCTACGTACCAACCACTTATAGAGAATTAGATGGCTTGTTTGGACTATGTTAGACTTTCGCTTTGTCAAATTCTTTCACAATATGGGAATACTTCTTTTGAAATCTTTATTTCTATTATATTGTATGATGTATGCCAAGTGGCTTATGTAGGTCCACTCAGAGTTCTTTGTGCCATTTTACACCTAGGATATACTTTGGGTCATGACATACCTAGTATTCAAAGCACAAGGTTTAGAAAGGTCCTAGAAAATACCACAAGCCACCTCGAGTAGAATCATGTTAATGAGTGTGGTAGAATCATGTTAATGAGTGTGAAATGTGCCACACTTATGAATAAAAGGTTATAAGAAGTTTAGGAAATTCCACTTCTTTCATTACTCTAAAGTCGTCAAATAGAGTACAACTCTATATAACTCTCTCTTAATCCTTATCCAATGATTTCTGGATATAGACCCTCGAAGAGCATATGTTAGAAGTAATGCGAGTGATAATGTGGAACAAGAAGCTCATCAAGTTTTGGATGACCCTTTGGCTGAACACGTGATTATTGCAGAGTTCTGAGCCACTTTTGAACTGTTGGATCAAACCATGACCACTCAAGCCAAGATTGTGGTCTTCATGAACCCAAATATGTGTACAGTGATAACTAGAGTGAGGGACTTTACAAGGATTAATCCACCGTATTTTCATGGTTATAAGGTTGAGAAATATACTCAAGAGTTCATCGATGAAGTTTATAAGGTTTTGATGATCATAGGAGTGATGTAAGTGGAAACGGTTGAATTCAACGCTTATCAACTTAAGAGTGTTTCTCAAGTACTGTTTAACCAATGGAAGGAAGAAAGGTGGTTCATGTTGGTCCTCTTGATTGGGAAAAGTTTAAAGTTGTTTTCCTTCAAAGGTTCTTTCCCATTGATATGAGGGAGGCAAAATTAATAGAATTCATTAACCTTAGTCAAGGAAATATGAGTTTGAAAGAGTTTTAAATTCACACAATTGTCCAAATATGCCCCTACCATTCTAGAGCAAGGATGAGTAAGTTTTTTTCGGGTGTGTTTGAGATGGTGGTTAAGGAATTTCGTACCACAACGCTCATGAAGTAAATGGAAATTTACCGTTTGATGACTCATGACCAACAAATAAAAGAGGAGAAGCTTAAGGAAAGATCTAGGGAGGCAAAGAGGGCGCAGATCGATGATGGTTATTAATCACATTCGAAGTCCAATTGATATGGTCTTTCTAGATTCCAACAAAGGTTTATTGTTCAATCTTTCTCTAGTTCTTTGGTTTAACACCTCGGAACATGGAAAAGGTAAGGTGGGTTATACTGGCAGGTTCACAGACCTTAGCCCAACCATGAACCTTTCACAAAGACATAAACGGCTTGTGAAAGGATTAACGGCCCGTGGGTAGTACTACGTTGTATCCTATTAAACCTAATGTTTCTCCCTCATGTTCATGACTCCTTTCATGGACCATTATGGGCTAAACTGTCCACGAAGGTCTCCCATATAAGTCTCCAGATAGTCTTTAAAGTAAAGGTTATTTTAATCATTTCCTCAGTATTTAACACTTGAGTTATATCTATTTGAGCCATATTCTAAGACCTATATAAGTTATTTAAGTCCTAAAAATACCTTTTCTAAAATCATTCTCTTAAATCCTAAATTATCTCCAGTTTTTCCCCAAAATCCTCTAGAAAGCTAAGAAAGAAGAAGCTAGGGTTTACTTCAAGGTCTCCAATTTACCATAGCTCTTGGGTCTTGAATACTAAGATATGATAGTATTCACCTCTGGAGTCCTTTCCTCCATACGGTTCCCAAGATCTTCCAAATTTACAAGTTCAATTCTCATTCAAAGTTAGGGTTTTATTCAATGTGGCTTCTTCTAAATTATGATTTAATTTGTTATTTTCTACTTTTAATTCATGAATTAAAGTATTTACATAATTTTGAGTGGAATTCATATTAACCCCTGCATAATACATGATTTTAGACTATGCAGCCATGATGAATCTTATAAACTATGAAATAGGATTTTATAAAGATATGCATGCTTTTATGAAATTGATGTAAATCACTTAAGGATGTGAAAATTTTTCTCACATATATTATGATCATGATTGTATAAAATCTTCTCACATTAGGATTAATAAGGTTGAAAGGTTTTCTCACCTTAGTTAAATCAAGATTTAAGAGATATTCTAAAAAAAACTTTAGCTTGGGTTTGTTGCTTAATTGTATGTTTTGATAGATGATGAAATGAATATGATTATTGAAATTTATGTGGGATTTTACTTTGAACCAAGAGTATATTGAGAGGGAGTCTCTCCCGTTAGTAGAGATCAGGTCTCTAATAGCAATCTCCTCGTCCCTAACAACGTGCCCCGTAGGATGTCTTAGATAGTGGGTCCATGTAAGCTAAAAGTCATTGTCCTTACCTTGTCAAGTGCCACATCTATTTTTAGTATGGGATAGATATAAAATTCCAAATTTTAGCTCATATTGTTTATGTCGGTTAATGGTCAGCATCCCATAATAATGAACTAAGGTGTCATACCCCGAGCCTACACCCTGGGCGAGAATGGCACTCAAAGACCATTGCTGGCCTCGAGTGGACCCTTGGCCTGGCTTACTTACTCAGTGGAAGACTTAAACATAAGAGATATAACTCATGAAACAACTAAAGGTAATAACTTAGCCAAAATGGCAACTCAAGTCTTAAACGTTTACAAGTGAAATGGAAAAGACTAAAGAACTAATACTAATTGCCTATGAAGCCTCTAAAACAAAAAGGGATGTTGGGACAGGACCCAAATCATCCAAAGATCTGAAAACAAGAAAGCATGTGATAAAAGATGTCCTCCGAAATTTAAGGAGGCTCACCAACTGACTCTGAGCGTCTTCGTGGATTAATGGTGCGCCGGATGCCGATCTTAGTTACTTACGTATGCATCCTAAGGATGCAGTCCAACTGGCATCATTACATTGAGTACGAGTATGCAAGTTGGAATGCTAAATAATGCATAGGCTTGAAAGGAAATCTGAAGAACTTACCTGGTCAAATCAACTCTACAAAACTAAACTCATTTCAATATAAAGCAATCTAAAACAAGTGCAATATAAGGAAAAATTATTTAAAATATGATGTCAACTCTTTTTGTATGCAAAGATACAATATAACACTGAGATATATGTAAAAATACAAATAATTGTGTATATAAAATACATTTAACTTTTGTGGGAGTTTTTGTAACCGACAACCATCACTTAGAGCTATAGTGATGATACAACATTTTGCCTCACGCTGTCAGGGCCGTCCTATACCTTGCCATTAGTATAGAACCTGAACTACTAAGTGGATCCACTAGTCTATGCTAAAAAGCACTAAAGAATCATCTAAAAAGTATGATCCTTTTCTACCCATGATGTCTACATAGTTTATGGGGGCTGTGAGTTATCTGAACTCTCCTCTATATCAGTGCTCAATACTACTCCCTGAATATGATACTAGCTCTTATGTTTAAAAACATACTTCTTCCTATGATTTGAGATAATTGCTCAAAAACTATCTTGGAAATCAAAGATTCCCCTCCTACTTAATTGTGGAAGCATTTACTCTTTTCTGAAAACTAGCTCAAAGGCTCTTTGGAAATCTCAGTTTCCGTTCTTATTTAAATGTGAAACATTTAAAACTTCTTGGGAATTCTTCCCATATAATTCTTTGAATAAAAAAAAGTTAAAATATGAACTCTTTTCTTAACTTCAAATATGATTATGACTTGTGTTTTCTAACCTCTTATTTAATTTTATGTTTTAGTTTGTTCATTTCATGTCATGAAAAGTCATTTTAGCATGACTTCATATCTCTTATACATTGGTATCATACTTGGTACATTCCATGTACTAATGCATACTAGTTCCTACATTCTTTCACTAATGTAGGGTTTGACACGCTTACTTCACACACTTGTAGCTAATTGATCTCTCTCTCTCTCTCTCTCTTGGAATTTGAATAATGGTGAGTCCTCATGTTTTGAGGACCAGCACACTTTTATAGCTTTTCTTTATTTTAATTTTCAAACATTGTATATGGTATATGGGTTACGCCTCCAACCACCTCTTTTTAATGTTGTAGATGACTTGTAGAGACTATATTAGATTTCCACTTTGTTAAACTCTTTTCTGCTATAAGAATGCTTCTTTTGAAATCTTTATTTTTATTATATTGTATGATGTATTCTATGTGGCTTGTGTAGGGGCTTTGGGGTTCTATACGTCATATTACGCCTAGGGTATACTTCTGGTCATGACATCCGGTTCTAAAGTTCAACAAAGATAGGGTGTCTAACCCTATGCCTCAAAGAGAAAATGATGGTTGATATTCTTTGTCTACATGTTCTAGGTGTGGAAGGAAGCCTGATGGTAAATGCTTAGCCAGTATGAATGGTTGTTTTAGTTGTGGTAAGAGTGGTCACAAGATAAAGGATTGCCAGTCACTTATTATTAAGGGAAAAGATTGTAGGCAAGCTCCACCTGGTTGTTTGAGTTCAATTTCTCCCAAGAAAAACCTATTATATGCACTTCAAACTTGGCATGATCGATAGGGTTCTCCCGATACGATTATTGGTATGTCGAAAGTCTTTCAATTTGATGATAACGCTTTGCTTCATTTTGGTGCTAATTTATTTTATATAATGCCATATGTGGCTATGAGATTTCATGTTTCTTCAAATGTGTTATTAAACTCTTTTTCTTTCCCTACTCCTAGTGAATCTATTATGACTAAGAGATTCTAAAGAAATTGGTATGTCTCCTTATCCCATAGATTTACTCATGTTAATCTTGTAGAGTAAGATATTTTTGATGTTGATGTTACTCTTGGTATGGACTTGCTCCATTCTTGTTATACTTTTGTTGATTGTAGTTACTAGGTAGTAAATTTTTAGTTTTCAAATGATCCTGTCCTAGAGTGGAAAATAGGAAATTATATGCATAAGGGTCAGTTTGTTTCTTGTTTTAAAGCTATAAAATAATTTCTAAGGGTTGCATGTATCATCTTGTTCAGGTTGAGGATAAGGATTCCAAAAACCCTATTTTTGAGGTGGTCCCCATTGTAAATGATTTTCCAGGAAGTATTTCCAATTATCCACTCAGTGTTCCTCTTGAAAGGGAAATATTCTTCGGTATTGACCTTCTCCATTATATGTAACCTATCTCTATTCCTCCTTATCATATGGCTCCGGGAGAACTTAAGGAATTAAAGGAGCGATTGAAAGACTTATTGGATAAGGGTTCCATCCAATCGAGTATCTCTCTATGGGGTGCTCCGTTTTGTTTTTTGTAAGAAGTATGGTTCACTTCACATGTGCTTTGATAACCAGCAATCAAATAAGGTTACTATTAAGAATAACTATCCTCTTCCGAGGATCAATAATTGTTTGATCAACTCCAAGTAGCAAGTTACTTCTGTAAGATTGACCTTTAGTGGTTATCTAAAATTAAAGGTAAAAGAAAATGGCATTCCAAAGATGGATTTTGAACTCGGTATGGTCATTATGAGCTTTTGGTGATGTCGTTTGGGTTGACTAATATCACGACATCATGGACTTGATGAATAGAGTATTTGGATAATATCTTGATATGTTTGTGATTGTGTTTATCGATGATAGCTTAAATTACTTAATAGAGTGAAGATGATCATCTCAATTATTTAATGATTGTGTTGCAAGTCCTCAAGGATCGATAACTATTTGCAAATTTTAGTATATGTTAGTTTTGGTTTGGATCTGTGTCTTTTCTTACTCACATTTTTCCCGGTAAAGGAATTTAGGTTGTTCCTAAGAAAATGGATGCGGTTAAGAATTGGCCTAGACCTCTATCCCTTTCGAATATTCAAAGTTTCTTGGGTTTGGCTGGATATTGTAGAAGGTTTGTGGTAGGAATTCCTTTGATTGCCTCTCTATTAACTGCATTGACTCTAAATAAGTTTAAGTTTTTATGGTTAGAAGCTTGTGAAAAGAGTTTTTAAGAACTGAAAGATAAGCTTACCTCCGCTCTAGTGTTGACTTTACCGGAAGGGTCCGATGAGTTGTTGTTTATTGTGATTCTTCAAAGATTGGATTAGGGTGTGTTATTATGCAAAATAGAAAAGTTATTGCTTATGCTTCAAGGAAACTTAATATTCATAAAAAGAACTATCCTACCCATAATTTGGAAATAACGGCAGATGTTTTTACCTTAATGATTCGGATGCGTTTCTTGGATGGTGTTAATGTTGATATATTTACCAACCACAAAAGTTTGCGATAAGTGTTCATGCAAAAGGGTATAAATATTTGCCAACATAGATGGCTCAAACTCTTAAAGGACGATGATGTGAGTGTCCTTTATCACCTAGGCAAAGCCAATGTGGTGGTTGATATCTTAATCCAGTTGTCCATTAGTAGTGTTGTACATGTTAAATATGGAAAGAAAGAATTGGTTTGTGATGTTCATAAACTAGCTCAGCTAGGTATCCGCTTTATAGATTCCAATCAGGATTATGTTGTTGTTCAAAATGGTTCGGCAGCACCTTTCATTTCGTATGTGTAAGCCAAGAAAGGTCTTGATTCGATTTTGGTTGAATTGAAAGAAGTGGTGATGGAAAAGTTTGTTGAGACTTTCTCCGAAGGGGAATATGGTGTTTTTCTATATCAAGTTCATTTGATTTTTCCTAATGTTAATGATTTGAGAGTTAAAGTTTTTTCAGAAGCATGTAGTTCTTGGTAATCGATTCACCCAAGAGCAACCAAGATGTATCATGACTTTTGGGAGGTCTATTGGTGGAATGAGATTAAAAAAGATATTGTAGATTTTGTTGCTAAGTGTCCTAATTTTTAACAAGTGAATATTTTGATCAAAACTTGGGAGGTTTGTCCCAATATATTAATTCCTACTTAGAAGTGGGAAGATTTGAATATGGACTTTATTGTTGGTTTACCCAACACCCAACAAAACCATGAATTAATTTGGGTTATTGTGGATCGTATGGAGAAGTGGCTCATTTTATTCTCATCAAGGTTTCAAATTTGGTGGATGATTATGCTATGTCATATATAAATAAAATGATTAGGTTTCGTAGGGTACCCTTATCCATTATCTTCAATCGTGGTACCCAATTTACTTTTCAATTTTGGAAGTCTTTCAAAAAATCTATAGGTACCCCTATCAAACGTAGTATGGACTTTCATCCTCAAACCGATGGAAAAGCGGATCATACTACCTAAACTTTAGAAGAGATGTTGCGGACATGTGTAATTGTATTCAAAGGTAATTGGGATAATCATTTTCATTTATTGGAGTTTGTGTATGACAATATCATTCAAGTACTAAAATCGCACCATTTGGAACTCTTTATGGTGGAGGTGGGATCTGCTATTGGTTATTTTGGAACTGATGAGGTTACTTGATAGGTCCTGAGTTAGTTTATGAGGCTATCAAAAATGTTTGACTTAAGGGATAGGTTCAAAATGACTCAAAGTCGACGAGGTCCTAGACAATGTTAGAAGAAGGAATCTTGTATTTTGAATTTGATGATTGGGCTTACTTGAAGATTTAACATATGTAGGGTTTCATGATGTTTGGAAAGAAAATGAAGCTTAGTCCCCGCTATGTGAGACCATATCAAATTTTTAAGTGTATGTCCAAAGTTTCTTATGAACTTGAGTCAGCAAATTATTTAGCATCGGTACATCTGGTATTCCATGTATCTTTGTTGAAGAATTGCGTTGGAGATCCCAAATCTATGGTACCATTAGAAAATCTTGGCATATAGGAAATACTTTCTTATGAAGAGTTCGGGTTGAGATTTTAGACCGGAAATTTTCATAATTGAGGAACAAGGAAGTTGGATCCATAAAAGTGTTATAGAGTAATCAAATGGTTATAGGTTCTATTTGGGAAACCGAGACCGATCTGATGTTCTATTTATCTTTATCTATTTTCCTCTGACTCTACTCTAGCTTGAGGTATTTAGCTCCTTAGGGTTCTTTCTTTCAAATTCATTGGCCTTAGTCATTCTCATGTTTCCATATACATGCATGTATATTTTATGAAATTATGCTCTAAGTGGAGTCAATTTCCTCCTTGGTTATGTGCATTTATATGATTATATTTGTGTTGGGTTGATATATATCTTTCCCCTACTCTTTTCATGGTAGCTTGAGTCCTATTCTAGGATGAATTTTCCCAAGGGAGGAGATATTGTAACACATTAGAATTTGGAGTTTGGTTTGGAAAGTTGGAGTTTGGTTTGGAAAGTTCAAGGCGGGTTAACGCGGAAGTTTTGCTGACCCTAGCCCTATTGTGAACCTTTCATAGATGCCTGAACGGCCCATCGTAGGTCAACAACCTATTCGGGTGGGGCTGTTCAATGTGCCCTCTAGTTCAATGATCCCCTTATCTGATCGTCAAGGGATAAACTGCCCGTGAAGGCTTTCTTACAAGGCTCTCGTTAGCGTTTTGGGCCAGGGCTATTTTTGTCATTTCCTGTGAATTTTGTACCTAACTTATGTCGTTCGAACCCTATTCTAAGACCTATATAAGTATTTTAAATTCTATAAGGACCCATTCTAAAATCATTCTCCTAAATCCCCTATTCCTTCCAAGCTCTTCCCCAATTTCTCTTTCTAGTAAAGGAAGAAGAAGCTAGGGTTTCAACCAAAGATCTTCAATTCCCCATAGATTTCGGGCCTTGATCACTATGTTATGTTAGTATTCACCTGTGGAGACCTTTCCTCCATTAGGTCCTTAAGAATTTAAATTTAACATGTTCAAACTATCAATTCAAAGTTAGGGTTTTATATAAACTTCATGGGTTCTTTTCAATTATAATTATATTAGATATTTTCTATGTTCTATTTCATGAATTGAAGTAATTACATGTTTTTAGTCTAATTAATATGAACCCATGCATCATCCATGATTTTAACTATGAACACATGATGAAGCTTCTGAAGTATGAAATATGAATTTATGAAGGTTTGCATGATTTTTATAAAATTGATGTAAATGAATTGAGTATGCTTTTAGATGAAATTATAAATGAGGATGTTATAATTTTTCTCACATACTACTATGACCATGATTGTGAAAGGTTTTCTCACCTAAATATTCATAAGGTTGAAAGGTTTTGTCAACTAATTGAATCAAGATTTAAGGAGCCATTTTAAATGACTTTTAGCTTGGATTGGTAGCTAAATTATGTCTTTCCATGTATGATGAAATATATGTGATTCATAATTATTCAGTAGGATTTTACTAAGAACCTAAAGGATATTGAGATGGAGGACATCTCGTTAGCAAAGGTAGGGTCTCTAGTAGTAATCTTCTTGTCCCTAACTACGTGTCCTCATATGATGTCTTAGCTAATGGATCCACGTAAGCTAGACACTTATGGTCCTTACCTAGGAAAGTAGGTTGGTGTGGGATAAACATCGGATTCTATGTTTTAGACCGCATGGTCTATGTCAGTTAATGGTAGACATCCCATTATAATGAACTAGGTTACTTTCAAACAATCTCACAAATTATTTTAACATGTTTAGCTTGCATTGACCATGATTAGGACTTATGTTTTCTATCCTCATATTTGATGCTTTAGTTTGGTCATTGCATTTCATGTAAAGTACTTTTATTGTGATTTTGATATCATTTATGAATCTCTATCGTACTTAGTATATTCCATGTACTAATGCACACATATGCCTACATTGTTTCACTAATATAAGGTATGACGCTCTTACCTTGCATACTTGTGGATACTTGATCTTTTTTACTGATTTGAAGATTCGTGAGTCTTCATGTTCCTAGGACCACACTTTTATAGGTTTTCTTTATGTTAGTATTCAAATATTGTATGTAGTGTATGGATTACGTCTCAACAACTTCTGAAGTATTAGATGGCTTTTTGAGACTATCTTAAACTTCCTCTTTTTCAAACTCTTTTATGATATGATAATTCATATTTTTAAATCTTTGTTTATATTATGTTGTAAGATGTATGCTAAGTAACTTCTGTATGGCCTTTTGGGGTTCTATGTGTTATGTTACGCCTAGGGTATATTTTGGATCGTGACAGTAAGACACTTCATTTCATGTTTTTCATATTTACAAAAGAAATTCTCTTTAATTATCAATAAAGTTGATTTACATACACATTCTAATTGTTGAATGTTTTGTGCATTCCTTATTTATTTATTTATGATAAGTATGTCTAGTAGACAAGAGGTTGACCTCCTCACAAATATAATTGCCTTTTTATCTAAGTGACAAGTGTAGATGAGATTGAGTTTTAAGAAAAAATATCAAATTTATAATTTAAGATCTATAAGCTTAAAATTAATAAAGCCACCTTGTCTACTTAATGATCAAGATGTGAGTTATTGTAGTTCAAGGAACTCAAATTAAGGAATATGCGGTGTCTAGATATAATTTCTGCAACATTCTAAACGAGAAAAAAATATCATCTTTATTGGAAAGAAGAAAATGCTACGGTACATGTTTGATACCATGTTCCCTAAAGTTGACCAGTTAGATTAAATATAAGTCCATTCTTAACTTATTTTTTGTGAGACCCAAAACCTCTATGATGGTTCAAGATTTGTGCCCTTATTAACTCTAATTAAATATTTGAGACTCAGTTTGATGTAGCTTTTTTTTTTGTTTTCAAATGATCATGAACACAAATTCAGTTTGGAGGAGAATATCTAGAAAAGCAATTAAACTAATGTTAAGAGAACAATTAGAAAAGAAAGAACATTAATGAGATCTCATTGATTTGTGTTCAATAGTGCATTAGTTATAGCTTATGATTCTAGTTGAATACAAGAATTGATTATTTATGAGAGATTATATCAAATGTGATCTGTATGATTTGTAGTGTTATAATGCTCAAATCACCCTCCAAAACCAATTAAAAGAGTGAGTGGTTATAGTAAGTACAAAACCCAACGAAGATTCGGGTCGAATCCACAGGAAATGGTATATGGTGGAGAATTCTTTATCAAGTGAGTTTGATTTTAAATCGGCTCATTTGCAATAGAAAGAACAATTTTGTGGATGGTAGAACCAACTTAATATAAAGCTTTTGTGGTTAGATATCATACTCAAACTAAAATCAGAACAAAATCAAGAGTTAACAAGCAATCTAGGGGTGCAGGGATTGGATATCAATGTCACATAGGAGTAATGATGTTTTTATATAGTGATGTGCATATATGGATAAGCTAAGTCATCTTCAATCACACTAATCATATTTTGATCTCAAAGCATCTATACCTAGAATATCATTTCGGTCTCATCTAATGCCAATTCTTAAAAACCCATTACCTTAATGTATTCTCTCTTTCAAGAATAGGACAAAATAGATCTGTTCCATAACCTCTCTTTCAACCAAGTCATAGATATCAAATATGAACTGCTAGTATAGAACTAATTACCCACTCTAATTAATCTCTTTTGAGAATCAACTGTAGATTGAAAATAAGAATTAAGTTTGCAATCTTATCCCTTAAGTTGACCCCATGATAATTAGACAAAATTCACGAATTAATAGGAACAAAACTCTAAGACCCCCAAAATGAGTTCGGGTGTCTAGAGCCTCACATGTGCCTATAAGCTTTTCAACATGTTAATTAATTGTTTTAAAGTATGCATGATTTATTTGATGTTATTTTGAAGTCAAACGTCCAAGACATTCAAAAGTTAGCCATTGAGACGTGCATGTGTGACTTGAGTGTGCCTAGCATGTTTGGATGTGTTGCGAGTGTTTGTTTTGGGTGGAACTGATGTGGAATGTCCTTGACATGTTAAGGTGTATATTTACGTAGGAAACGTCTGGGTACAACTCCCCAAGGGCCCCACAAAAGGCCCTCAAGAGGACCCAAAGGTTGTTGAGACACTGCCTTGGCAGTGTCAATCGACGAGCCCTCAATTGACGCCCCGTTCCTCAATCGATGCCTTGTCGATGGGAGGCATCGCTCAACACTTAGAAGTGTGATCTCAGCCCTCCAGGAAGGAGTTGCAGTCACAAATGACGGAGCAGCAGGACGACTCGTCGACCAGACGATGCCTCATCGACTGCTGTCCGTCGATGCAGCCTGCAATTAACTGCCATGCACGCTATTTCATTATGGGGTGAATGGGAAATTCACCCCACGTCCTAACTTGACCCTAGTTGGTTTATTTTGTAATTTTTGGATATATTAAGTTGATTAAAAACGTGAAAACACCATTTCCAATTCAATTCTCAAAATTAGACTTCCCTCCCAAACCAAACTCTCTCTAGAAACCTCCATTGGAGATGAAGCTCAAGAACATCTTGGAGCTTGGATTCCCATGGATTCATCATGAAGAATTCTTGGCTCTTCTCTACAATGAGGTATGGTTATCCTTCATCTCTAGTTAATCTTCCATCTAGAGAGTTCCTTTCAATGTTTTCAATGCAAGTTCATGATCAAACTTCTTCTTCTTCAATCTAGCTATGGGTTCTTTCTCAAATTGATTTCAAAAGCATAATGTTAATGAATTAATGATTAGCTACTGATTTGAATGTGATTTTTGATCCAATTCCATGTTGAACCCATGATCTCTCTCAGACTCGATTTAGCCTATGTATGGGCTTTGTGATCTTGATCTTATGTAAATCGAATTGTGATTCAATTATGTTAAAATGCTTATATCTACTGTATAGTACGTGTCTTGATGGTGAATTTTTGATGACTGATCCATATGGATCAATGTTTGAATGTTTGAATAAGATTAGCCCATAATGTAGTATCTTGTAATCGTGATGCTAGAATGATTATGTATGAGATGCAATTATGATGAATCATCTTAGCTACTTCCTATGATGTAATGTGATGATGAATTACGTGTTTTTGGTACAATGTGGATTGATGCGTGAAGATTTGATAACGATTAGCCTATATTACTCTACTTTCTATCGATTGTTAGTGTATGTTATTCACTGTGATCTCGACTCTATAGTTCGTGAATCTAAGATTTCGTTAATGTAGAGATACTTGTATCTACTGCCCAATAGTTATATTATTGATGAATTGTATGTATAAATCATTGATGACCAAAGCAAGGGAGTTTTGGTAAGGATGATCTACATTCCTCCACATTCTATAGATTGATTATGTACTATACTTGATATGATCTTGATCTTGTCATGATTGATGCATGATTTCAGTTATGTTAGTGTACTTTTGGATACTGCCCTAGATATGGATTGTTGATGAAATATGAGTATTGATCAAAGAGGATCAAAGGTTGATGAATTGGTAAGAATGGCTCTTCCCCTCTACTTTTCTATAGAATTATTAGTTGATGAAGCCATGTATGGCATTGTGTGGTATGGTCCACTTATGGTGGCGGTGTTTGCGTTATTGTCAGTATATATGTGAAGTGATCATGGCCTTGAAGGCAATTGTATTATGAATGTGTAGTGGTGATGATCACCCAATGTGAAGTCTCATGCCTAGTTTTCTTTATAGCTTATGGTCTAGGTTGTATAATCAATATTATGGACATGTGGGTGTCTATGTTAGGTATGGTCTATATGTTGTCAATGATGAAGTATGAATGATGGATGACCCCTTGCCTTTATACCCTTAAAGGAATATGTGAATATCTAAGGTTAGATACTTAAGACTAATGTCAAGTTAGTGTGTCTCCTATTCTAGTATGTGATGTCTCATTAACTAGGATGACTTGATAGGTGTACTAGTATGGGCAAGGGTTTGGGATCTTGTCTATACATTGAACATGTGTGCCTTGATAGGATAGTTCCTAGGTTTGTGATTTAAGTACATGAATGAGAATGCATGAACATGTTATTAATGAGGCTTATATGCTATGATGTTAAGCATATGATATGATGAAGTATGAATGTGCATAGTGTCTAAATGTGTTTATATGAAAGGTTTGCTCATATAGTTACACATATACTCTCATGCATAAATGAAGTACAAGTATGAACATGTGTGGTCTAATGGTGTTTATGTGAAAGGTTTGCTCACATATATGTATACACACACATGAAAACATGTATATATTGCTTGTATGATGATCTAGTCAATATAGGGGCCCTTGAAAGGTGTTCTCAAGAGTACCCTAAACTAGATGGTGCTTGAATATGCTATGTCCATGTGAAAGGGTTCCTTACATGATGTAGGTTAATGAACTCTCATATATGACCTATGAGCTAAGCATATGAGAAGTCAATCTCCTTAAGCCTATGTTTTATAAAATAATGTTAATAAAGGCTTTTCAATAAAAGGATATTAGCTTATCACCGAGAGAACTTAGATGAGGGATGCCCCTTACCACTGTGGGGAGGCTTGTTCACCATAGTCCTCACGAGGTGGATAACCACAATGCCTCAATAGGCATAAAGAGGGTTTCCATAAGTGGATAACTACAATTCCACATTTGGCATAAAGAGGGTTTCCACATGTACCTCCAAGTTCCATAAACTATGCTTGCCACATAGGATCTAGCAAGTGATTTCACATAGTATGCTAGTATGTGTTAATGTTTTACCTTGGCTAGGTAGAGAAGCTTCCATTGGTGTAAGGCTCTACAACACCCAATTCCATGTTTAGCACCCATGGTCTTAGTGTCGGTTAAGGCTATAGTTTCCCTAAAGTAAAAGGGACAATGGAAGTAAAGTAAGGACCCTAACTAGGATAACCTAAGGGTAGTTGCTTAGTGTAGGTGGGGGTATGGGACTTCACCTATGTATTGCACAAGTAGCTCTTGAGGGAAGTTCTACGAAGTTGTTCTAATGTACGTGTCTATGTTTATGTTCCTTATGCATGACATTGTAGTGTCTTCTACTTGTTGTGATGAAATGCATGGTATGAGTCTATATGGTGTGGTCTTGTCCCTACATGCATAATGTTGGTCTTAATGACTATATGATGGAGGTCTTATTTGGCATGAATAAAGTTGTCTATGCTTGTCATGTTAATGTATGAAGTGAATGTTAAGGCTTGTGGTCTCATGATAGGTTTACTAAGTATGTGTGAGGTTATGGGGATTCACATGTGCATTGCACTAGAAGACTTAGATTGTAAGGTCATATAATGTTCTATGTGAAGTAAAGTTAGTATATGTGCATAATGACTAGAGCTTACTGTAATGTCATTTGGGTCTTGGAGAAACTGTGTCTATGATGTACTATACTTCTATGATGGTATGTGTTTGTAACGTTCCGGAAAATCATATGTCTAATGAAGAGCCCAGTATGCCCTTAGGATAGCCTATTAGGGGTACATAGACACCCCAATGCCCAATATTGAGAAATATTGAGCATAGTATGGAAAAATTGGCTAAGAGGTATTAACCAATTTTGTATATACAAATATGAGATATACTTTTTGGGTTGTCATACCCCAATCCAAGATTGATGTTTAAGAAATGTACCTGCAATGAAGACCCTAAGCTAAAAACATAGATTTCCAAGTATTCATTAAGGTATGAGGCATCCAAGTGTCAAGCCTAGATACCATTCCACATGACCATCTAAAATGATCATGTAAGTTAAGCAGTGCCCAAGGACATGGTGAGGGTCCTTGGGACAGTAAGTAAACATTCCCAAATGAGACATCAAGATAAATTAGTTAGGAAAGTACAACAAACCCATGTGCAAGCACATGGGCATTACACGTGAAGGAGACGGCCAAGGGGGACCACGGAACCACCCTAACCGAATTCGGTTAGGGCGGTTAGGCATGACACGCACGAGCGGGTCCCTCCATGTGGCACCAGCCAACCTAACTAAATCTAAGTCCTAACCAACTATCTTAACTAGATAACTAACCTAGGACTAACCGAATTGGACCCCCTTATGCACCCGACAACCTAGGACTTGGTCGTGTGGCACCTAACTAACTTAGGGACAACCTAGTAACTAACCAATGATAGTCCAAAGTTGTTAGTTGTGGTCCTATTGACTTAGGGGTGTTTTGGTAATTTCCCTAGGTCCCTAAATTAATTAAATTAAGGATTTAATTAATTAATTGAAAGTCAAAATGTTGACTGAAACAAGGGTCAATGCCGATTTCCAGATTTTGGTCAAAGTCAACATCTTCCTATATCTAGTCAACGTATTTTAGTAATTAAGTAATTAACTAATTAGTTTATTAATTAAGTTAATTAACCTAAAATTGAATAATTCAAGATCAGTTCCTAAACCTAGAATACACGATCAAAACACTTAGATGATAAAAGGTATCTTCAAGGTTTTGTTAGACGGTAAAAAGACTTAGACTAAAACGGTAAAAGGGCATAGACGTTCTTAGACGATCTCAAGGTATCTTCAAGGTTTCGTTCGAGGTGGTCTTCGTAGATTAAGTTCTTCATAAGGTATAAGTTTCTCTCCTGTAATTCTTTCTCCAAGAGTACTTTCCATCGTCGTAAGTCAAGAAATCTCGAAAACTAGGGTTGTTCCCAAAGTTCTCGTCGAACTTCCCTTTCCCTAGTATCCTTGTTACGATTTCAATGTTGAATAGGTTAGAGATCATGTTGTTGGAATGTGGTGTTGGCTGATCTTAATGTGCATGGTCTTTGATTAATGAATGTGAATAAACCTATTAATTGGACTCGTTTGATGCTAAGGGTTTCTTACGTGAATTTAAAGAACGATGCATTACTAAGATATGTTCGAAAAAATGTTAAGTGTGATGTGTGACGTCTTAATGCATATTTGCTTTTAAGGTGACTTTATGAAAGTGTTATACTCATCAAATGTTAATATGAATATGTACAAAATGCTTAAAAACGTTATGCCTAAAGTCATGAACTAAGATTGGCTTGAAAGACATCCTATGAAATCACACCTTTAATGAATTGATTATCTTATGCCAAGAAATTGGCTAACACTACTTGGTCAAAATGAATGCATGCTAATGGATAGGAGCTTATGTAAATGATTGAAAGATTGGCTAATGGTTCATACATATCCAATTTAAATATGAACATACGTAAAATTGGCTTATGCCAATAAAAATGATTTGATAGTATAACATCCCAAATGTTTATGCCAATACTAATCATATACCAATCTTGTGTAGTTAAAATATCAAATGATATTATAAGCACTTCTAAAGTAATTCAATGAATTCATAACCAAGGGCATGCCATTCATTGGGACAACTCCCAACATGCTCTAAAAGAATGAACTATGAATACATGAAACTCATTGAATGAAGTACTCATTGTCCATAAACGATGATATGAAGCTACTACACTAAAGTAAAGAAGTAATGTGAGTTATAACATAATTAAATGGGTCTAAACTAAATAAGTGACCATAATAGGGTGTTAAAGAAAGTGACACAAGTCTTACTTACACCTAAGCTACTATGTTAAAAGAATACTCACGAATGAAGGTGTTAGAATGTGTGAGACTAGTCTCATTAACAACTAAGGATGATATGTAAGGACAATTCACATTTCATCAAGGTAAAGTAAGGATGATATGTAAGGACAATTCACATTTCATCAATGTAAAGTAAGGATAAGATGTAAGGACAATTCACATCTCATCAATGTAAAGTAAGGATGATATGTAAGGACAATTCACATTTTCATCAATGTAAAGTAAGGATGACAAGTCATCCAAAGAGTAAGTAAATCTCAATCTAGAAGTAAGCTTCCATAATGCTTGAGTCAACTCTAAAAGATAAAGAAGATAATGAAAGTGAGCATAGCACCGATAGTATAGTTATGAGCATGTGCTTGCACGTGTAAGTCTCATGCGACGAGGCTACCACCGAGGTGGATAAGCAGTCTCATTAAGTCCCTAGTCTTCGAACTATGTCTAGCCAATATAGGAACTAGCCAGTGGTTTCCACCTAAGCGAGCTAGGCACGTACGGTTTCACCTTGGCCGGTGATTCCACCCCTTTTCGATGTGGGGAAGACACATGATTTCATGTTTAGATCACATGATCTATGTCGATTAATGCTCACGATATATTCTTGGTTCACTATAGCCATGGGCCACTCCTTTTTGGTGTGGAGTGAACACTTGAGATGGATCCGCCTTAGCCGGGGATCACCCCTTTCCATGTGTTTGGCAGACACGGGATTCCATGAGTAGCTCACATGGTCTAAAATTCACTTTAACCGGTGAATCGCCCCTTTTTAGTATGGGGCAGAGACTGGATTTCATGTTAGCTCGCATGATCTTATTCCTAATGATGTCACTATGAAAGTGAGAATGATGATGATGATGGAACGTATGTTCAAAGTGAGCAATGATGAAGAGCGTAAGAATGTCAAGTGCCAATATTACACTCATGAAGTTTCAGCAAATAATGGGCATAGCCAAATAAGATTGGTTCATAATGATTCTTATATGATGCTAGCAAAGGGAAGTAGAAAGCAATGTTAATTAAATACCTCATAACTTCCCTAACATGAAAATAATGAAACAGATGGCATAGCCAATAAAATTGGCTTATGAAATGTTTATGAATACTAAGAGTAAAGAATGACTCACTATAAGGTAGTGAAATCATTCCTTAGTCCTTGGGTTACTTACATCGATTCATTGTGTGTATGGGACTACAATGAATCATTGCACTTGTAAGTAAACCATAAGACTAGAGGAATTATTGAACTACATAACAACAAGAAGAAAAAGACTGAAAATAAAACTAAGTATGGGGAAAGGGGCTCTCGGGTTAAGAGGAATAAAATTTCTAATCTTCGCTCGAGTTGTTCTAAAATTATGTTGATGATACTAATGTATTGTAATCATATAGAAAATGAGTTGTGTGCTTTGAATGCATTAAAATACATCATATTCATGCCACAATTCATGAATAACGAATTAGGCAAGTCTAATGACTAGACTTTCCAGAAATGACATGTTGTTTAGGAAGAGCTTTCATTGATCATGCATAGCTTTATGTGTATGTGTACATACACCCATAATTAGTACAAGTGGTGTACTAACCCCCTACTATTTACTATTTTTATAGGTGCAGGTCAGAGGGCAGATTGACGACACTCGTAGCGGTTTAGACTTCAGCGTTTCTCCAGACCATTTGGTAGGTCCTATTGATTTTGAGGATGCTACAAGCATTAGTATAACTTTAGATATAGACATAGCTAGTGGGTGTTGTCCCTAGCGTTTCCTTCATCTTTCATTTCAAACCTTTTGATGTAAGGCCGTGTTTGGCAAACTATTTACGATGTATGCACTATCAGTTTTGAATTGATTGTTTATGTTAGATGGTTGTCTATTGTGTTGAGCTTAGTATATCATGTTTAATATGTAATGACTATATGAAGTCTAATTAAACTTCATACATATAAAAAGTTTTAAATTTTTCACAAATTTAACTAGATGAATGTGATGAATACAAGATGAGGCTTGTCTGCAACCTCTGAGAGGTCAACGACGCCGGTGGCGATTCGGATTCAAGAATCCGGGTCATTGCAAACTTGGTATCAGAGCATGAGGTTAAATTATCTAGGATCTAAAGCTCAACACAACCACGTTACGTAGTTTCTAGCTTATCGTTTTGAAGCGCGCCACAATCATGACTTAGAGACTATGCGATGATAGGAAATTATCCCTTCTTCTACTCTTTATCGTGCAATGTAGAGTTTTGACATTTTATGTCATTTTGAGGATCTAACTCTCTTCTTGTGTATACGTGTAGAAAATGAACACAAGGAGGAATGTCGCGAGGAGAGTTGAGGAAGCAGCTGCAGAAGTGAATCAAGCTCCCCCTCAAGCCCCAGTTGCTGCTGAACATGTCCCTGTTAACCCAGATGGGCTGACGGATGGTGAAGTGAGGAATGCTTTGCTGCAGATGGCACAGGCCATCACAACTCAGGCTCAAGCCATCACGGCTCAAGCCGTGAGAGAGGGTTCTCCCAGAGAGAACCCGCATGCTAGAACCATGGCTAGAAGGCTGAGGGACTTCACCAGGATGAATCCCCCAGTATATTAGGTCCAAGGCCAGCGAGGATCCTCAGGAGTTCGTAGATGAGGTCCACAAGATTCTGTGTGCCATGGGAGTTGATGAGGAGGCAAAGGCTGAGTTGACTGCATATCAACTCAAGGATGTGGCACAGGTTTGGTACCGGATGTGGGCTGATGGTCGAGCTAGAGGAGATGTTCCCATCACTTGGGATATTCTCAAGACTGCTTTTCTGGAGAGGATCTTCCCAAGGGATCAGAGAGAAGCCAAGGTTGAAGAGTTCATCAACCTAAGACAAGGAGGTATGTCTATCAAGGAGTATTCCTAGAAAATTTGTGAAATTGTCAAAGTATGCTTCTTCTCTGGTGGCAAATCGCAGGGATGAGATGAGCAGATTCATTACTGGAGTATCTGAGGATTTGGTGGAAGATTTTCGGGCAGCCATGCTGCATGACAATATGGATCTGGGCAGGTTGATGGTATATGCTCAGCAAGTAGAGGAGAGCCATTGCAAGAGGCGAATTCACGAAGGCAAGAAGCCTAGAGCCGCGGACCAGCCTAGTTCGAGCTCGGGTAGGGGCTCATTTGGAGTCCAAAATAGGCCTAAGTTCAAAAGGCACTCAGGTAACTTTGCTCCTTCAGGTAACTCAAGAGTTAAGGTGAATAAGTCTGGCCCCAGAAAGGGCAATGACCGTAACGTCCAACAAACCAACAGGCCTTGTGGTAAGTGTGGGCATTCACATGGAGGTGAATGTTTGGTAGGTACTAACACCTGCTTCGGGTGCGGCAAGAGTGTACACATGGTCAGAAACTATCCTCAAGTGAATAATCAAGCCAAGGCAAATGTTCAGCCTTGGCCGAATGCAAATGCTGCAGCCGAACCTCCCAAGAGTAACATGTTTTATGCGCTGAAAGGTAGAGAAGAGCAAGAGAGGTCAGCTGATGTAGTCACGGGTACGTTGCATGTCTTTACTTTCCCTGTGTATGCATTATTAGATCCAGGATGCACTCTATCATTTGTCACTCCATTGATAGCTAGTAGATTTGATGTGCTTCCTAAATCTTGCATGATCCAATTTTAGTAAGTACTCCCATAGGGGACGGCATTAGAGCTGAGAAGGTGTATAAAAATTGCCCAATTAAGGTCCTTGATATAGTCACTCACGCTGACCTAGTGGAGTTATCCATGCTCGATTTTGATATAATCTTGGGTATGGATTTGCTTCACAAGTGTTATGCCACAATAGACTGTCGAAACAGGGTAGTGAGGTTTCAGTTTCCAAATGAGTTAGCACTGGAATGGGAAGGGCGTGGTTCAAGTCCAGTCGGCCAAATTGTTTCTAACTTAGAGGCCAATAAGATGATAGCTAAGGGGTATTTATACCACTTAGTTAGAGTCAATGACTTAGATCAAGAAGTCCCTTCCATAGATTCTGTGTCAATAGTGAATGAGTTCCCAGATGTCTTTCCGGAGGATTTACCAGGAGTCCCTCCTGAACGTGAGATTGACTTTGGTTTTGATTTAGATCCCAACACCAAGCCAATTTCTATTCCCCCGTATAGGATGGCACCAGCTGAACTCAAAGAGTTGCAGTTGCAGTTAAAAGATCTACTTGATAAGGGTTTCATCCAGCCAAGCATATCCCCATGGGGTGCTCCATTGTTGTTCGTAAAGAAAAAAGATGGAACCCTTAGAATGTTCATAATTATCGGCAACTCAATAAAGTCACTATAAAGAATAAGTACCCTCTTCCCAGAATCGACGATCTGTTTGACTAACTCCAAGGTTCAAGTTTCTTTTCCAAAATAGACCTTCGGTCAGGCTACCATTAGCTTAGAGTGAGGCGAGAAGACGTCCCTAAGATGACTTTTCGTACTAGATATGGGCACTATGAGTTTCTGGTTATGTCATTCGGTCTCACTAACGCACTAGCCGCGTTTATGGACCTTATGAATAGGGTCTTCCGTGAGTACCTTGATTCCTTCGTCATAGTATTCATAGATGACATTCTCATATACTCTAAGTCTAAAGAAGAGCATGAGGTACACTTAAGAAAGACATTGCAAGTACTCAGAGAACATCAGTTGTATGCAAAGTTCAGCAAATGTGAATTCTAGTTGAAATCAGTGACCTTTCTTGGTCATGTTGTGACCGACCAAGGTATTAAAGTTGACCCTAAGAAGGTTGAGGCGGTGAAGAATTGGCTGAGACCCCTTACTCCTACAGATATTCAAAGCTTTTTGGGTTTAGCCAATTATTATCGCAGGTTTGTGGAAGGATTTTCCACTATTGCTGTGCCATTGACCGCATTGACAAAGAAGAAGGCAAAGTTTGAGTGGTCCGAGAAATGTGAAAAGAGTTTTCAAGAACTCAAGGACCGACTCACTTCGGCCCCAGTATGTCGTTGCCGAGAAGTGGTGAGGGGTATGTGGTATATTGTGATGCTTCCCGAGTAGGTTTGGGATGTGTTCTCATGTAGAATGGTAAGGTGATTGCATATGAATCAAGACAATTGAAAATCCACGAAAATAACTACCCTACTCACGATCTTGAACTAGCCGCGGTTGTCTTTGCGTTGAAGATGTGGAGACATTATTTATATGGTGTACATGTGTGTCTACTGACCATAAGAGTCTTCAGTATGTATTCACGCAGAGGGAGTTGATTCTTCGTCAGAGGAGATAGCTAGAACTTCTCAAAGATTATGACATGAGTATGTACTATCACCCAGGTAAGGCCAACGTAGTGGCCGATGCATTGAGCAGACTGAGTATGGGCAGCGTTTCACATATTGATGACGAGAAGAAGGAGCTGGTTAAAGAGGTACACCGATTGGCAAGATTGGGTGTACGGCTGACAGATGCACCAAATGGGGGTGTTTCTGTTCACTCAAGTTCCGAATCCTCATTTGTTGTAGATGTTAAAGCCAATCAACACCTTAACCCAGTACTCATGGAGTTGAAAGACTCGATATTGAGTAAGTTGAATGAGTCATTCTCGTTAGGTGGAGATGGCGTACTCAGATATCAGAACAGATTGTGTGTGCCCAATATGAATGATTTGAGGTCAAGTATTTTGGCAGAAGCTCATGGTTCCCGATATTCCATCCATCCAGGTGCCACCAAAATGTACCAAGACCTTAAAGAGGTCTATTGGTGGGAAGGCATGAAGAGAGATATCTCTAAATTCGTGGAGGAGTGTCCGAACTGCCAACAGGTGAAGGACGAACACCTTAAGCCTAGAGGTCTCACTCAGACAATTGAGATCCCAACGTGGAAGTGGGAGGCTATCAAGATGGATTTTGTGGATGGTCTTCCAAAGACTAGGAAACTACATGATTCCATTTGGGTTATTGTTGACAGAATGACCAAGTCCGCTCACTTCATACCTATGAGGTCTACCTTCAAGGCCGAAGACTATGCCAATCTTTATATAGATGAGATAGTGAGATTGCATGGGATTCCTCTATCTATTATTTCGGACAAAGGGGCTCAATTCACTTCTTATTTTTGGAAATCTTTCCAGAAAGGTTTGGGTACACAGGTAAAGCTTAGTACTGCTTTCCATCTGCAGACAGATGGGCAAGCAGAGCGTACCATCCAGACCCTTGAAGACATGTTGACGGCATGTGTTATTGTCTTCAAGGGGAGTTGGGATGATCACTTGCCGCTGATAGAGTTCTCTTACAATAATAGCTTCCATTCCAGTATTGGAGTGACAGCTTTCGAAGCATTATATGGTCGAAGATGTATATCTCCGATTGGCTGGTTCGAGGTAGGAGAATCGGCCATCCTTGAGTTTGAGGTGGGTGATCAAGTCTACATGAAAATATCACCCATGAAAGGGGTGATGAGGTTTGGTAAGAAAGGTAAGTTAAGTCCGAGGTATATAGGTCCTTATGAGATCTTGCAGTGAGTGGGAAACGTTGCATACGAGCTAAAATTACCTCAAGACTTGGCTTCTGTTCATCCAGTGTTTCACGTTTCTATGCTTAAGAAATATCTAGGCGATCCAGCATCCATCCTACCTATTGAGGGGTTAGGAGTTGATGAGAACCTTTCTTACGAAGAGGTTCCAGTCGAAATTTTAGATCGCCAAGTGAAGCAGCTGAGGAACAAGGAGGTTGCCACCGTGAAGGTCCTATGGCAGAACCATCTTGTTGAGGGAGCAACGTGGGAGGCCGAGGCCGATATGATATCCCGCTACCCTCATTTGTTCAGTTCTTAAGGTTAGATATTCTCTTCCTAAGTCTGGTTAATGTTTAAGAAAACTCTAAGTATAAGTGCTTTAGTCGATTAGGTGTGATAGGCCACTAATCGTATGTCCTATAATAGCACAATGTGAATTAAAATTAAGTCATGTTTGTATTTCTGTTGATGTTTTTGTGTAGCATAGACATGATTTTTGTATTGCATGAGTTGTGATGTGCATTAAGTTAAGTGTGATTGAGAAGAAAATTCCTCAATCTCAAATATGAAGCTTCAGATAAGCTTGAATGTTATGCATTATCCAAATAAGTGTGAATCAGATATTCACAAAAGAGAAAAGTTTAAACATGATAAAGTAACTTTCGGAAAACACCCTCTTTGTTTAAATGATGTGTAATTGTCATTTGGGGACGAATGTTCCTAGGGGGGGGGATAATGTAACGTTCCGGAAAATCATATGTCTAATGAAGAGACCAGTATGACCTAAGGATAGCCTATTAGGGGTACATAGGCACCCCAATGCCCAATATTGAGAAATATTGGGCATTGTATGGAAAAATTGGCTAAGAGGTATTAGCCAATTTTCTATATACAAATATGCGATATACTTTTCGGGTTGTCATACCCCAATACAAGATTGATGTTTAAGAAATGTACCTGCAATGAAGACCCTAAGCTAAAAACATAGATTTCCAAGTATTCACTAAGGTATGAGGCATCCAAGTGTCAAGCCTAGATACCATTCCACATGACCATCTAAAATAATCATGTAAGTTAAGCAGTGCCCAAGGACATGGTGAGGGTCCTTGGGACAGTAAGTAAACATTCCCAAATGAGACATCAAAATAAATTAGTTAGGAAAGTACAGAAAACCCATGTGCAAGCACATGGGCATCACACGTGAAGGAGCCGGCCAAGGGGGACCACGGAACCACCCTAACCGAATTCGGTTAGGGCGGTTAGGCATGACATGCACAGACGGGTCCCTCCATGTAGGACCAGCAAACCTAACTAACTCTAAGTCCTAACCAACTATCGTAACTAGACAACTAACCTAGGACTAACCGATTGGACCCCCTAATGCACCTGACAACCTAGGACTTGGTCGGGTGGCACCTAACTAACTTAGGGACAACTTAGTACCTAACCTAGGATGGTCCAAAGTTGTTAGTTGTTGTCCTATTGACTTAGGGGTGTTTTGGTAATTTCCCTAGGTCCCTAAATTAATTAAATTAAGGATTTAATTAATTAATTGAAAGTAAAAATATTGATCAAAACAAGGGTCAATGCCGATTTCCAGATTTCGGTCAAAGTCAACATCTTCCTATGTCTAGTCAACTTAGGAAGGGTATTTTAGTAATTAACTAATTAATTTATTAATTAAGTTAATTAACCTAAAGTTGAATAATTCAAGATCAGTTCCTAAACCTAGAATACACGATCAAAACACTTAGAACAAAATGCAAGAAAGAGGCAGTGAACGAAGAACGCTAAAACGGTAAAAGGGCATAGACGTTCTTAGACGATCTCAAGGTATCTTCAAGGTTTCGTTCGAGGTGGTCTTCGTAGATTAAGTTCTACATAAGGTATGGGTTTCTCTCCTATAATTATTTCTCCAAGAGTACTTTCCATCATCGTAAGTCAAGAAATCTCGAAAACTAGGGTTGTTCCCAAAGTTCTCGTCGAACTTCCCTTTCCCTAGTATCCTTGTTACGATTTCAATGTTGAATAGGTTAGAGATCATGTTGTTGGTATGTGGTGTTGGTTGATCTTAATGTGCATGGTCTTTGATTAAAGAATGTGAATAAACCTATTAATTGGACTCGTTTGATGCTAAGGGTTTCTTACGTGAATTTAAAGAACGATGCATTACTAAGATATGTTCGAAAAACGTTAAGTGTGATGTGTGACGTCTTAATGCATATTTGCTTTTAAGGTGACTTTATGAAAGTGTTATACTCATCAAATGTTAATATGATTATGTCCAAAATGCTTAAAAACGTTATGCCTAAAGTCATGAACTAAGATTGGCTTGAAAGACATCCTATGAAATCACACCTTAAATGAATTGACTATCTTATGCCAAGAAATTGGCAAATACTACTTGGTCAAAATGAATGCATGCTAATGGCTAGGAGATTATGTAAATGATTGAAAGATTGGCTAAAGGTTCATACATATCCAATTTAAATATGAACATACGTAAAATTGGCTTATGCCAATAAAAATGATTTGATAGTATAACATCCCAAATGTTTATGCCAATACTAATCATATGCCAATCTTGTGTAGTTAAAATATCAAATGATATTATAAGAACTTCTAAAGTAATTCAATGAATTCATAACCAAGGGCATGCCATTCATTGGGACAACTCCCAATATGCTCTAAAAGAATGATCTATGAATACATGAAACTCATTGAATGAAGTGCTCATTGTCCATAAACGATGATATGAAGCTACTACACTAAAGTAAAGAAGTAACGTGAGTTATAACGTAATTAAATGGGTCTAAACTAAATAAGTGACCATAATGGGGTGTTAAAGAAAGTGAGACAAGTCTTACTTACACCTAAGCTACTATGTTAAAAGAATACTCACGAATGAAGGTGCTAGAATGTGTGAGACTAGTCTCATTAACACCTAAGGATGATATGTAAGGACAATTCACATTTTATCAATGTAAAGTAAGGATGATATGTAAGGACAATTCACATTTCATCAATGTAAAGTAAGGATAAGATATAAGGACAATTCACATCTCATCAATGTAAAGTAAGGATGATATGTAAGGACAATTCACATTTTCATCAATGTAAAGTAAGGATGACAAGTCATCCAAAGAGTAAGTAAATCTCAATCTAGAAGTAAGCTTCCATAATGCTTGAGTCAACTCTAAAAGATAAAGAAGATAATGAAAGTGAGCATAGCACCGATAGACTAGTTATGAGCATGTTCTTGCACGTGTAAGTCTCATGCGACGAGGCTACCACCGAGGTGGATAAGCAGTCTCATTAAGTCCCTAGTCTTCGAACTATGTCTAGCCAACATAGGAACTAGCCAGTGGTTTCCACCTAAGCGAGCTAGGAACGTACGGTTTTACCTTAGCCGGTGATTCCACCCCTTTTTGATGTGGGGCAGACACATGATTTCATGTTTAGCTTACATGATCTATGTCTTTTAATGCTCACGATATGTTCTTGGTTCACTATAGCCGTGAGCCACTCCTTTTTGGTGTGGAGTGAACACTTGAGATGGATTAGCCTTAGCCGGGGATCACTTTCCATGTGTGGGGCTGACACGGGATTCCATGAGTAGCTCACATAGTCTAAGATTCACTTTAACAGGTGAATCGCCCCTTTTTAGTGTGGGGCAGACACTGGATTTCATGTTAACTCGCATGATCTTATTCCTAATGATGCCACTATGAAAGTGAGAATGATGATGATGATGGAACATATGTTCAAAGTGAGCAATGATGAAGAGCTTAAGAATGTCAAGTGACAATATTACACTCATAAAGTTTCAGCAAATAATGGGCATAGCCAAATAAGATTGGTTCATAATGACTTCTTATATGGTGCTAGTAAAGGGAAGTAGAAAGCAATGTTAATTAAATACCTCATAACTTCCCTAACATGAAAATAATGAAACAGATGGCATAGCTAATAAAATTGGCTTATGAAGTTTTAATGAATACTAAGATTAAAGAATCACTCACTATAAGGTAGTGAAATCATTCTTTAGTCCTTGGGTTACTTACATCGATTCGTCGTGGGTATGGGACTACAATGAATCATTGCACTTGTAAGTAAACCATAAGACTAAAGGATTTATTGAACTACACAGCAAGAAGAAGAAAAAGACTGAAAATAAAACTAAGTATGGGGAAAGGGGCTCTCGGGTTTGAAGGATTAAAATTTCAAATCTTCGCTCGAGTTGTTCTAAAATTATGTTGATGATACTAATGTATTGTAATCATATAGAAAATGAGTTGTGTGCTTTGAATGCATTAAAATACATTATATTCATGCCACAATTCATGAATAACGAATTAGGCAAGTCTAACGACTAGACTTTCCAGAAATGACATGTTGTTTAGGAAGAGCTTTCATTGATCATGCATAGCTTTATGTGTATGTGTGCATACACCCATACTTAGTACAAGTGGTGTACTAACTCCCTACTATTTACTATTTTTATAGGTGCAGGTCAGAGGGCAGATTGACGACACTCGTAGCGGTTTGGACTTCAGCGTTTCTCTAGATCATTTGGTAGGTCCTCTTGATTTCGAGAAGCTACAAGAATTAGTCCAACTTTAGATATAGACATAGCTAGTGGGTGTTGTCCCTAGCGTTTCCTTCATCTTTCATTTCGAACCTTTCGATGTAAGGCCGTGTTTGGCAAACTATTTACGATATATTCACTATCAGTTTCGAATTGATTCTTTATGTTAGATGGTTGTCTATTGATGTTGAGCTTAGTATATCATGTTTAATATGTAATGACTATATGAAGTCTAAGTAAACTTCATACATATAAAAAGTTTTAAATTTTCCGCAAATTTAACTAGATGAATGTGATGAATGCAAGATGAGTCTTGTCTGCGACCTCTGAGAGGTCAACGACGCCGGTGGAGATTCGGATTCAAGAATCCGGGTCGTTACAGTGTTGGCTTATGTAGGTTGTATGTATGACTTCCTTGTGTATTTAAGGTGATGCATTGCACCAAGTATCACTAGAGGGTTACTTGGAACGATAAGGAATTAAGAAGAAAAGGATTCACTGTAAAGAGAAAAAAAAGGTTACCGTTAACTGGAGATACTTACGGTAAAGTGGTCTTAAATGTGACTTAAATTCAATGTATGATTTTATATGATGTGTGACCATTGAATATGTTGATGTTAAGTATGTAAATGGTATAATGCTTATTGTATAAAGGTTTTATGAAGTTTTCACAAAAAGGCATAATGCATAATTTCAAGTAAAATGTTCCTTTTAAATGCATGTGTTTGCACGGTTGCATACTTAGTGCACTCTTGTACTAACTCCATTCTTTTCTAACTTTTTAAACAAAGTGTAGGTTATGGATGCTTAAAGGAAGTCTTTAATAGTGAGGAGCTTGATATGTGATCAAGCTCAAGGAAAGGAATCCTCAAGTTCAAGGATTCCCTAAGTCTACCTTACTGTAAAGTTAAGTTTTACAAGTACTTATGTTTTATGTCGTAAGGGACGTGTCCCTAATGATGTTGAGTCTAGGATGGCAAAAAGAGACTAGAGCTTTAACTATGTATTATGATATTTTATATATGATGGAAGTGATGTTCTAGCATATGATGTGCTATGAAAGTTTTAAATTTTCCTCTAAATTTACCTATGATAATACGATGAATGATAACTATGGGCTTGTATAAGACCTCCGAGAGGTCAAGTACGTCATGTTACTTCTAGGGGGTGCTCCTCGGTTGTGACAAACGTGGTATCAGAGAATCAGGTTTATGAAAGTGGTTTTAGGTTCCAAAAGTCTCATATTGCCAAGTCTAGTAGAGTCTCGATCATCAGTGGTGAGTTGCGAAACATCTATGAGCGAGAGGCTATAAGACGATAGAGTTTCCCTTCTTCATCATTCTCATGTCGTGCCATAGAACTTAACTCTATAAGTCTCTCTCTTATGTTTTCTTGTCCAATGGTCTTTTAGATGTGGTTTCTTAGATGAGATGATATCTCTATGCTTGAGGGAGAAAAGGTGAGTTTTGATGCTTATATTGGTTTTATGGTTTGATGAGTATGTGTGAAGGTGAACTTTGGTTTATGTTGATATGATGCCATTTGTGGCTCTATATGAGAACTATGTGAAATGGTATGTTATGTTGAAAAATGTATGTCATAATATGGTTAAAGTATGTTAGAAGTTGTTATGGTTAAAATGAGTCTCTTTTGGAATGGTGTGTTGCTATATGACTTTGCATGATCATAGTCTTATGATATGGTTTAGACTTGAAATGCTTTAGTAAGTCTGGCAAATGGCCAAAATGCATGTTGCCTTATATATGAGTAATGGTTCAAATGTTTCCCTTTGTATATGTGTGGTTCTTCATAGTTGCCTTGTTTGGATCGGAGTCTTTTGTATAGACTTGATCCTAGAAGTGACGGTAGCATGCCTGTCCTTATAGGATGATGATGTAGGTTAGATTGACCTAGAAGTTACCTTACTGTAATGTTCATAGAAAAGAAAGAGGCATTATGGCTAAGTCTCCTCTATTGTTTCCCCTAAGGTTGTCATGACCCTTGGTGTCTATGGTATAGTTGAGGCCTTATGTGGTTGGGTAGTATGACCTAACTTAAATGTTATTGATTTCCTTTAGGTGTTGAACTTAGAGTAATGATGATGTTTGAGGTATTATCCCTTGATGTTTGAGTTAGTAGACTCCTTATGTGAGATTAGGAGTAAGGACCTTCAATAATGTCTAGCCTTCATGAGTGAAGAGTATGAAAGGTCGGTTGACTTTCCTTGACCTTGGTGTTTAAGGGGATGAGGTGATTAGGCATACCCCAAGCGGGGGATAGTATGCCTAGATGGTAAGATTTAATATGCCTTTGGTGTTCCTATGTTGAGTTATTGTAATTCCTTTTAGGTTGGTAATCACTTTTAAGTGATGGTGATGAAGGTTGATAAGCTAAGATCCTCTTGAGGTTGGGTTAAGTTGCTCTTAAATGGTCTTACCCTAAGTGGGGGATGATTATGGAAGTAGTAAGGTTGTAGATATTTCTTTCTTGTCCTTCTATTCGTAGTTGAGCTTGAAACTAAAGAGTTCCTAGAATCTTGTTCATGATAGTAGTCTTGCATTAATGTATGAGTTGCATGTTCTCCCTATGTTTTGTATGTCTTAATGGACACTATGTTATGCATGTTTCGAAGATTCTAGATTGCATGAAAAAGGATTTTTGATCATATTCATGATTTCTCATGTTGATTGTGTATATTGCTATGCTAGTTGTGTATTTAACTTCATGAGATAAGGTGAGAAACATGTTTTAAGTCACTCTGAATGTGTAGTATCAAGCCTCATAATGAAAAATTTGAGTCTCCTTGAAATGGAAATGTTGAGTCTCTTGAAAACTATGTGAATTTTATGGTTTGGAAAGCATGATTGTAGGCTCACTCTTGCAAATTCAAGGCATGTTTATCCATTGTCCTTGTGTGTGCCTATAAATTTTAAGACTTCCCAAATTGATGTTGTCTTATGAAAGCTAGTGTTATGCTAGGAATTGAAATGAATTCCTATTGTTGTGATGTGTGTGGTGTGAATTACCATTTTGACTTCACTACGAAGAAAGTTTGAGCATGCTATGGTTAAAAGTTGAGAAATTCTCATTTTTACAGTGAATTGACCTTTGTGCATTGCTTGCCTATGAACTCATGAGACATGTAAATGTGTTGAGGAGCATGACATTACTCCATGGACACAACTAAGTATGGTATGGTTGAGTATGACTTTCATGGAACTAGGTCTAATTAATAAAGATCCTTGTTGATTTACTTAACTCAAGTCTATGTGCATTGAAGTATGAATGCTTATTAGTTTCTTGAGTGTTGTTGAATCTGCCTAAGTGTGACTTAAATATGGTTGCATAATGAGATCTTAATGAAAAGACCATGTTTTTATTAGGAGAAGAATGTTTCTCCTATGAACATGACAAGAGCCTTTGTGTTGATGCATACAAGAGTGAGTGAATAAAGGTTTTGCTTGCTTGTGTTGCATTGAGTGCTAAATGGTTTGAGGTTTGTGTTCCTTGTAAGTTTGGTTCATTTACTTATATGTGATGATTTTATGAATATTGTGAGCTGCTCTATGATTCATTAAAGTCCTTGTTATGATTAAAGTGTTCCAAGTGTCATTCGAGGACGAATTTTCCCAAGTGGGGGATATTGTAAGATCCCCAAAATGAGTTAGGGTGTCTAGAGCCTCACATGTGCCTATAATCTTTTCAACATTTTAATCAAGTGTTTTAAAGTATGCATGATTGATTTGATTTCATTTGGAAGTCAAACGTCCAAGAACGTCCAAGACGTTCGAAAGTTAGCCCTTGAGACGTGCATGTGTGACTTGAGTGTGCCTAGCATGTTTGGATGTGTTGCGAGTATTTGTTTTGGGTGAAACTTATGTGGAAGGTCCTTGACATTTTAAGGTGTATATTTACATTGGAAACGTCCCAGTACGACTCCACAAGGCCCCGCAAAAGGCCCTCAAGGAGGACCCAAAGGTTGTCGAGACACTGCATTGGCAATGTCAATCAACGAGCCCTCAATTGAAGCCCCGTTCTCAATCGATGCCCCATCGATGGGAGGCGTCGCTCAACACTTAGAAGTGTGAGATCATCCCTCCAGAAAGGAGTTGCAGTTACAAACGATGGAGTAGCAGGATGGCTAATCGACCAGACGACGCCTCATCAACTATTGTCCGTCGATGCAGCCTGCAATTAACTGCCATGCACGCTGTTTCATTATGGGGTAAATGGAAAATTCACCCCACGTCCTAAACTGACCCTAGTTGGTTTATTTGGTTCTTTTTGGGTATATTAAGTTGATTAAAAATGTGACAACCCCATTCCCAATTCAATTCCCAAAATTAGAATTCCCTCCCAAACCAAACTCTCTCTACAAACCTCCATTGGAGATAAAGCTCAAGAACATCTTAGAGCTTGGATTCCCATGGATTCTTCATGAAGATTTCGTGTCTCTTCTCTACAATGAGGTATGGTTATCCTTCATCTCTAGTTAATCTTCCATCTAGAGAGTTCCTTTCAATGTTTTCAATGCAAGTTCATGATCAAGCTTCTTATTCTTCAATCTAGCCATGGGTTCTTTCTCAAATTGATTTAAAATGTATAATGTTAATGAATTAATGATTATCTAATGATTTGAATGTGATTTTCAATCCAATTCCATGTTGAACCCTTGATCTCTCTCATACTCGATTTAGCCTATGCATGGGCTTTGTGATCTTGATCTTATGTAAATCGAATTGTGATTCAATTATGGTAAAATGCTTATATATACTGCCTAGTATGTGTGTTTATGGTGAATTGTTGATGAGTGATCCATGTGGATCAATATTTGAAGGTTTGAATAAGATTAGCCCATAATGTAGTATCTTGTGATCTTGATGCTAAAATGATTATGTATGAGATGAAATTATGATGAATCATCTTAGCTACTTCCTATGATGTAATGTGATGATGAATTATGTGTTTTTTGTACAATGTGGATTGATTCTTGAAGATTTTATAAGGATTAGCCTATATTACTCTACTTTCTATCGATTGTTAGTGTATGTTATTCATTGTGATCTCGATTCTATAGTGCATGAATCTAAGATTTCATTTATGTAGAGATACTTGTAGCTACTGCCCTATAGTGATATTATTGATGAATTGTATGTATAAATCATTTATGATCAAAGCAAGGGAGTTTTGGTAAGGATGATTTACATTCCTCCACATTCTATAGATTGATTATGTACTGTACTTGATATGATCTTGATATTGTCATGATTGATGCATGATTTCGATTATGTTAGTGTACTTTTATATACTCCCCTAGATATGGATTGTTGATGAAATATGAGTATTGATCAAAGAGGATCAAACGTTGATGAATTGGTAAGAATGACTCTTCCCCTCTACTTTTCTATATAATTGTTAGTTGATGAAGCCTTGTATGGCATTGTGTGGTATGGTCCACTTATGGTGGCGGTGTTTAATTTATTGCCAATATATATGTGATGTTATCATGGCCTTGAAGGCAATTGTATTATGAATGTGTCTCATGCCTAGTTTCCTTTCTAGCTTATGGTCTAGATTGTATTATCAATATTATGGACATGTGGGTGTCTATGTTAGGTATGGTCTATATGTTCCAATGATGAAGTATGAATTATGGATGACCCCTTACCTATATACCCTTATAGGAATATGTGAATAGCTAAGGTTAGGAGACTTAAGTGTAATGTGAAGTTAGTGTGTCTCCTATGCTAGTATGTGATATATCATTAACTAGGATGACTTGATAGGTGTACTAGTAAGGGGTAAGGTATGGGACCTTGTCTATGTATTGCACATGTGTGCCTTGATAGGACAGTTCCTAGATTTGTGATTTAAGTACATGAATGAGAATGCATATGTTATGAATATGACTTATATGCTATGATGTTAAGTATATGATATGATGAAGTATGATTGTGCATAGTGTCTCAATGTGTTTATATGAAAGGTCTGATCATATTGTTACACCTATACTCTTATGCATGAATGAAATACAAGTATGAACATGTGTGTTCTAATGGTGTTTATGTGAAAGTTTTGCTCACATATATGTATACACACACATGAAAACATGTATATGTTGCTTGTATGATGATCTAGTCATAGAGGGGCCCTTGAAAAGTGTTCTCAAGAGTACCCTACACCTGATGGTGCTTGAATATGCTATGTTTATGTGAAAGGGTTCCTCACATGATGTAGGTTGATGAACTCTCATCTATGACCTATGAGCTAAGCATATGAGGAGTCAATCTCTTTACGCCTATGTTTTATAAAATAATGTTAATAAAAGCTTTTCAATAAAGGGATATTAGCTTAGCACCGAGAGAACTTAGATGAGGGGTGCCCCTTCCCAGTGTGGGGAGGCTTGTTCACCATAGTCCTCACGAGGTGGATAACCACAATGCCTCAATAGGCATAAAGAGGGTTTACATAAGTGGATAATTACAATGCCACATTTGGCATAAAGAGGGTTTCCACATGTACCTCCAAGTTCCATAAACTATGCTTGCCACGTAGGATCTAGCAAGTGATTTCACTTAGTATGCTAGAATGTGTTAATGTTTTACCTTGGCTAGGTAGAGAATCTTCCATTGGTGTAAGGCTCTACAACACCAAATTCCATGTTTAGCACCCATGGTCTTAGTGTCGGTTAAGGCTATAGTTTCCCTAAAGTAAAATGAACAATGGAAGTAAAGTAAGGACCCTAACTAGGATAACAGTAGTTGCTTAGTATAGGTGGGGGTATGGGACTTCACCTATGCATTGCACAAGTATCTCTTGAGGGAAGTTCTACGAAGGTATTATAATGTATGTGTCTATGTTTATGTTCCTTATGCATGACATTGTAGTGTTTTCTACTTGTTGTGATGAAATGCATGGTATGAGTCTATATGGTGTGGTCTTGTACCTACATGCATAATGTTGGTCTAAATGACTATATGATGGAGGTCTTGCTTGGCATAGATGAAGATGTCTATGCTTGTCATGTTAATGTTTGAAGTGAATGATAAGGCTTGTGGTCTCATGATAGGTTTACTAAGTATGTGTGAGGTTATGGGGCTTCACATGTGCATTGCACTAGTAGACTTAGATTGGGATTTATGAGTAAGGTCATATGTCGTTCTATGTGAAGTAAAGTTAGTATATGTGCATAATGACAAGAGCTTACTATAGTGTCATTAGGGTCTTGGCTTAAATGTGTCTATGATGTACTATACTTCTATGATGGTATGTGTTGGCTTATGTAGGTTGTATGTATGACTTCCTTGTGGCCTTAAGGTGATGCATTGCACCAAGTATCACTAGAGGGTTACTTGGGAGGATAAGAAATTAAGAAAAAGGGATTCACTGTAAAGAGAAAAAGAAGGTTACTGTAAAGTGGAGATGCTTACTGTAAAGTGGTCCTAAATGAGACTTAAGTTCAATGTATGATTTTATATTATGTGTGACCATTGAATATTTCTATATGAAGTATGTAAATGGTATAATGCTTATTGTATAAGGGTTTTATGAAGTTTTCAAAAAAAGGCATAATGCATGATTTCAAGTAAAATGTCCCTTTTAAATACATGTTTTTGCATGGTTGTCATACTTAGTGCATTCTTGTGCTAACTCCATTCTTCTCTACCTTTTTAACAAAGTATAGGTTATGGATGCTTAAAGGATGTCTTTAATGGTGAGGAGCTTGATAAGTGATTCCCAAGCTCAAGGAAAGGAATCCTTAAGTTCAAGGATTTCCTAAGTCTACCTTACTGTAAAGTTTAGTTATAAATGTACCTGATTTCCTACTCTGATCAGGTTGTTCTACTTGCCAAGGGTAGAACTTGGACACATCCCATGTAGGCACGTGGTTAATGAATATGAAGGGCTTACTTTGTATTCTAGCCTCATCCTTTAACTAGAACTACTTCCCTTACCATACTCACTTGGTACTATCCTTTGTTCTCATAGAGTAATTCACATTAAGGTTCATACAAAGGGTTTTATATCATGTTCATAACCCAATCACATTTACCCTACCAAAGAGGTCCTCTAGGGCTACCTTCCAATGGCGACAAAAAGCTTATCATGACTTCACTAAATATTGATATGATGCCATTCCAGCCAATCAACCTTAAGTCCATCATTACATTACATGAAGGATACCATTACGGCTTTCGACTTCAAGTTTCATAATCTTACGTTCTAAGTTCAAGGTTTTACATAAGGACCCTCTTATCATCATTCAAGGTCTCACATATCATTCATTCGTTCAAGACTAAGAGTATTTAGCATCCTAAGTCAAGAAATCTCATATTCATATTCATTAATGCATCAAGTAAGGGACTTAAGTCTACCTAAACAAGACACAACATTTCTTCACTTTATCACATATTACATGTCATTCTAGAGGCACATAGGAAGAACCTTTATCATCTTTAAGTGATCCTATACACTACTATATCACCATCAATATAACCATCATAGACTCATATAGTCAAGTTGGGAATAATCATGCATCAACTCTAAGACTACACATATGAACACATAGTCATAGCATAACATGATCACCTAATAACTTCAATAAGAGAACACAAACTTTCACATTACTTCACATATAGGTATATATGATCATACTTAACATAATCAATTACACAAATAATCATAATACTTCAAGTAGTGTCGACAAGGCCATGATCATCATATTACATAAAGTAACGCCGACTAGGACACATCATTCACATAACACCGCCACCATAAGTGGGTCATACCAATTACATATAATTCAAGAGCTAAATTACAATAGCTATATATAATAATAAGAGAGTTAGGGCAGAGTACCACCCAATTCATCTCACCACTTCAATCCAAAGCCAAATCATTCAATTCAATACCATAAGGCCCTTACTCATGCCCATGAACATCAATTCAAAGCATAAATCATAATACTCAATGAATCTAAGTCAATTCAATATAGATTTATCAATCTAAGACCAATTAGATATCAATTGAATACAATTGTTACATTATTCAATAGCCCATAGAAAACTACACAAGAATCTATAAGCATTAGGTTAATATCAATTCAATAAGCTTAACATGCGATAGATCTAAGAGTATTCATTACTAAATTGATCAAATTGAAACAACCTATACACCATACATACATAATTTAAACATAAATCAAAAACCCATAACAATCTACACATGAATTCATTAATATCAAAGCATGATCAATTCATCCATATTTTAGTCAAATTTAGAGACTTGAGAAGGTCAAGGGTTCATGGATAATTTCATTGGAAAACATCAATTCAAAGGACATTCCAAGACTACTCTCAATAGCATGTTACCCTAAATCTAGATCAAAAGGCTTTAATGATTACTAGTTAGCTTCAGCACATGCTCAATCTCACGTTTAGCTTCTTGTCGAATGCAAGAACATGTTTCAACAAATGCATTCAAGTGCACTCACATCATGAACGATTTCATGCTCTTACAAACCAAATAAACAAAGGTAATGGGAATCAATGCAACTCTCACTTTCCAAAATGAGAAAAACATGCAAGCTTTGTACCATAGGTTTGCCAACATTTTCCAATCATCAAACGAAATTGGTTCATGTAAGATCTTTTAGGCTTTTAATGGTGCTAAGGTATAAGGCATGATCAATTTGGATTGTTGACTTATACCTTTTTCAAAGCACTGTTACAATAATCATCGCCTATTCTCAAGTTTTTTTTTCTTCTTTTTCATTTAAGAATTCAAATACTGATTTGTCACTTAATTTGTTTAGAACTCCCATTTATTTCATTCACTTCTCCTTTTTTATTTTCATTTTTCTGAGCTATTTCCATTATTTTTCTACTCTTTCCTAGAAGTCGATGTCTATCCATAGCTATTACCTTGACAACAAAAAAGAGTTGACCCAATGCTTTATTTCTATCCTAGTTGATCTTGTCCATTATGATACCACATACATACATTTTTTATGAGGAGAGGTTCCTTATTTTTGAAAAATTTTCATATTTGGGTTTCATTTCTTCTTCCTTTGTCGTTCACTTGTCATTCATTCATCCTTCCTTTCCTCACCCCCAACTTAGGCTTTTGGCCTTAGGTTGCAATTCAAACATCACATTGCTACATAAAGGATTTTCGGTGAGAAGGTAGGGATACTTTGGATGAAGAGGCTTTTTTTGGTTGTCAACAAATAAGTTAGGCTCAATTGGTGCCAACATAGATTCACACCCTCACAAGGTAGTCACAAAATCTTTATGGAAAATTTGGTTCCCTCGTTAAATTTTTGCCTAAGATTGTTTACCAGATTCACTAATACTTAAACAATTGGACTAACAAGGCAAATTCTAGGACTCTACATGTACGTTTTCAACTTAACCTCACCACATATGGAACTTTGAATTACACTCAATTAGCACATCCCGAAAACATCAAAAGCTTAGGCACGATCTTCATTGCAAGGCTCACATCAAAATATATCTAGTCAACAAAAGGTTCAAAGAGATCGCTCAAAGCTGTAACCACATCGATTTCATTCTCGCAACACCAATATTTGTATCATGCTCATCATGCGTACTATTTAAGACATCGATATTAAACAAAATCAATTCTCAAATTGTTATCAATGTAAACATCAAGTATTTTACGATTTGAACTCATGCTGGTTGCAACATCAATGGAGAATGAGATACAAGTGAAGAATACAATTCCCAAAAGAGCTCTCTAATATAAATAAAATCACTACAATTATTCAAAATATGAAATAACAAAATACAAACAAAAGGGGAATATTAGCACGAAGGCCCTCACCCCCACCAAAAAGAAAACACAGTATCCTCAAGGAAAAGAGAAATGAAAGTTATAAAGGCTAAGATAAAAGATCCCTGTGATAGGCTATCCTATAGAGCACACTCATTTGCAATCTCGATACGTGCATTCTTAAGAGGGGCAATGGGATCACACTACCAAAAGGGATGATAGGGTCTGGAGTGACCCCACTAGGTCCAACCGCTGAAATAAAAAGATCTCTCCTATGTAACCTGAAGAAGGAAATCCTCGGCCTCATGTGGCTCGGTTAGAGTCTCATCAATTCCTTTCTCCTCAATAATAAGCTCCCTCTGATCTGTTTTCTCGGCCGACTCCTCCTCGGCTCTCTCACTCTTAGAGTCACCAACAACCTTAGTTTCTACAACAACCACATGCATAGTGAAGGTAGGCACAACACTAGGAATCTCATGTGCATTAGGTAGGGGAACGTTGCGCCAAAGTGCGTATAAGTCCAATGACTGCATTTAGACCACCTTTTCCCTCAAAGTATCCACTTCAGACTTCAGGGCGTCTCAAGCACTAGAGCTACGCTTGGCCTTCTCTTGAGCCACAATCCTCGTTGTTAGATCATCCAACCTCAAAACATGGCTCGCAATAACCCCCTCACACTTGCCTATCCTTTCAATCACAAGGGCAAAGCCCTTCTTGATGTCCTCGTTCATAAGCTTGGGAAAGTCCTTCTCAACCTGGACAACTCTCACATACGTTGACAAGGAAAGGCTGACCATCTGGTAAATCAGAGCTTGGGTCAAGGTGGGAAGCGAAAAAGGAAATGGGTAGGCCTCACACTAGTAGTAGGGGTAGCAGGCTACACAGGTACATCAATAGAAGATCTAGCAATAGAAGTCAATGCACAAATACCTTCTTGCTCCACTCAAGGTAAAAGGATCAACCAATGGAGTGGATTCATTGGTGGTGCCTTTATCCGAGCCACATCATCTCTCAAATTCTCTTCCTCTATCCTCTGGATGTCACTGGACGAGGCTGGTATGACTCTCACATCCGTGGCAACCCAAAAAAGGACTCATCTACTATCGCATAATTGTATGATATAAACTTGAAAGGGGATCAATTCTTGCACTCATTACATCTTGTCATCTATATGGTACCCACATGTATGTGCTAATGATCAATAATGGTTCCAACCTATACCGCCTTATCATGAAGAGAACACACTCATTCTAGGATAACATCAGGTTGCTACTAATGAAGATAAACCAGTATCTATCTACAACATTTAAATCCTTTCTCGATCCTGGCACCACCAACCATCCAAGAAGGAGAAGAACCAAATATCAAAAGTGTTAGTCAACCCTTCAGAGAATCCAAATCATGTCACATTTGGAGTGAATATAGATCGGATTAAAAGAATGGCATGTCTACTGTGGTGTTGATGGCTGCATATTTACATCAAACTTTCCTTCCCCGTACTTCCACTTCTTCAAGTGGTTTCCAAATTGTGCCCTTTCACTGCTTTGGGAGGGGTTGAGCATAAGCCGCATAAAACTTCCTTTACCAAGAAGAGATGTATGGATTCCTTGCCCTTCTAAATCCTTCAAATCAAAGGAATTGAATGGTATTCCATATGGATGGGTAGTCCCTCATCACTACATCAACGGAGAGTCATCTCTCCTTAAGAACAGTTCGTTCACCTGCAGCTTTGAGCATATTAAAAGATCTTAGATCTATAACCTCAAGGACTGTGGAAGTCGGTGCCTGTGCAGAGGTGGGTTGCACAAGCTTGGGTCTAATTTTTGTCCTCTTCCTCACAACCCTAGGTTGTACCCTATCTTGGGTAGATAATTGTGGGGTGGTGGTTTGTCGAGGTTGGGAAGCCTCTGAAGACTCATTTAATGTTATCCTCGAATGTCTTTTCAGTAGAGGAGGCAAGGGCTCTCCAGAAGAAACTATATGCTTGCCTTTGGTTTTAGCCATTACCTGCCAACCGCACATTCATTCAACAAACTTGTGAAGATCAGTCAAATTCAAATAGGAATAGAAATGCACTTCAAAAACACTCCTAAGGCTACCTAATCAGCAAGGAGGATCGCCAAACAGGTTCGGCGAAATTCGGTGTGTTTCCTAAAATTTACATTGTCACATTACTGAGGCTACATTCATAAAGGGCAAAGTCAATTCCAATTTGGTGATTCACCAAGTGTTTTCGGCAGGCTAGAACAAGTTCGTCAAAACATACAATGAAAAAGGGAAATATACAAGCATCAAAGGAGACATCCTCTCCCAATCGGAGATTCGCCAGATGGGTACAGTGGAATAAGACAAGCCTGCTGAATGGGAGAGTACCTAAGTCCATGTGTATTCTAAAGAAGGCGAGTTGGGTCTTACTCGATGATTCACCTAACTTCCTTGGCAAGATAAGACAAGCTCACCGAGAGGAAGTTTCAGCCAGTGCCAAATTTTATAGAAAAACCAACAAACACAACAAATATTAGTTCTCCCCCAAAATTATAGTTCCTCTATATGATTTTCTACCGATGGGTACTTAGGTATCCCCCATTTTATTATAAAGTATTGCACTTATTGACGATTCACCCTAAAAAATAGTAGTCACCCTATCCATCATTGGGCAAAATCGATCAATTTGGTCCACAATGAGATGATCAGACTTCACTCTCATTAAATTAATCATAGACCCTGTAAGATAATCACTTCAAATCAACAACTAAACTGACACAAGCATGATTCAACAATTCCACATGCATTCACGGTCAAGAAAATGTTGGCATATTTAAAACCCAACAATATGATGCAACCCAGTGAATTTAAACACTTATTCACATTTTAGGGTCTTAGACCCACAACCTATATGCATTTGAACTTCAAAAATAATAATTAAAAACTGAAACACCAACCTTGAAGCTAAAATAAAATAAGAAATTGAGGGGTCAGAGTTTTGTTGACTCAAACTTCAATCAAATTCACTCCTAGAATCTTCAAGACTAGGCTCATAACCTCTATAAATGCACAAGGCAATAAGCAAGAAGAAGGAATCGAAAAAGCTCTCATAGTTCAAAGTTATTGATTTTTGAATTTAAGAAAAGACCCTTGGCATTCTTATATTAGGAGTGTCCTAAGATCACGACTAACATTACCTAATATTTTCAGTGAATCATTAATTGGAGATTAAGCTCGCCAAATATACCTAAACAAGCACGAAACATTAATCCTGATTCGGCAGACCCGCTAGAGCCTGCATAATGCACTTCGGCGAATTTGGGTTTGTTTAGGTAGAACAGGATTTAGTTATGATTGTTGATCTTGACACCGCACTTTTCAATCTTTTTATTCTCAAAGGGAGAACAGGATTTAGTTTGTTTAATGCCTTCAGTTAATCATCATTTGGGTTCTTGCATCTCATATGCTTCCCTTTAAAGTTTTACAACCTCTTTTTTAAATCTGCACTCACAAAACACATTATTTAAAAGCAATAAAAAATAATTAAATAAAGACTTGGGTTGTCTCTCAAAAAGCATCTTATTTAACGTCATGGCATGACATATTGTTCAAACTCAAATATAATTTTTGGGGTTCGGGATGGTATCACTAGGCAAAGTTTCTTTTTTTCCTTGGATTTAGATGAGTTACAATTTGACCTAGTTTGGTCTCCAGCTTGATCGAAACTGTATGTGAAGTCACCGATTAGGTTAAAGTGGAGAAGTCATTATTCAAATCCTTCAACACCTTATCGGACCCTTTAGCCTTGTTATTTCCTTACAAACAATTCTTCCATCTGTCTTTCTTCTAGACCAGCTGGATCTTTGGACATCGATGATAATGGGGAGGCACCTATCTATCTTTGTCCATCTCCCTATCTCTCCAATTTCAACCCCACCAATCTTTCCACCACTATCTCTATCCTTTTCCCAACTTGGTTCCCACATTGACATTGATAATTGTTGTTAGAACCTACCACTTTATTTCCCAAGTATTGAACGTCTTCATTGTATAATGCCTTAAATTTGGCATCATTCGGGCACTGCCCACAATTGGTTCAAACCACATTCACTAACTTAGTTCCACCTCCCATTACATGCTTGGATGACAAATCAATTTGGGTAATAACTTTAGCCATCTTTTCATCTCTTTCATTGTCCCTCTCGACTTCTTCTTTGCTCAAGCCACTTGTAGAAGAGGTGCTTGGTCCTCCGTAGTGTGTCATACTTGGTTGACCATAATCATATCTTCTAACAACAATGAAGCTACATCATACGGTTGTACCATCAACCCACCATGGAATAATTGATCAACCACACTTTTTTTAACTGAATCAAGGCTCCAATTAAACTATTGCAGCAACAAATTTTCTACAACGACATGCGTTGGACATTGCAAGAGTAACTTTATGAACCTCAGCCATGTTTTATGTAGGAGCTCACTTTAAAAACTTTTGAAATTTTGGATTTGGAGACGAAGTTTAACCATATTTGAAAGTGGAAAGAATCGTTCCAAGAACCCCTCGGTTAGATTAACCCACAAAGTAATAGAATCATTTGACAACTATACCAACCATCTCATATTATCTCTCATTATAGAGAACGGTAATAGTCTCAACCTTATGGATTCTTGGGAGATATTCTTGAATACAAAGATTTCACGCACCTCATTGAAATTCATAAGGTGCTAATGGGGATCATCATAAACTAAACCCCCAAAAATTCCTTTCATCTGGAGCAATTGGATCATAGTTCTAATGATGTGAACACCATACTCTCGGTTGTATAAGGTATCTGAATTGGTACTGTGGTTTGAATTACATTGATGGGAATGTCATTTAACTTACTCATATTGTCAGTTTGACCATAGTGACTATCATTGTCTGTCCCAGTCACTCATTTTGTCAACCTAAAAATATGCCAACAACAACACAAAGCGACAACTCTACTACAAATAAAATAAATTAAAAATCTAATTTCCCTATTAGAATTCTCAACCAGCAATCCCCGATAGTGTCATTATTTTTTATAACGCTCAAACCACCCTCTAAAACCAATTAAAAGAGTGACCGATCGTAGTAAGTAAAAAATCCAATGAACAGTTAGGGTCGAATCCCACATGAAATGTATATCATGGAGAATTCTTTATCAAGGGATTTTGGATTTTAAATCAGCTCATTTGGAATAGTTAGAAAAAATTGGGTGGATGAGACTACCAACTTAATATAAAACATTTGTTGACAATAATTGCAGTCAAACTAAAATCAGACAAAATCAAGAGTTAACTAGCAATCTAGAGGTTCGGGAATTTGATATCAATGTCACATATGAGTGATTGTGTTGCTCTGTAGTGATGTACTTACATTAATAATCTAATTCGTCTTCAATTATTCTAATCATCTTTAGATATCAAAGCATCTATACCTAGAATCTCCTTTTGATCTCATCCTATGCCATTTCAAAACAAGTCATTACCTTACTCTATTCTCTATTTCTAGAATAGGGAAAATAGAGTCGACCCATAACCTCTCTTTCAAGAAAATTATAGACATCAAACATAAAATTTCTAGTATTGAACTAATTATCCACTCCAATTAATATCTTTCATACATCAAGCAGAGATAAGAAGTATAAATTAAGTTTGCAACCTTAAACCTTAAGTTAACCCCATGATAATTAGACTGGATTCATGCATGAACAACAACAAAACAAAGCATAGCATAATACCCACAACATTAAATTAACACCCAACCCCATTAGAACACCCGTAGATCTTGGGGTTTTAGCCACCCTTCACAAAAATTAATGAAGGTATATCTTCCGTGAAAGTAGCCATGGACAACTAGTAATCAAGGAATCAATAGTAAATCCACTTTTGATTAAACTTCAAATTAGCGAATTCAAGATGCAAATTGTAAAATCCTAAGAAGAGTAGAAAAATTGTTCTAAAAAGTAAAGTGTTCTCACTCAAAACTTTATCCTAAACTCGGTAGTTCAACTTTATTATTTATCCTAAACTCGGTAGTTCAACTTTATTATCAAACTCTCTCAAAACTCTAATCTTTGGGTAATTATATTTTCCCAAAATTTGGTCTAAAATCCACTTTGCAACACATTAGCCAGTCTCGACAAACTCATTCGGTGAATCTCCCTTTTCTCTTCATCTTTCCTTGTTATGCTCTAGGTTTTAGGTGTTTGAACCTCAATTAGCTAACTCGATTGAGTTAACCTTTCTCGTTCAGCGAATCCCCAAATACCATCCTAAATTGTCATTCGAGCATTAAGGTTTTTCCTTGCACAGTGTCACTTTGGGTGATATACATTAGGTCCTCCTTGATCATTCAGCGCATCACCTTTTCTAGTGGAGTTTGCCGACTTTACTCGATAGTTAAAAGTGTTATGCACTGCCAGTTTGGGAAAGGTTATGCTTAGTCAGTGATTCGTCCTTTATTCTAGGGGATGAACAATGTTCATTTTGCAGTTCTTTTTGCATTTTTAGCCATTCTTTTAAGCTTCAGTCCATACCTTGTCCAATTTCCTTCATAGATCAAAATCATCAGTATTTGATTAGAAAGGGATAAAGTTAGGCATTGAGAACATAATTATTGAGCTTAATGGACCTTAAATGAGTGTAAGTCTACCACTCATCATGGAACTGCATACTTTAATATCTATTGGCATATTTGCACTCGATAGGAGGTTATATACTACTAGAGGATGTATGATGCTTATCTCTCATAGTATGTTGGTCACATGGTCTACTTACCTATGTGATAATTGAGGCGATAAGGAGAGATTTGGTTTCTCAAGTTTGAAAAGCACTTCCATTTGCGTGTGAGTGGGAGATGTAGGAATTTGAGTCCACATTTAAGGGGTAATTTAAGGATGATTAGGGTAATAAGTGTAACGACCGGGGAGCACCCCGTAGAAGTTACACGACGTACTTGACCCTTCGGAGGTCTTGTAAAAGCCTTTTAGTTATCATTTATTACATAGGTATGAAAAGTAGTGCGGAATTAAAACTTTTCACAACAATATTAATAAGAAACTTCTTTCATAAAAACTAAGGAACAAGTTTCATCATCACAAGCCAACTTAAACACGTCTTAATATCTTAGGGTCACGACCCTTTTACATTGAAAGAAAACATACTAAGTCTTATACAAGTCTTAAAAGAAGAAACTAAAAAAACATAGTCTATATTCTTGAATATATGAGCACATACCAATCTTGAGAGAATCAACTTCCAAAGCTTTGCCTTCTAAGAAACCTTCACTTGCCTTGCACCTATACTTTGGAATATAGAAGAGTATGGGGTTAGTACAAACATTGTACTAAGTATGGCATTATGCAAAAACATGCAAAAGAGGACATTTTAGTTGAAATAAACCTTTCATGCTATTTTAGTAAAAACCTTCATGAATCAGGTCATAAAACATCATATAAAGCATCATTTAGCATCTATGGTAAAACCTCCATATTTCTCAACATAAAGCCATATTTAATAGTTAACCCATTTATCATATAGACTTTTCCTATCCCAAGCTACCCTAAGACTCACCTAGGTAAGACATGAAGAGACCGCCCATATAACCTTTTCAGTACACACCTATGTGATTCTTAAGACTACTAAGGACAAACATGCTTCGTTTCAGTTAACAAGTCAACATTCATTACTAAAGACACTAGAGGAACATACTTGCGTTTAGGAACTTCACATAAAGGACCATCCTCTAAGAAAACCCCCAAGTTACACTTAGTGCAATGTGAAAGTGGTATCCCATACTACTACTGCCACCTTAGTTCTCCTTGAGAATTCCCTTATACTAAGCACATCACATTCATCGTATACATAGCTTTCATTATAAAAGACATAATATCAACATGTTTCTTTAACATTAGACATAAAGTCAACTTACTTCATTGACATCGTATAGTGACCCATTCATACATTTCATATAAGGACACACCAAGACTCCCTCCAAATGTCTACTGGTGCGATGGATAGATAGTGTCCCATTCCACCACCTACCCTAAGTAGTACACGCTTAAGAAGCCTTAGTTCATTACATTCATTTGTGGGGGATAGATTTTACCAACGTAGACCATGAGAGATAGACATGGAATCTTTGTATTAACCCCTATTGGATGAGGGATCCCCACTTGCTGAAGGTAGGGTCATACTCTTAGCCTTTACATGGGTTCTCCAATAGCTATACCTATGCGGGAACATAGTTAAGGGATAATGAGATTGCTTCTAAGAAACTCATCTCAACTCACGAAGAGCACTCATCTTAAGAGGTACATTGGATACAACATGTCTACTCATGAAGAGTATCCACCCCTTATTCAAATCCTCTCGGTGCTGAGCATAACTCTTCCGCTGAGTCTTAAACATTCATTGACTATAGGTTAAGGGATAACTATTTAGAACCACATCTCAACTAATGAAGAGTACTTATCCCTAGAGGTTACTTTTGAATATACCATCTCAACTCACAAATAGTATCCAACCTCCAATCTATCTTACAAAGCTCTTAGTAATAGTGAGATTGATACTAAACACTCCATCTCAACTCACGAAGAGTGTTTTCCCCAAAATTCACCTTTTCATTACTAGAGTTCTTTAAGAATAGTAGGGAGTGGTCTAGACACTTCATCTCTACTCCCAAAGAGTGTTTACCCTACAATCACCCATTTACATTCATAACTTCATTCATACATTCAAAGTGTATATGTGAGTACATTCGAGCACACCTTTCACATAATCACCACTGTTCATAACATTGACTTCTAAGCATGTTCATACCTACACTCATCATAATTCACACACTATCATGCTTCACATATACATATACTTCATTTAGACATAATATTTTCAAGATACACATTTCATATTCCTATGACATCATGCATATTCATTGTAACATCTATCTACTACACATTCAATGCCTTTAAGTCCATACTCACAATACAAACATATATATACATACTCATATACTTCAAGTGAACACTGCCACCAAAGGTAGACCATACCACTCAAGATTAATTTTATAAAACTAAGCAAGATAGATCAACTTACCCTTAATCCAAGCATTTACCACCTTTTCTCAATATTTCATAAAATCATCATAACAGAGAATAATAAGGCAGTAGGTTCAAAATACAACATAAGAAACACAACTCTAACATTATCTAATCATATACAATAACCCACTTCGTCAGTCAAAAGTTGAGAATATGCATAAGCATGGGTTTGTTGGGGTTTTGACCTTAAAATCATCAACTAACACTGAAAATATCATATTTCATTCATTAAAACGTTTTCATGCAAAGACTCATTCTTAGAAATCAAAATGGAATAATTTGGAATTTGAAACCCTTTTTGAAAAGTCTTTGGAATGGATCCTTGAATAAAAGAAGAATCAAGAATGAACTAACATATCTTAATATGAATAAACCCACGAGATTTGGTGAAGAAACTTGAAGAATTTGACCTTCTTCCTTGGAGCTTCAAAGCTTCATGATAATGGAGGTTTTTGGAGAAAGGGTTTTGGAGAGCTTTTGTTTTGAAGTTGAGGGTTTAGATTTTATGGTAGAATTGGGGTTCAAAGTGACCTAAAAACCGTCCCCAAATAATACCCAAAGTTCCCAAAAGACCCCTATACTAATTGGACCCTTTTCCAAAGTCTAATTTGACTTTAAAATGACACGACCAAATCTGGGACATGGTTGCGCTTCGCGGGGACACCTTCACATCTTGGCTTTGGAATTTATTTTGGGATAGAATGGTTCGTGTTGGACTCACGTTGCCGGGCAAACTTTTCACTTTAAGTATAGCAGGTGAGGCGCATCCTTGACCCCAAATCTTGGCTGCCTCGGCTGCTTCCTTGGCCAACGTTTGGGTCCTCGGGAAGTCGTACTCAGATATTTTGACCCTTTGTATGTCCCTCTAGGTGATATAGTCATCCCCACTGATTTTAGACTCCAAAAAAAAACCTAAAAACATGCACAACAAACAAGGACACACTAGCACGCACACAAGGCTAGTTTCTGAACGTCTTGGTCGTCCCTTGACGTTTGACTTCCAAACTTACCAAACTGACCTCAAACACTAAAGTTCACTATTTTAAAACATTATTAACTCATGAAACACATGTGAAGCTCTAGTTCAACCTAGTTCATTATGAGGGTCGCTACATTCTCCCCCACTTAAAAAAAACATTCGTCCTCGAATGACACTAAACACTTTCAAGGACATCAAGGACTCAACTAGCAGCTCACAAAAAATATAATCATGGACATAACATTCATATTCAATGCACCAAACTTGCAAGGAACGCCAACTTCATATCATTAGGCCTTCTAAGCAACACAAGCAAATTTGGAACTATTTCCTCAATTCAAAGTACACACTTACTTCATCATTTTCATTTCACTTATGGAGGAACTACCTACTCCAGAATTAGACATGTTCATCATACCATTTCAAAGATCAACATGTAATTAACTTCAAATCACACATTGGAACATAAACATAATCACTTTGAAGCAATTAAGAAAATATCATTAGCTACACCTTGACATGGAAATATAGATTAACTACCAATCTATCCATGAAACTATGATATCATCAAAAGAATTCAATACATCATATCATCAATGAAACTCATAACAAAAGGAGACATGAAACCCATACTCATATGCAAGACTCCAAAACATAACCAAACTACTAAGGATTTTGGTCTCAAGCTTGAGTAAGAATTGAAGGAAAAGATAAGGATATCAACTACCTTACTACTCAACTCATTCTCCCCCACTTAGGGTAAACCCATCTAAATCAAATCAAAACAACTATAAGAAACCATGACTTACCGGGGACTTCACTCCGGATTAACTCCTTCTTTAGCTTTAAGTGCATAGAAAGGATTCATCTTTGCAGCATTAGGATCCGGACCATCATGATGAGCTTGGCTGGTCTCTTTCCCTTTTGCCTTGAGGACCGGACAATCCCTCATCTTATGACCCCTATTATCACATCCAAAACAACCATCCATACAGGAAAGACACCTACCCAAGTGTTGCTTCACACTTGAAGTACATCCAGGCCTCTCAAAAGAATAGTTACCTCCTTGAGAATTTTGGTTGGAGACCTTATCCTTGCTCCCCATGGAAGAATCTTGATTATAGAACCTCTTCTACTTAGGTTGACTTGGTTTATCTGACCTAGCCCTCTTCCCATCTCTATTCATCTTCTTAAGCTTAGACTCCTCAATTTGGTGGGCATACACCATGAGTATAGAGATATCCATATCATTACGGAGCATTGCCGTACGACACTCTTCTTCCACCAAGCTAGACACTCCCATCACAAACTTATTCATTCTAGCCCTAGAGTTGGCTACCAAGGTTGGGGAATACTTAGAGAGTTGGATGAACTTGAGAAAATACTCCTTCACACTCATTCACCCTTGACGAAGGTTCATGAATTCTACTAACTTTCTCTCCTTCAACACTACAGGGAAAAACCTATCAAGAAAGTTCATCTTGAACATTTTTCCAATCTACCAGGCCTTTCCTTATGGGTCTCTCATCCCTCCATTGCTCAAATCACACTTGAGCTATATCTTTTAGTTGATAAGTGGCTAGTTCTGCTTTCTCTCTAGGAGTCACACTCATAGCATCCACCACATTGAACACCTCATCTATGAAGCCTTGTGGCTCTTCATCCACCTTAGTGCCATGGAAGTAGGAGGATTCATACTCATGAAATCTCAGATTCTAGAAGTGGGAGTACTTGCATTGGGTTGAGGTCCAACTCCTAGGTTAGCTTGGAAAACCACATGATTAATGAAGAATCGAGCTTGAGTCGCATTGAGTTGGGTCAAAGCCCAAAGAGCAGCCCTTATATCAGCATTAGATATATCCTATTCAACATTGGGAGTTTTAGGACCTTGGGGCAGTTGAGAAATTTGGGGTACTTGAGGTTTTTGAGGGGGAACCGCCTAATTCACATCCTCTTGGTTAGCTATAGGGACTTGTTCACCCCGGAGAGGAACTCTCTTATTAACTACTCATCCCTCCTCTCTTCTTGCGGGTGTCCTCCTCGTATTTATGTCCTATAAACACAAGAGAAGAGGTTGAGAAAATACACTTATAGAACTCAACTCTATGGCACGACACTACAGTAATGAATAAAGTGAAACTTCTATCGCCTTATAGCCTCTCGTTCATGGATGTGTCGTGACTCACACGGATGAACAAGACTCTACTAGACGTGGCTTGAGAGACTTTGGACCCCAAACTATTTCCCAAAACCTGGCTCCGATACCAAGTTTGTAATGATCGGGGATCACCCCCTAGAAGTTACACGGCGTACTTTACCCTTTGGAGGTCTTGTACAAGCCTCTTAGCCATCATTCATTACATAGGTATGAATGGTAGTGCAGAATTAAAACTTTTCATAACAATATTAAAAAGAAACTTCTTTCATAAAAACTAAGGAACAAGTCTCATCATCACAAGCCAACTTAGACACGTCTTAATATCTTAGGGTCACGGCCCTTTTACATTGAAAGAAAACATACTAAGTCTAATTTGACTTTAAAATGATATGACCAAATCTAGGACATGGCTGCGCGTCGCGGGGACACCTCCACATCTTGGTTCTGGAATTTATTTTGGGACATAATGGTTCGTGTTGGCCCCAAGTCGCAGGGCAAAATTTTCCCTTTCAGTGTAGCAGGCGCGACGCGCCCTTGACCCCAAATCTTGATTGCCTCGGCAGCTTCCTTGGCCAATGTTTAGGTCCTCCTTGGGGATCCTTAGGGTGATCCTCGGGGAGTCGTACTCGAAAGTTTTGACCTTTGGTATGTCCATGTAGGTTTTAGAGTCATCCCCATTGATTTTAGACTCCAAACAATACATAAAAACATTGCAAACAAGGATACACTAGCACACACAAGGCTAGTTTCTGAATGTCTTGGTCGTCCCTTGATGTTTGACTTTCAAACTTACAAAACTGACCTCAAGAACTAAATTCACTATTTTAACACTTTATTAACTCATGAAACACATGTGAATCTCTAGTTCAACCTATTCCATTACGAGGGTCTCTACAATAAGTCACTCTTAATAATTTTATTTAACACACATTGAGTTTACGATATAGAGAATATAGAAATGATAATATGTTATAGAAGGTTGCTCCAACATATCATGACGGTAATCATCGATCACTAAATTTCAATAGTGGTTCATCCTCCACTTCCGCTACATGAAGAAAAAGTAAGATTTTTCTTATGGGTTACATAGGTTATCTGATTTGATGTTGATTAATATGATATATAATCTAAAGATAATATGTATGTGTTTTTGGATCTTTTTTGTAGAATAAAAATATATAATTAAATATAAATGATAGAGGAGCATATATGAAAATTAGATGCTATACCTGATTTCTAAATAGTTTTCATGTGATCTGTATAGGACAAGATAGTCCAATTTATAGAAAATAATTAAATATTACATTTGGTGTCACTAATCAAATATAGGGAAATCATTAGGAGATTAGTTTCACTGATAAAAATAAGAAAACCATTAGGGATAAATAATTTGAAAATCCACCATATTAGGTGATTTTATAATCCTTTTTCTTGGTTGTTAATTAATACATCATGTGCTTTGTTAAAATCTTATTAGGAAAAATTTAGTAGAAAAAAAATCTAAAAGAAAATACATGTATGTAGTAATACACATTTTAAGCCATTTCATTAAGAATCTTGTGAGGAAAATCCAACGAAAAAAATACAATGCTTAATTTATTCTCTTGATGGAGACCACATTCGGTTGTTTATGTCTCTTTCATTCTAAGGAAAGAGTCATGTTTGTGAAGGATACATGTAATTTGACTCTAACTAGGATAAATAACTAGAAGTATTATATATTTATGTATCCTTTCTCTTTTTGTATTATAGTAATGTCAGGAGATTTGGATCCTAGGAACATGTTGTATAAGTATTGGTTTTTATCTTCAATGAGAAAAAGAGAAGAGAAGTTTCTTTCATGGAATCAGAGCCCTAGTGGTTTGAGAAACCTTCCAACTAGGATTATTTTTTCTTTCTTCGTTCTTCATCTCTAAAGCAAAAAAATAACCACTTGACCAGCAATGGGTGACTCTATTCCCCCAAGAACATCAAGCACTCCATTTGCTGCTTCAACCACCCCAATGGCAACTTATTCCCCAACACCTAACATTCCTCACCAATTGACCTTGAAGATCACATCGTCAAACTTCTTGGCATAGAAGACAGAATTTATTCCAATGATTTGTCCGTGTGGTAGTAATCACCATATTGATGGTAGTGAACCAGTTCCTGATAAGATTATACCAACTAAGAATCTAGACCTACTTATGTGTCATATTGTTGCATGAAAAAAGACAATTATTAAGGGATGAGTCCCTTAATGTGATTTCTCCTTCAATTATATATACTCCAAGTTTTGTTGTGTCACAACCCGAGACCATACCCTAGAAGATAGGGTGCAATCTCGGATTGCGACCGGCGTCGTCGAACTCTCAGAGTTCTAAGACAAGACTCATTCATATCATTCATTGCATATACATAGTGAAAAGTAGTGCGGAATTAAAACTTTTCACAAAAACATAATATAGTCTTTAGAAAACCTCTTTCATATAAACGTAATGGAAATGCTAAGTCTCAATCTCATCATCTTAAGACACAAGAGTACTTTAATACGAAAATAGAAATAACATAGTCTTATTACAATACTTCATAAAAGAAACATAAGATGACATATATGTCCTCGATACAAATGAGGACATACTTCAATTCTTCCACTCGGACGATTTTTCTAAGCCCAAGTCTTCTTCTCCAAAGCTCCTTACCTACCAAGGACTATAGATAGAAAATAAAGCATGGAATTAGTACAACCACATGTACTAAGTATGGCTATATGCATAAAATCATGAAAACGGACTTTATTGGAAAATATGCATCTTTTCTTTTAGAAACCATATTTTAAACATAAGAACATAATTTAGCAATTAAGAAACACATAAGATAACATTTAACCAAAGATAACATTTAAAGAACTCACTTTACAGTGAGCTATATTCACTGTACAGTGAATTAATTCACTGTTACAGTGAATCACTTCATCACTCACTTTAAGTCTTCCTAGCATGTAATTCCATCACTTAAAGTCATCCTAAAATTCACTTAAGTCACACAAAGAGAGACCGCCCATACACCCTCTCTAGATGTGCCTAAACGACCCTTAAGATTACCTACGATGAGTCACATACATACTTAGAAAACAATCCTAAACATCAAGGTAAGATTCATCTACCAAAGGTCATTTCCAAGATTCACTTGAGTAAGTGTGAAGCGACCGCCCATACAATCTCTATCACACACACAAGAGATCCTATAGACTACCTCAAATAGAATCATTCTCACTAAACACACCAACACTTAGAATTAGAAGACATTCTCTTTCCAAAGCCTATCAAAAGACCTACTTAAGTAAATCAAGAAGATATGTCCATAGTACAATGACCTCTCCAAGATTACCTAAATAGCCCTTAAGACTTCCTAAGGTTTAGATCATGTCAACAAGATTAACCAACTTCCCTAACTAGAGTCATCCTCAAGACTTCCAAAGATAAGACATGAAGAGACCATCCTTTCATGTCCTTCTCACACTTTAGCTAAGGAATGCTTAAGTCACTTTAGATTAGGTACTCAACCATTTACATAGTTACTACATAGGTCATTAGTTCATTAGTTCATTAAGACTCATACATCACCTAAGACACTCACATAAAGCATCACATAAGACACTCACATAATGGATCACATAATGGTCTTTGGACAAGACCTAGGAACTCCACATAACACCTTCAAAGTCTATTGTGCAATGTCTAGATAGCGTCCCATACCACCACCTAAACCTCATAAACTTATCTAATGCTAAAAGGTATTCCACATGATGAGAATAGGCAATAACCGACATAGACCATGGTAGCAAGACATGGAATCCGAAGTTCTATCCTACTTCGATGAGGTTGTTCTACTTGCCAATGGTAGAACTTGGACACATCCCATGTAGGCACATGGTTAAGGAATATGAAGGGCGTATTAAGCATTCAGGCTGTTCTTTAACTGAATCCACTTAACACTACTCATACTCACTCGGTGCTAGCCTTCGTTCTCATAGATTAGTTCACATTAAGGTTCATATAAATAGGTCCTTATCTAGTTCATGACCCACTTTACATTCACCCTACCAAAGCAAGTTCCACTAGGGCATATCTCACTTTAACGACAAGAAGCTCATAGCGATTTTCCTAAGGTATGATATGATGCCGTTCCAGCCAACCATCCCTAAGTCCATCACTCATAACATGAAGGATACCATTACGGCTAACTACTTCACAATTCATAACCTCGCCACTAAGTTCAAGGTTCCACATAACATTGACCTTCTTATCATTAAGGTCCCACCTATATTATTATTCAAGAATAAGAGTTATAACACCGTATATCAAGACATCACATATCCATAATCATATATACATCAAGAAAGAGATACAAGTCAACCAAGACAAGACATCACATACTTCACTTTTACCCATAATACAAGCCATTCTAGAAACACTTCTAAAACAAGCTAACATCTTCAAGTCATCCTATATATCATCATAACATCATTAATATACTCCACATAGACTCATAAAGTCAAGTAGGAATAACTAACATGATCACTTAAGGCAACATAACTAGAAGAATACATACATGACTATATAACTTCTCATGTAGAAAAGTAATGACATACTCACATCATCAACTACATAAATAGCCACATAACTTCAATTAGTTGCCAATAAGGCCATGCTCATAATATTGCATAAAGTAACGCCGACAAGGCCACATCAATTGCAAGTAAAACACATAACACCGCCACCATAAGTGGACCATACCAAACGCAATAGAATGAAGTATAATTAGTATCAAATTAAGGAAAACGGGGCAGCATACCTTCATCCCCTTATCCACACCTCAATTCAATGCCAAATCAACCAATCCAACATCACAAGACCCTTACCCATGGCCATGAACAATAATTCAAAGCAATAACCATAAAACTCAATGAATCTACATCAATTCAATCTAGGTTTAAGAATATAATATCAATTACATATCAATTGAACACAATTCTTATATCATTAGAAAGCCCATAAGAAACTACACAATAATTCATCAACATTAGCTTAATATCAAGTAACCCAAAAAGTAGTCAAAACTAGGGTTCATCAATTCACATGGGTTCATAGGTAATTTATGTTGAAATCATCAATACAATATCAATTATGATCATAATTCAATGTTTAGAAATCATTTATGCAAGAACCCATGGTAGAATCCCGAAATTGGACAATTCACTTTAGAAAACTTTGTAAAACACGTTGAGGATTGGGCTCCTTGATGAAATAAGTTTCAAGGATCAAAAGCCATACCTCAAGGATGATAATTCTTCACTTTGATGAAGAATTCTCCTTCAAAACGCCACACCAAGCTGATCCTTCAAGTTGGACTTCAATGGAGTCTTTGGGATTTCTAAGAGACTTTGGGGTTTTGATTTTAGAAGAATGAATTATTCTAAGTGTTAAACACTTATATACTCATCTAAAATACCCATAAGACCCTTAATAAACCGCCTAAACTCTTATTTAGACATGGGGTGAATTTACCAATTCACCCCTAACTTGGCAGTAAGTCTGCGCACAGGAACTTGGCTGCGACGCCTGGCTTGTGACGGGGCGTCACGGGTGCAACGGCCCGTCATGGCCATCCGTTGCAAGCTCCTGTGGCTTTCCAAGGGTCCCCCCTACACCCTTGGACAATTCCCCCACGATGAAACCCTTGTGACGGGGCGTCACAGCCATGACTGGCCGTTGACAGCTCCGTCGCCAAGGCTGCCTGGGACAGCCTGCCATCAGATTTTGGGTCCTTTCCTCAAGGACCCTTTGATGGTCCTTGGGGATAATTTCCCGGACGTTTCCAACCCAAATACGATCGTCTATAAGTTTAACACCTCTCAAATGAATTTCATCCAAAACGAACACATAAAACTCGACGAAACTCGCCTAGACGTACAAGGTCGACTCAAGACATATCTTTCGAATGCCTTGGACGTTCTTGGTCGTTTGACCTCCAAACTTCACGAAACTTTAACCACTGTCTATACATACTATAATAACTCTATTAAGAACCTTAAAACACCATGAAACACACATAAACACATAGAACCACATTTTAGACATTTAGGTGACTTAGTCGTCAAACGTCTTAGTCGTCCCTTGACGTTTGACTTCCAACACCTCTAATATTTTAGCTACTGCCTATAAACCACATATTAAACATATTTAGGACCTTAGAACACTAAGACCAACATGTTAGGCTCTAGAACACCTAAGCTATTTTCAAGGTCTTACAATCTCCCCCACTTGGACACATTCATCCTCGAATGACACTTGCCACTCTCCGAACACTTCCAAGATAAGAGATTCAACTTAGCAGCACATAACCAAACCATACAACACATTATCAAGAAGAAATCATCAATTTCACAAAATCAAGAGATTCACAACACAACAAAAACTAGAAGGCAATTCTATAACTCGTTATGCTACAAAACTCACATGCTTCAATCCAAATAGCTAAAACTCATTTTATATTCAACATCATACTCATATACATCAGTTCTAACCACATAACAAGAATTTTAGACCAAAGAATCAAATAGTCATTTTCTCAAAAAAATTACAGTGAGCAGTTCATAAAGAAACAGTGATTTTAGAAACTTTTCCGAAAATGCAATCTTTAGGCAATTCTTTATATAAACATGCTAATATGCAAGATAACATCATGTAAAAACATCATACAACATGCTCAAAGCTTCATAAAACACACAATGCAAGAAGTAAATGAAATTCAATTTCAACCAAACTCCTAAACATCATGCACATGCAACAAATCAAGGAATTCTATCACATCTACAAACCATACTCCCCCACTTAGAAGGAACTCATACTATCAAAAGAGAAACAATAACTTACCAACATCATCATCACCATCACCCGACTTCTCAATTCTAGTACGGAGTGCATAGAAATGCCTCTTAGTTGGAGCATCTTCATTTGGAACACTAGGCTCAACTTGCTTACTCTCTGTACCTCTAGAAGCAATCATAGGACAATCTCTAGCCTTATGTCCTCCCTTACCACATCCAAAGCAATTTACGGTACCCAATAGACACTTAACATAGTGACCTTTGCCACAATTGGCACAGGTAGGCTTACCATCCTTAGAACCACCTCCTTTCTCAAACTTCTTCTTAGGAACACTAGGTCCATCTTGAGTTCTAACCCTCTTTTTGAACCTAGGTTGCACTTGGTCACTAGCAACACCCCTCTTCAAGCTACTAGACTTCCTCCCAAGATTAGATTCTTGACATGATTGTGCATACATCAAGTGTCTAGATAAGGCCACATTATCATGTAGTATAGTCGCATAGCATTCTTCCCTCACAAAGTCTCTCAACCTAGATGTCATAGTGCTCTCCATAACCCTAGGCACCATACTCAAATTGATTTGAGTAGTTACGGCTTTAGCTAAAGCCATCAAAGCCTCTCCAATCAACCTATTAGACAACTCCGGTACCTCATCACCTCCATCCACATTAGGAAGATGATCACCTTGGGGAGGCACTTCATCACCTTGCCCATCTTGGACACCTTGCTCATCTTGAGTAACTTGCTCAACTTGCTCAACTTGAGGAACCTCCTCATTCACCCTCTCCTCTTCCAATCTTCTAGCGGTCATCCTTCTAGTATTCATATCCTAGCAAACACAAGGAAACTCATAAGAAGGATAATCATAACATTTACTCTACCGCACGATATAGGAGTAGAAAAGAAGGGAAACTCTATCGTCCTATAGCCTCTCGCCCATAGATGTGTCGCGACTCACACCGATGGTCAAGACTCTACTATACGTGACTTGATGAGACTTTTTGAACCTAATACTACTTTCACCATCCTATGCTCTGATACCAACTTTGTCACAACCCGAGACCATACCCTAGAAGATAGGGTGCAATCTCGGATTGCGACCGGCGTCTTCGAACTCTCAGAGTTCTAAGACAAGCCTCATTCATATCATTCATTGCATATACATAGTGAAAAGTAGTGCGGAATTAAAACTTTTCACAAAAACATAATATAGTCTTTAGAAAACCTCTTTCATATAAACGTAATGGAAATGCTAAGTCTCAATCTCATTATCTTATGACACAAGAGTACTTTAATACGAAAATAGAAATAACATACTCTTATTACAATACTTCATAAAAGAAACATAAGATGACATATATGCCCTCGATACAAATGAGGACATACTTCAATTCTTCTACTCAGACGATTCTTCTAAGCCCAAGTCTTCTTCTCCAAAGCTCCTTACCTACCAAGGACTATAGATAGAAAATAAAGCATAGAATTAGTACAACCACATGTACTAAGTATGGCTATATGCATAAAATCATGAAAACGGACTTTATTGGAAAATATGCATCTTTTCTTTTAGAAACCATATTTGAAACATAAGAACATCATTTAGCAATTAAGAAACACATAAGATAACATTTAACCAAAGATAACATTTAAAGAACTCACTTTACAGTGAGCTATATTCACTGTACAGTGAATTAATTCACTGTTACAGTGAATCACTTCATCACTCACTTTAAGTCTTCCTAGCATGTAATTCCCTCACTTAAAGTCATCCTAAGATTCACTTAAGTCACACAAAGAGAGACCGCCTATACACCCTCTCTAGATGTGCCTAAACGACCCTTAAGATTACCTACGATGAGTCACATACATACTTAGAAAACAATCCTAAACATCAAGGTAAGATTCATCTACCAAAGGTCATTTCCAAGGTTCACTTGAGTAAGTGTGAAGCGACCGCCCATACAATCTCTATCACACACACAAGAGATCCTATAGACTACCTCAAATAGAATCATTCTCACTAAACACACCAACACTTAGAATTAGAAGACATTCTCTTTCCAAAGCCTATCAAAAGACCTACTTAAGTAAATCAAGAAGATATGTCCATAGTACAATGACCTCTCCAAGATTACCTAAATAGCCCTTAAGACTTCCTAAGGTTTAGATCATGTCAACAAGATTAACCAACTTCCCTAACTAGAGTCATCCTCAAGACTTCCAAAGATAAGACATGAAGAGACCATCCTTTCATGTCCTTCTCACACTTTAGCTAAGGAATGCTTAAGTCACTTTAGATTAGGTACTCAACCATTTACATAGTTACTACATAGGTCATTAGTTCATTAGTTCATTAAGACTCATACATCACCTAAGACACTCACATAAAGCATCACATAAGACACTCACATAATGGATCACATAATGGTCTTTGGACAAGACCTAGGAACTCCACATAACACCTTCAAAGTCTATTGTGCAATGTCTAGATAGCGTCCCATACCACCACCTAAACCTCATAAACTTATCTAATGCTAAAAGGTATTCCACATGATGAGAATAGGCAATAACCGACATAGACCATGGTAGCAAGACATGGAATCCGAAGTTCTATCCTACTTCGATGAGGTTGTTCTACTTGCCAATGGTAGAACTTGGACACATCCCATGTAGGCACATGGTTAAGGAATATGAAGGGCGTATTAAGCATTCAGGCTGTTCTTTAACTGAATCCACTTAACACTACTCATACTCAATCAGTGCTAGCCTTCGTTCTCATAGATTAGTTCACATTAAGGTTCATATAAATAGGTCCTTATCTAGTTCATGACCCCCTTTACATTCACCCTACCAAAGCAAGTTCCACTAGGGCATATCTCACTTTAGCGACAAGAAGCACATAGCGATTTTCCTAAGGTATGATATGATGCCGTTCCAGCCAACCATCCCTAAGTCCATCACTCATAACATGAAGGATACCATTACGGCTAACTACTTCACAATTCATAACCTCGCCACAAAGTTCAAGGTTCCACATAACATTGACCTTCTTATCATTAAGGTCCCACCTATATTATTTTTCAAGCCTAAGAGTTATAACACCCTATATCAAGACATCACATATCCATAATCATATATACATCAAGCAAGAGATACAAGTCAACCAAGACAAGACATCACATGCTTCACTTTTAACCCATAATACAAGCCATTCTAGAAATACTTCTAAAACAACCTAACATCTTCAAGTCATCCTATATATCATCATAACATCATTAATATACTCCACATAGACTCATAAATTTAAGTAGGAATAACCAAGACTTAACCTAACACTATACTCATAATGTCAAGTCAAAGTCTAACATGATCACTTAAGGCAACATAACTAGAAGAATACATACATGACTATATAACTTCTCATGTAGAAAAGTAATGACATACTCACATCATCAACTACACAAATATCCACATAACTTCAATTAGTTGCTAACAAGGCCATGCTCATAATATTGCATAAAGTAACGCCGACAAGGCCACATCAATTGCAAGTAAAACACATAACACCGCCACCATAAGTGGATCATACCAAACGCAATTGAATCGAAGTATAATTAGTATCAAATTAAGGAAAACGGGGCAGCATACCTTCATCCCCTTATCCACACCTCAATTCAATGCCAAATCAACCAATCCAACATCACAAGGCCCTTACCCATGGCCATGAACAATAATTCAAAGCAATAACCATAAAACTCAATGAATCTACATCAATTCAATCTAGGTTTAACAATATAATATCAATTACATATCAATTGAACACAATTCTTATATCATTAGAAAGCCCATAAGAAACTACAGAATAATTCATCAACGTTAGCTTAATATCAAGTAACCCAAAAAATAGTCAAAACTAGGGTTCATCAATTCACATGGGTTCATAGGTAATTTATGTTGAAATCATCAATACAATATCAATTAGATCATAATTCAATGTTTAGAAATCATTTATGCAAGAACCCATGGTAGAATCCCGAAATTGGACAATTCACTTTGGAAAACTTTGTAAAACACGTTGAGGATTGGGCTCCTTGATGAAATAAGTTTCAAGGATCAAAAGCCATACCTCAAGGATGATAATTCTTCACTTTGATGAAGAATTCTCCTTCAAAACGCCACACCAAGCTGATCCTTCAAGTTGGACTTCAATGGAGTCTTTGGGATTTCTAAGAGACTTTGGGGTTTTGATTTTAGAAGAATGAATTATTCTAAGTGTTAAACACTTATATACTCATCTAAAATACCCATAAGACCCTTAATAAACCGCCTAAACTCTTATTTAGACATGGGGTGAATTTACCAATTCACCCCTAACTTGGCAGTAAGTCTGCGCACAGGAACTTGGCTGCGACGCCTGGCTTGTGACGGGGCGTCACGGGTGCAACGGCCCGTCATGGCCATCCGTTGCAAGCTCCTGTGGCTTTCCAAGGGTCCCCCCTACACCCTTGGACAATTCCCCCACGATGAAACCCTTGTGACGGGGCGTCACAGCCATGACTGGCCGTTGACAGCTCTGTCGCCAAGGCTGCCTGGGACAGCCTGCCATCAGATTTTGGGTCCTTTCCTCAATGACCCTTTGATGGTCCTTGGGGATAATTTCCCGGACGTTTCCAACCCAAATACGATCGTCTGTAAGTTTAACACCTCTCAAATGAATTTCATCCAAAACGAACACATAAAACTAGACGAAACTCGCCTAGACGTACAAGGTCGACTCAAGACATATCTTTCGAATGCCTTGGACGTTCTTGGTCGTTTGACCTCCAAATTTCACGAAACTTTAACCACTGCCTATACATACTATAATAACTCTATTAAGAACCTTAAAACACCATCAAATACACATAAACACATCGAACCACATTTTAGACATTTAGGTGACTTAGTCGTCAAACGTCTTAGTCGTCCCTTGACGTTTGACTTCCAACACCTCTAATATTTTAGCTACTGCCTATAAACTACATATTAAACATATTTAGGACCTTAGAACACTAAGACCAACATGTTAGGCTCTAGAACACCTAAGCTATTTTCAAGGTCTTACAATCTCCCCCACTTGGACACATTCATCCTCGAATGACACTTGCCACTCTCCGAACACTTCCAAGATAAGAGATTCAACTTAGCAGCACATAACCAAACCATACAACACATTATCAAGAAGAAATCATCAATTTCACAAAATCAAGAGATTCACAACACAACAAGAAATAGAAGGCAATTCTATAACTCGTTATGCTACAAAACTCACATGCTTCAATCCAAATAGCTAAAACTCATTTTATATTCAACATCATACTCATATACATCAGTTCTAACCACATAACAAGAATTTTAGACCAAAGAATCAAATAGTCATTTTCTCAAAAAAATTACAGTGAGCAGTTCATAAAGAAACAGTGATTTTAGAAACTTTTCTGAAAATGCAATCTTTAGGCAATTCTTTATATAAACATGCTAATATGCAAGATAACATCATGTAAACACATCATACAACATGCTCAAAGCTTCATAAAACACACAATGCAAGAAGTAAATGAAATTCAATTTCAACCAAACTCCTAAACATCATGCACATGCAACAAATCAAGGAATTCTATCCCATCTACAAACCATACTCCCCCACTTAGAAGGAACTCATACTATCAAAAGAGAAACAATAACTTACCAACATCATCATCACCATCACCCGGCTTCTCAATTCTAGTACGGAGTGCATAGAAACGCCTCTTAGTTGGAGCATCTTCATTTGGAACACTAGGCTCAACTTGCTTACCCTCTCTACCTCTAGAAGCAATCATAGGACAATCTCTAGCCTTATGTCCTCCCTTACCACAACCAAAGCAATTTCCGGTACCCAATAGACACTTACCATAGTGACCTTTGCCACAATTGGCACAAGTAGGCTTACCATCCTTAGAACCACCTCCTTTCTCAAACTTCTTCTTAGGAACAATAGGTCCATCTTGAGTTCGAACCCTCTTTTTGAACCTAGGTTGCACTTGGTCACTAGCAACACCCCTCTTCAAGCTACTAGACTTCCTCCCAAGATTAGATTCTTCACATGATTGTGCATACATCAAGTGTCTAGATAAGGCCACATTATCATGTAGTATAATCGCACAGCATTCTTCCCTCACTAAGTCTCTCAACCTAGATGTCATAGTGCTCTCCATAACCCTAGGCACCATACTCAAATTGATTTGAGTAGTTACGGCTTGAGCTAAAGCCATCAAAGCCTCTCCAATCAACCTATTAGACAACTCTGGTACCTCATCACCTCCATCCACATTAGGAAGATGATCACCTTGGGGAGGCACTTCATCACCTTGCCCATCTTGGACACCTTGCTCATCTTGAGCAACTTGCTCAACTTGCTCAACTTGAGGAACCTCCTCATTCACCCTCTCCTCTTCCAATCTTCTAGCGGTCATCCTTCTAGTATTCATATCCTAGCAAACACAAGGAAACTCATAAGAAGGATAATCATAACATTTACTCTACCGCACGATATAGGAGTAGAAAAGAAGGGAAACTCTATCGTCCTATAGCCTCTCGCCCATAGATCTGTCGCGACTCACACCGATGGTCAAGACTCTACTATACGTGACTTGATGAGACTTTTTGAACCTAATACTACTTTCACCATCCTATGCTCTGATACCAACTTTGTCACAACCCGAGACCATACCCTAGAAGATAGGGTGCAATCTCGGATTGCGACCGGCATCTTCGAACTCTCAGAGTTCTAAGACAAGCCTCATTCATATCATTCATTGCATATACATAGTGAAAAGTAGTGCGGAATTAAAACTTTTCACAAAAATATAATATAGTCTTTAGAAAACCTCTTTCATATAAACGTAATGGAAATGCTAAGTCTCAATCTCATCATCTTATGACACAAGAGTACTTAATACGAAAATAGAAATAACATAGTCTTATTACAATACTTCATAAAAGAAACATAAGATGACATATATGCCCTCGATACAACTGAGGACATACTTCAATTCTTCTACTCAGACGATTCTTCTAAGCCCAAGTCTTCTTCTCCAAAGCTCCTTACCTACCAAGGACTATAGATAGAAAATAAAGCATGGAATTAGTACAACCACATGTACTAAGTATGGCTATATGCATAAAATCATGAAAACGGACTTTATTGGAAAATATGCATCTTTTCTTTTAGAAACCATATTTGAAACATAAGAACATCATTTAGCAATTAAGAAACACATAAGATAACATTTAACCAAAGATAACATTTAAAGAACTCACTTTACAGTGAGCTATATTCACTGTTACAGTGAATCACTTCATCACTCACTTAAAGTCATCCTAAGATTCACTTAAGTCACACAAAGAGAGACCGCCTATACACCCTCTCTAGATGTGCCTAAACGACCCTTAAGATTGCCTACGATGAGTCACATACATACTTAGAAAACAATCCTAAACATCAAGGTAAGATTCATCTACCAAAGGTCATTTCCAAGGTTCACTTGAGTAAGTGTGAAGCGACCGCCCATACAATCTCTATCACACACACAAGAGATCCTATAGACTACCTCAAATAGAATCATTCTCACTAAACACACCAACACTTAGAATTAGAAGACATTCTCTTTCCAAAGCCTATCAAAAGACCTACTTAAGTAAATCAAGAAGATATGTCCATAGTACAATGACCTCTCCAAGATTACCTAAATAGCCCTTAAGACTTCCTAAGGTTTAGATCATGTCAACAAGATTAACCAACTTCCCTAACTAGAGTCATCCTCAAGACTTCCAAAGATAAGACATGAAGAGACCATCCTTTCATGTCCTTCTCACACTTTAGCTAAGGAATGCTTAAGTCACTCTAGATTAGGTACTCAACCATTTACATAGTTACTACATAGGTCATTAGTTCATTAGTTCATTAAGACTCATACATCACCTAAGACACTCACATAAAGCATCACATAAAACACTCACATAATGGTCTTTGGACAAGACCTAGGAACTCCACATAACACCTTCAAAGTCTATTATGCAATGTCTAGATAGCGTCCCATACCACCACCTAAACCTCATAAACTTATCTAATGCTAAAAGGTATTCCACATAATGAGAATAGGCAATAACCGACATAGACCATGGTAGCAAGGCATGGAATCCGAAGTTCTATCCTACTTCGATGAGGTTGTTCTACTTGCTAATGGTAGAACTTGGACACATCCCATGTAGGCACATGGTTAAGGAATATGAAGGGCGTATTAAGCATTCAGGCTGTTCTTTAACTGAATCCACTTAACACTACTCATACTCACTCGGTGCTAGCCTTCGTTCTCATAGATTAGTTCACATTAAGGTTCATATAAATAGGTCCTTATCTAGTTCATGACCCCCTTTACATTCAACCTACCAAAGCAAGTTCCACTAGGGCATATCTCACTTTAGCGACAAGAAGCTCATAGCGATTTTCCTAAGGTATGATATGATGCAGTTCCAGCCAACCATCCCTAAGTCCATCACTCATAACATGAAGGATACCATTACGGCTAACTACTTCACAATTCATAACCTCGCCACTAAGTTCAAGGTTCCACATAACATTGACCTTCTTATCATTAAGGTCCCACCTATATTATTTTTCACGACTAAGAGTTATAACACCCTATATCAAGACATCACATATCCATAATCATATATACATCAAGCAAGAGATACAAGTCAACCAAGACAAGACATCACATGCTTCACTTTTAACCCATAATACAAGCCATTCTAGAAACACTTCTAAAACAACCTAACATCTTCAAGTTATACTATATATCAGCATAACATCATTAATATACTCCACATAGACTCATAAAGTCAAGTAGGAATAACCAAGATTTAACCTAACACTATACTCATAATGTCAAGTCAAAGTCTAACATGATCACTTAAGGCAACATAACTAGAAGAATACATACATGACTATATAACTTCTCATGAAGAAAACTAATGACATACTCATATCATCAACTACACAAATAGCCACATAACTTCAATTAGTTGCCAATAAGGCCATGCTCATAATATTGCATAAAGTAACGCCGACAAGGCCACATCAATTGCAAGTAAAACACATAACACCGCCACCATAAGTGGATCATACCAAACGCAATAGAATCAAAGTATAATTAATATCAAATTAAGGAAAACGGGGCAGCATACCTTCATCCCCTTATCCACACCTCAATTCAATGCCGAATCAACCAATCCAACATCACAAGGCCCTTACCCATGGCCATGAACAATAATTCAAAGCAATAACCATAAAACTCAATGAATCTACATCAATTCAATCTAGGTTTAACAATATAATATCAATTACATATCAATTGAACACAATTTTTATATCATTAGAAAGACCATAAGAAACTACACAATAATTCATCAACATTAGCTTAATATCAGATAACCCAAAAAATAGTCAAAACTAGGGTTCATCAATTCACATGGGTTCATAGGTAATTTATGTTGAAATCATCAATACAATATCAATTAGATCATAATTCAATGTTTAGAAATCATTTATGCAAGAACCCATGGTAGAATCCCGAAATTGGACAATTCACTTTAGAAAACTTTGTAAAACACTTTGAGGATTGGGCTCCTTGATGAAATAAGTTTCAAGGATCAAAAGCCATACCTCAAGGATGATAATTCTTCACTTTGATGAAGAATTCTCCTTCAAAACGCCACACCAAGCTGATCCTTCAAGTTGGACTTCAATGGAGTCTTTGGGATTTCTAAGAGACTTTGGGGTTTTGATTTTAGAAGAATGAATTATTCTAAGTGTTAAACACTTATATACTCATCTAAAATACCCATAAGACCCTTAATAAACCACCTAAACTCTTATTTAGACATGGGGTGAATTTACCAATTCACCCCTAACTTGGCAGTAAGTCTGCGCACAGGAACTTGGCTGCGACGCCTGGCTTGTGACGGGGCGTCACGGGTGCAACAGCCCATCATGGCCATCCGTTGCAAGATCCTGTGGCTTGCCAAGGGTCCCCCCTACACCCTTGGACAAGTCCCCCACGATGAAACCCTTGTGACAGGGCGTCACAGCCATGACTGGCCGTTGACAGCTCCGTCGCCAAGGCTGCCTGGGACAACCTTCCATCAGAATTTGGGTCCTTTCCTCAAGGACCCTTTGATGGTCCTTGGGGATAATTTCCCGGATGTTTCCAACCCAAATACGATCGTCTATAATTTTAGAACCTCTCAAATGAATTTCATCCAAAACGAACACATAAAACTCAACGAAACTCGCCTAGACGTACAAGGTCGACTCAAGGCATATCTTTCGAATGCCTTGGACGTTCTTGGTCGTTTGACCTCCAAACTTCACGAAACTTTAACCACGGCCTATACATACTATAATAAATCTATTAATAACCTTAAGACACCATGAAACACACATAAACACATAGAACCACATTTTAGACATTTAGGTGACTTAGTCGTCAAACGTCTTAGTCGTCCCTTGACGTTTGACTTCCAACACCTCTAATATTTTAGCTACTGCCTATAAAACACATATTAAACATATTTAGGACCTTAGAACACTAAGATCAACATGTTAGGCTCTAGAACACCTAAGCTATTTTCAAGGTCTTACATGTTGCCACCACACGTTGTTGTGGTAGTGGTAGAGGTGGCCAAGGTCATGGCCATTCTTCTAATTAAGGATTCACACAATCTTCTAAGCACCACAACTTTCAGATTTCTACTCCATTAACTCGATATGGGGTCCAATCTTCATAGTCACTTATATTTGGGTTTTTTAATCATAATTGTGAAGGAAAGCGTCATATTTCACTTGTTTTCCCCGCATTCAAAGTCAACAGTGGTAATAGGGTCTCTAGATGACCCACCATTTTGATTCTTTAATGTTTTTTTATAGCTCGTGATCAACGACACCAGCCTATAGTCTGAGTGTCCACGCACCGAAGCTAGTTTAGTAATCCAATCAAGGGTTGAGGTCGTGTCCCAAGGGAGTGGTAGTGAAAGTAGTAGCTACTCAGAATTTTGCTCTAAATAGTGACAGTTTAAGACATTTTCTCATATTAAAATAAATGATATTCAGTTTGTGATGCCAAAGTGTCAAATATCGGAAAGGGTTTTTTGTCACAAGTAGTATAATGCAGTAAAAATTATAAACAAGTATGAGACAGAGTCCTTGGGGTGTTATTGCTATATGTGAAGATAAAAGTGGTGGGTACATGCTTTCGGTAGCTAATTTTGCAAGATAATGATGACTAGGCTAAGCTTTAGTGAAAGCAAGTTCCCTCTATCACAACTTACCCCATATCAAATGGGTTCCTCTCGGACACCCACTCGTCTAAACTATCCAGCCTATGCCTTATCCATACTCGCTCTTTCAATGGTAGTACTTGGATATGGGACTAGAGATCACCCTCTCGGGATGAACCTTATGTCGACCCACTCCTTAGAAGATCATTCTAGTGGTCTTAGTTTCACGACCTCTCTCTCGAGAAAGACAAAAACACAAGGATGGTTTTGTATTTGCAACTACAAAACCATTAGATTAAACCACAACCACTAGGTGAAATCACCATAAAATACAATCTAAGCTACAAGCAAGCAACACCCAACAAATTAATCAACTCATAATTGCTAAATCACACCCTAAGAATGGGGTTTTTAGCCACACAACAAATAATAATCAAATATACTTAAAATGATAAAGGAATCAAGTGGGTATAAGAGATGAAACCTTAAAAGTAGCAAAGGAAGGTATATGGAGAAGATCCACTTACAAAATTGGAAGAAGAGCTTATTTCTTCAAGCTTCCAAAAAACACCTCTCCAAACTTAAGAGAAAACTTAAGAACAAAGTTTCTAGAATAAAATATCAAGTGTAATTCTTTCACTCTCTAAATTTTTCTTCTCTTAATAGTAAAAGAGTCCAGTATCTATAGACTTTAGAATTGTGCTGGCGAATCCTTTCGGCGCATTTAGTCGTGATTTGTCGAGTTATTCGGTGAATCGCCCTTCGTTCAGTTCATCATTGTTTGCACGTTGTCTTTCTTGTCTATGTGTTTAGATTGATGGGAGGAAATCTTCTTCTTTGCGGAATTGATCGGTGAACAGAAGGCGGAACTTCGCTATACGGTAGATCGCCAAGTGTGCTTGGCGATGCGTACCTTTGTATCTTCAGCTCTTTTTCTCCATTTTGCTTCCATTTTGTTCCTAAGTTTCCATGCTTCTACATAACCCTCAAACACGTGAAACTTAGGAGTTTTATCAGATATCGTGATAAAATAATCAATCAAGGACACTAATTGCATTAAAAATAAGGCCCTAGATGAGTCTAATTTGAGGACTAATCAACACCCTCTACTTACACTTTTGTTTGTCCTCAAGTAAAACTTAAGTTCAGCCGCTCAAGTAGGATGTCACAAATAGTGCTACAAAAGATTTAATCATGAATATGCACAACAATACTCAAATTTGTCATGTATAGCTCATTTTGTATAGTCAAAGGTTAAAGTTGTGAAACACCATTACCAAAGATTCTCGAGCTCACAATACACGCTACTAATGTAAGTTCAAGCTCAACAAAAGTATTTGCATGCACTTACACAAATAATGATTCCATTTTCACACATGTAGATTTATCAACTTAGGATTAGGAAATTGATGCAATGCTCACACTAACAAAGCGGAACACATTGCATTGTTTCACCCATAGGTTTTACCTTATTTTCCAATTGACTTTCATTTTGGGTTACTCAAGATCAAAAAGGTCTTTCTAAGGCTTCTAAATGGGGGCTGAGTGCAAAGGTATGGTCATTTTGGCTCAGCGTCTTTTTCCTCAATGAAATGTGACTTTCTCAAAACATCTCATTTCTTCCTTCATCAATCCTTAGTCAAATGCATTTATGTCATCTTTTTATTCTTCTCTGGATTACTTAGATATACGATTTCTTTTTGTTCTTTTATTCCACAACCTTCTTTTTCATCCTTTTGTTTTTCTTTTTCTTTTTTTATATGGAGAGTATACATTTTACCTCAATACCATGGGTTTGCGAGACTTTTCTTGCACTTCTTGACTTCTCCTTTCCCTTCTTACAACACTGCCAACTTAGGCTTTTGGCCTATGTTGGCTATTCACTTATATCACATCTCAAGAGAATTATAGGTGATGGATAATGTAAGGTCTGGGTTTCATCAAGGTTTTTCCAAAGAAGAGGTAAGGCTCAAAGAGTGTTCAAGAGAGTTTCACACGCTCACGGGTAGGCCACAAAAAAGATATATGTCAAAGTTGGCTTACACTCTTTGAATGTTGCCTAAGATCATCTCAAGAGGACACCTTTCTAAATCAATCAGACTAACGGGGCAAATTCTAGGTTTATTCATGCAAGGTTCAAAGTAAGCTCATCACACAAGGCATCGATACTTAAGTCAAATAAGACTACACACTTTCGCTAGTGTGCAATGGTCATTGCAAAAGAATCAATTCAGTAATTGGCTAATCACAACGAGATGCAAAGATTTTACACATTGTCTATGTAACTTCATTCATTCTCATTGTAGCCGCACATTCATGTTTGTTCAATTGAGAGCACTTTTCAACTTATCAGTATTGATCAAATCCGTGACTTAAATTTTTACAAGAACAGACAATTTCAACACAAGAAGTGGCAAAATTTTCAAAAATGAAAATATTTCGGAATGGTCAAAATTATTTTGAAATTAGGACCCCAAAAGAGAGTCAGAATCTAAAACAATCGCAAAAGCAGATTTAAAAACATGGCTTTAAAAATAGACAACCCAGATAAATCTCAAAACACGATTTAAAAATCATTCAAGATATGCAAAACAAAGGTGAGCCTCACCTTACCACAACTAAAAAGCAGTTGTCCTCAAGTGCAAATAATAGTATCAAAAAAAAAGTATCAGTAAGACAATGAGGAAGGTAAAGAGAAATCTTGTTTATGCGGTTTATCCTCCTATCAGGGCATCTGAACTTTGATCTATAGCTTATAATTGAGCAGTAGTATAAGGTCCCCTAGGAGATATTGTGGGTGGATCGGTGTGTGATGTTTGACTCATCGGATGTACCAGTTTCCCTCCTAAGTCTGTTTTGGTTCCAAAGATGTGTTGCTCTTCCTGGGTGGTTGTCAGCTCCTCTCGTGATGTCTCCATTTGCTCCTCAGTTTCAGCATCTTTATCATCCTCAGTTGCCTCTTTCGGTGTGTTCTAGTCCTCTGTGGATCTCAGTAGGGCATGGAAGTCTACAGTCTACAAATAGTTTACTTCATTCCGTAGTCTCGCAACGTTGGCTTGTAAAATTGGAATCTCGGTTGGCATCTCCCGTCTGCACTAGCATATTGTAACTCTCACATTCAATGCATTCACTACAGTCTGGATGGGATCAAGTGCAGCAGCGATGGCTCTGTCAATCATCCCAGGGATTGACTTCTCCAGTTTGGATGCCCATTCTTCGACGGATAAAGCTAGTCATCCCATCTTCAGGGTCATCCCCCGAGTGATTTGGCTTGGCTCACCGAGTGTGGAAGCACCTGGATCCTGTGAAGAGGAGGAAGGACAGAGGTATCTATGGGCCTAGAGTCCTGAGTGGTTGCAGATACATCTACAGATAACATGTCAATATCAATCTCATGAGTGGTGTCAGTTGGCGCTGCTCCTCTCCTGCCAGTTTTCTTGCCAATGTACTCTTCTTCAAATCGTTGAATATTAGTGAAGGCAACGAGAGTGATCTCATAATCTTCTTGGTATCGATGCACTCGAGCTCTTTTGCATCGCTCAGTCACCAGGATAGGAAACGGCAGGGAGGTACGTGTTTATTTATCCCTCTTGTCTATTTATTGTGACATCAGCAGGCCTAGGTCGATGTTCCTCCTATACATGATACTTCCAAGGTAGGGTGCTCTGGGAAGAAGCAGAATAGACTCGTTCTGGGATGACATGATAGTGTTGCTTATGAAATTAAACCAAAATCTGGCATCCATGTTCAGATCTTTCATCCCTATAGATTCTCCAAATTCGAGCCATCTGTCAGTATTTACTGAGATCATATGCGCTATCCATTCTTTCAGGTCCTCCATAGTTGATGCGATGGGCAATCCATCATGGGGTTCTACAGAATGTTGTGCCCTTCCCAATATAACATTAATATGCTCGCTATGACATTCCACTTTTGTGTCTCTCACTATGTAACAGACTGGTCTAATTCCCATGCTTGCTTTTTGTTTTTCGTCACTAATTCTCCATACGCTTCATAGAACTCCCTGGCCCAATTATGAACATATGGTCCTCGGTATTCGGTGAATAGCTGGAAACGATGGGAACATAGGGTGGTTAGAATCTCAGGGTGACTGTCCAACCCAGCCATTACTAAGCGTTTTTCTTCTGTGATGGTCCTGACTCCATTTCCCTGCAACCTATTAAGCATGTGGTGTTGTGGAACTATAGGAAGTAGGGATATCACTTGAGGTGCAGGTGCTGGAGTTGGCTCAGAAGGAGTTATGGATGAGTTCACTCTAATTTGTGTGGTAGCATTTGGTGAAACCTTGCTAGATGAAGTCTGGGGTCTGGGGCCTACTACTCAATATTTGGCGAAACTACGCTACGAAGAACTAAAAACTATAAGTAACTACATTTTCACGTGACACCACTTTTCGGCAGCGGTGACATTTTGATTCTTTAATGCTTTTTATAGCTCGTGATCAACGACACTAGCCTACAGTTGAGTGTCTACGAATTGAAGCTAGTTTAGTAACCCAACCAAAGGTTGGGGTCGTTTCCCAAGGGAGTGGTAGTGAAAGTAGAAGCTACTTAGAATTTCATTCTAAATAGTGATAGCTTATGACATTTTCGAATATTAAAACAAATTAAATTCAGTTTGTGACACCAAAGTGTCAAATATCAAGATTTTTTTGTTATAAGTAGTAGAATGCAACAAAATAAATGAGAAACAAGTATGTGAGAGATTTCTTGGGGTGTGATCGCTATATGTGAAGATAAAAATGGTGGGTATATGCTTTTGGTAGCTAATTTCGCAAGATAATGATGACTAGGCTAAGCTTTAGGTGAAATAAAGTCCCCCCTCGGGCAACTTACCCCATATCAAATGGGTTCCTCTCGGATACCCACTCGTCTAAGCTATCCAGCCTACGCCTTATCCACACTCGCTCTTTCTATGGGAGTGCTTGGATATGGGACTAGTGCTCACCCTCTCGGGCTGAACCTCATGTCGACCCACTCCTTAGGAGATCATTCTAGTAGTCTTAGTTTCACGACCTCTCTCTCGAGCAAGCCGAAAACACATGGGTGGTATTGTATTTGCAACTACAAACCCATTAGATTAAACTATAACCAGTAGGTGAAATCACCATTAAAATGCAATCTAAGCTACAAGCAAGCAAGACCCAACAAATTAATAAACCCATAATTGTTATATCACACCCCAAGAATGGGGGTTTAGCCACACATCAAGTAATAATCAAATATACTTAAAATGATAAAAGAATCAAGTGGGTATAAGATATTAAACCTTAAAAGTAGCAAAGGAAGGTAAATAGAGAAGGCTCACTTCCAAAATTGGAAGAAGAGCTTCTTTCTTCAAGCTTTCACAAAAAAACCATCTCCAAACTTGAGAGAAAACTCAAGAACAAAGTTTCTAGAATAAAATATAAAGTGTAATTCTTTCACTCTCTAAATTTCTCTTCTATTAATAATAAAAGTGTTTCATATATATAGACTTCAAATTGTGCTGGAGAATCATTTCGGCGCAGTTAGTCGTAATTCCGTGAGTCACCCTTCATTTAGTTCATCGCCCCTTGCGTGTTGCCTTCCTTGTCTACGTGTTCTGGTTGATGGGCAAAAATCTTCTACTTTGCGGAACTGATCGGTGAAGCGCCGACTTATCCCTTTTTTCGCCTTTTGATTCACTTCCTTCAGGGATCACTTGTTGTAGCAGAAGGCAGAACTTCTCTACTCGGGAGATCTCCAAGTGTGCTTGGCGAGGTGCACATGTGCATCTTCAGCTCTTTTTCTCTGTTTTGCTTCCGTTTTGTGCTTAGGTGTCCATGCCCCTGCCAAATCTTCAAATACCTGAAACTTATGAGTTTTTATCATATATCGAGATAAAATAAACAATCAAGGACATTATTTGCATTAAAATAAGACCCTAGATGAGTCCAATTTGAGGACTCATCAACCCTCATCAAATTTAGCAAGCACCTCGACTCAGCTTACGTAGAATTGGTTAATGGATAGTAGCACCACAGATCATCTTATGTCTGACTTGACAATCTCGCCATCCATTCGGAATACCAAGGTCCTAATGAAGTAACCTTAGGTAATGGTTCCAAGCTACATCTCTCTCACATAGGTCAAGGCTTACTTTCTACTTCTAATAAAGTATTTACTATACATAATATTCTACATGTTCCTACAGTTGGAACTAATGCATTCACACCTTGATGTTTAGTATTTTAATATTGCCTCTTACTTTCTTAAGAAGACATTTAGGATTTTGTAATGCATGTATCTAGTAATTTGTAATACTTGTATTTAGTTATTTGTGCAAGACCTTTGATTTACATTATTACTAGTATAAATTGATATGTAGTTGATAATAGTAATTATCTCAAGTGGCCTTAAGAAGCCTATAATAAACTTGAACATTCTCTAAAGATACTATTTTCCTTTCATATTTCCTACAAATTGGTATCAAGAGCAGGTTTCGTTCGTAATTTGGGGTTAGGTGAAGAAAAAATATGGCACCCAAAATAAATGAAGGTGCTGATTCTTAAATTGTTCTTACTCCATTTTTTGATGGAACTAATTTGAATACCGGAAGATAAGAATGAGAACACATTTGAAAGCTGAAGGTTTGTGGACTATTGTTGCAAATGGGTTTGAAGAGCCAGACAACGATGGTGAACTTACAGCAGCAGAGATTAAAAATCTTAAGCTAAGTATCGTCAAGATGCAAAATTCAAATGGGAGTCTCAAGAGCATATTTTGCAAAAATTGCTACTTGTGGGACTGCAAAGGAAGCTTGGGAGTTTCTAGAAACCGAGGTGTACGATGAAGAAAAGGTACGCACCATAAATCTTCAAACTCTTAGAAGAGAGTTTCAAAACTTGAAGATGATAGAATTTGAAAAAGTAGATGAATATTGCACAAGAGTCATGAATATTGTTAATGAAATAAAATCATGGTAATTCTAATTAGTGTCACAGAAAAGTATGATTATATTGTTGCTATCATGAGGAGACGAAAGATATTTCTAAGTTTTCCATCAAAGAGTTAGTTAGATCATTTCGTGCACACGAGAAGCGAAGATTTTTCGTGAAGAACAACCCAAAGAGACGGCTTTCCAGTCTAGAACAAATGAGAATTCTCAAAATTTCTCAAAAAATCACCAGAAGAAGAATTTCAAGCCAAAAAAGAAGCATGATCATGATGGTTCTTCCAAAAAGGTTGAAGAAAAAGGTGAGAAAAACACTAGTCTTTTTTGTTAAGTTTGCAAAAAGACTAATCACACAGAAAAATGTTGGCACAAAGCCAAGCTCCAATGTAAATTTTGTAAAAAGGTTGGCCACATTGAGAAAGATTGCTGGCACAAGAAACGGGAGCAAGCAATTTTTTGTGAAAAACATGAGGAATAAAGGAAAGAAAACCTTTTCTTTGATTCTAAATCTGATGCTTCAACAAAAAGAAATGAATGGTATGTTGATAGTGGTTGTAGTAATCACATGACTGGAGATGAAAAGGCTTTCATCTCAATTAATAATAGCATCCCTACTAAAGTAAGAATGGGGAATGGAGCCTTAGTTGATAAAAAAAGGTAAAGGTACCATTTTGATCAACATGAAAGGAAGCGGTAAGAAAATTCATGATGTTCTTTTTGTTCCTGACTTGGAAGAAATTCTCTTAGTATTGGTCAACTCATGAAAAATGGTTATTCTCTTGTGTTTAGAAATAATATTGTAGGATTTATGATAAAATTGAGCCAAATCAAGTCATTGTTGTAGTAGAGATGATAAAAAGAAACTTCCCTTTGCAATTTCATTACAATTCATTAAAAAATGAAATAGTAGATTATTCATGGTTTTGGCACAAAAGATTTTGTCACTTGAATTTTCATGGTTTGAAGCTTCAAGCAAAAAGACATGGTGCAAGGCCTTCTTGAGATACATATGGAGGTGGATCCATGTGAAAGTTGTAGAATGGGAAAGCAACATAGGAAGTCTTTTCCAAAAGGGTGTCCTCGAGAGCAAGTTTACTTTTGGAACTAATCCATACCGACATTTGCATACAAATGAAGACTCCATCTCTTGGAAGTCAAAGGTATTTTTAAATCTTTATTGATGATTTTTCAAGAATTTCTTGGGTTTATTTCTTGAAAGAAAAGTCAGAACCATTTGCTACATTTAAGAAATTTAAAGCCCTTGTTGAGAAGCAAAAAGGTTGCAGCATCAAAACCAGTCGTAGTGATAGAGGAGGTGAATACACAAGTCGAGAATTTGAAGAATATTGCAAAAACGAAGGCATTCAGAAGCAACTTACAACATGGTACACTCCTCAACAAAATAGTGTCTCTGAAAGAAGAAACAGAACAATTGTTGAAATGGCCAGAACTATGATGAATGAGAAAGGGCTGCCAAAATATTTTTGGGCAGAAGCAGTGCATACAGCAGTGTACATCCTTAACAGGTGCCTGACAAAGGAACTAAAGGACAAGACACCAGTTGAAGCTTGGAGTGGAATGAAACCTTCTGTAAGTCATTTTAAAATTTTTGGGTTTATTTGTTATGCTCATGTACCAGCTGAGATAAGAACAAAATTTGATGAAAAAAGTCAAAAATGTATATTTCTTGGTTATAGTAATGTGACAAAAAGGATATAGGCTTCTTGATGTCAAAACTAACAAACTTGTTGTTAGTAGAGATGTCATTTTTTATGGGAAAAAAACATGGAATTTGAACGATAAAAAGATATAGCATACTGCTATCATATCTTCAAATCAAGAAGAGGATGAGAAGAGGAAGATGTCCCTCAAGGGGGAGAAATCCCAGATTCAGATGATGAAGAACCACTTCCAAGAGGTACAAAAATGTTGAGTGACATTTATCAAAGATGCAACTTTGTCGGTGTTAAGAAATAAAAATATGAGGAGGCAATAAAGCATGATGTTTGTAAGAAATCTTTAACAGAAAAACTTAGAAGATCGAGAAAAATAATACTTGGGAGTGTGCGAGTATACCCAAAGAAAGAGAAGTTGTAAGTCTGAAGTGGATTTGCAAAACCAAACTCAATCAAAAAGAAGATATTCAAAAACACAAGAGAAAGGCAAAATTCACTTGCAATTAATGTCAGACATGAGAACAACTTGTTGACATCTTCACCACAACACTTCCAACTGAAAAGTTTTGCTAATGTCTTTTTGAAGTTCAAAGCAACAGTAGAAAATGAAGCTAACTGTAAAATTCATTCCGTAAGAACAGATAATGGAAAGAAATACACTTCTTACCAGTTCGATAGGTTATGTGAGGAAGCAGGGATTCATCATCAGCTTACTACTCCCTATACTCAACAAAATAGGGTAAGCGAGAGAGGGAACATATACATTATGGGGATGAACAGATGCATGTTGCACGAGAAGAACTTGCCAAAGAAATTTTGGGCAGAGGCAACAAATAAATCAGTTTTCTTCAAAATAGGTTTCCCACAAAGGCAATGAAAGACCAAACTCCATTTGAAGCTTTGTATGGATTTAAACCATCGTTAAATTTTATTAAAGTGTTTGGTTGTCTTTGTTTTTCCTACATTCCTCAGGTTAATTGAGATGAACTACATAAAAAATCTATCCGATACATTTTTATTGGATATAGTTCATTTTCAAAGGAATATAAGGTCTTCCAACCACAAACTGAAAATATAATCTTTAGTAGAGATGTGAATTTTATAGAGAATGAAGAGTGGTGTTGGGAAGACTTGAAGAAATATGTCCTTAACACTTCTAACAAAGCAGAAAAGTCTCCTATCAAGTTTTTTGAAAAGAAAATATCACTCTCACGGCAGGATGAAATGGTGGATCATTTACCAATCAAAGGTACTCGACAACTCGTTGATATATATCAGAGATGCAATGTAGCAGTATGTGAACATGTTGGGTACAATGAAGCTAAAAATAATGAAAAATGGGTGGCTGTAATAAAAGAAGAGTTGTTTATGATTGAGAAGAACGTGACTTGGGATCTTGTTGATCAACCTGAAGACAGAGAGATAATTAGGTTCAAATGGGTCTTTAGAACCAAGCTAAATGCAGATGGGTCAGTGAACAAGCATAAAGCAAGACTTATAGTTAAGGGGTATGCTCAAATTTTTGGTGTGGATTATTTTGATACATTTGCACCAGTAGCTAGGCTTGACACAATCAGGTTACTTCTTGCTCTTGTTGCACAATTGGGTTGAAAAGTGTTTCAGATGGATGTCAAATCAACATTCTTTAATGGATTTCTTCAGGAAGAAATTTATGTTGAGAAACATGAAGGCTTTGTGGAGAAAGAAAAGGAGGACAAAGTTTATAGGCTAAGAAAGGCATTTTATGGACTTACACAGGCACCAAGGGCCTAGTATGGTCAAATAGATGGCCATTTACTTGGCTTAGGCTTTGAAAAGAGTCTGTCAGAATCTAATCTTTATGTTAAACATCATGGAATTGATATTCTTGTTGTGTCTATATATGTGGATGATGTGCTAGTTACCGGAAGTAATACAAGGCATATCAAGGATTTCAAGCAAGAAATGATGCAAGCTTTTGAGATGACTGATCTTGGTCTAATATTTTATTTTCTTGGTATGGAAATCAACCAGGGATAGGATGAAGTTTTCATTTCCCAGAAGAAATATGCTAAGAAAATTCTCAAGAAGTTCAACATGGAAGACTGCAAGGAGATGAGTACTCATATGAACCAAAAAGAGAAACTAAGCAAGAATGATGGAGCAGAGAAAGTGGAGGAAACCTACTTCAGAGGCTTAGTCGGTTGTTTGATGTATCTCACAAATACAAGACCCAATATTTTGTATGTTGTAAGCATTGTATCGAGGTTCATGCATTGTGCTAGTGAGGTGCATCTAAAAGCAGCAAAACGAGTTGTCAGATACATCAAAGGTACCATCAACTATGGTGTCAAGTTTCAGAAAAAATTAGATCTCAAACTACTTGGGTATTCTGATAGTGATTGGGTTGGATCCACAGATGACATGAAGAGCTCATCTGTATATTGTTTCAGTCTTGGCTCAGGAATGTTTTTATGGTGCTCAAAGAAGCAGGACATTATGTTTTATAATCAAGTAAGTAGTTTTGCTTTCATAAATTTGACATTATGTTTTATAATAAAGTAAGTAGTTTTGCTTTCATAAATTTTTTCTTTGTTGGTTTATCAAACTAATGTTCCTACCTTGTTCAATAACAAAATAAAATCAGATTGTTATGGTTTTCCTTCTCTAAAAACAAACAAAATGTGAATGAGAAGTTGGTATTGGATGATGGTACTGGTGCAACAAATGTTTCTTATTTTAGAAGTGTAGTTGGTGGTCTAAACTACTTATCACGCACAAGGCCCGATATAGCATTCTCTGTCAGTTTGATCTCAAAGTTCATTCATAGTCCTTCAAAGCAACACCTGGGTGCATCCAAAAGGATCCTGCGATATGATAATGGCACAACAAGCTACAGAATTTGATACTCAAAAGTATCAGATTTCAGATGAATTGGTTTCACTGGTAGTAATTGGGAAGGTAGCTTGGATAGTCGAAGGAGCACATCTGGGAATGTTTTTAGTCTTGGTTGTGGAGTAATCTCCTGGAGTTCAAAGAAATAAGATACAGTAGTTTTGTCATCTTGGTAGGCAGAATACATGGTTGCAACTTCAACAGGTTATCAAGTTGTCTGGTTAAGGAAATTGTTAGTGGATCTTCAACAAGAGCATGTTGGTACAACTGAAAAATTGATGTGAAAACAAGGCATCGATTGCTATGAGTCTATGACAAAGAAGCCTGCTTTTCACAGTAGAACCAAGCACCTCGACATTCGTTATCCGCAATCTCGTTACTGCTGGAATAATTTACTTGGTCAATTTTTTTATTTTCTGCTTACTGTCTTAGTTATATTAGTAGGAAACGTTTTTTGTGTTTTAGTGTATGATCAAGAATTTGCCAAGTTAAATTATTATGTGCAAAATGTGATGTACTTTTCATTAGTAAAGCCATAAAAAAAATATAGAAGTGAGTATTAAAATGATAATACAACGTTTTAAAGATGTCGTATTATCTCAATCAAAGATGTGTATGTACCAGTAACTAAGATGAGTATTCCCATTAGTACTATGAACCCTATTATAACCAACTCGAATCCCAGTTTCCTGTAAGTGCCTGAAATCTTCAAATAGCACAAACATGGTAGCAAAACTGAAGCTGTGACACTAAGAAATGCTCCAACTAGTGACATGAGATAACCAAAGAAGGGTATAGTGAAGGCTACAATCACACTGCTTATAACCAGGGTGATCCTGATGGCTGGGCTAAATGATGATTCCTTATTACTGTTAGATTGAAAACGTTCCTCGAGTCTGTTGATCACCGGTGTCATCATTAATGAATACTTAGCTATTGGATTGATCAAGGTAGTGTATATAGCCAATTTTGAGCTAAAATTACCAGTTGGAAGATTCAAGGTAATTTGTGATTCAACCTCTGAGCCAAACATGGAGTACCCCATAGCGGCAATTGATGCATACGTTATGGTAGCGAACAAAAAGCATAGGAGCATTACCTGCAATAATTAATAAATATATCTAGTGGTCAGCAAATCTGATGGACAAGTTTGTCAATTCGATAATTCGTTACCTTGGAGAATTGCTTCTGCTTATTCATTGAAGTGTACAAAGTTGGGAAAACAGGATGGGCACAGTAACAGAAGGTATATAAGCTGAAAGATGTAGGGATTCCTCCCCAATTCACAACTACTCCACTTTTATGAAATCCAATACCATCATATGTTGCTGCCCATAAAATTGAACCAATAATCACGAGAGATGCTAAAACTGCAGAGGCTGATACATATGCAAGCATACTCATGTTCTTTAACAATACCGTTGGCAATATGACGAGAGCAACAATCAACACAAAGCTTTGTTTCCCACCAATTCCGAGTCCCCAAAATTCAAAATTCACATCTGGCAACAAATTGTGCAAGTTGTCCCCTGCAAGAATCAGAAAACCGGTTGCTACCAAGTAAAGCTCCAGAGTCATAAATATCGACACTAATATTCTTCCTGATGTTCCGAATGCACGATCACCAATGTCAGGATATCTTGTTATAGTTGGATCAAAATCCATACATCTCTTTATTAATATTGATGTGTAAAAGGTTGCACATGCAATAAGAAGAAGAAGAATCATGCTTAACCATCCTCCTGAAGATAGAGCATATGGAGTTGACAAAATTCCTACCCCTGAAAACAAGAAACATATACGTTATATATTCGTCATGCTTATTGGTTGGTTCGTTTGGTTTATCGATTATTGATTTTTAAACATGCTTATTACTTATCGATCTAATAACAACCCCAATAAAATAATTGTTATCGATTTTTGGTTAATCAATTAGCAATAATTAACAATTTGGTTTTAATTTAACCAATAAGAAAATTCTACTATGATCGTTTTTCTCATATTTTTATTTATACATATACATATACTAGTTTCTGGGTACACATGTTGTGCTTGTAGCCATGACTATAAACTTATAGTATATGACAATCGTGCTACGCACAAGTCCTTAGGACATCTTCTTATAATGTTTGACTCGTAAATGTTAAATTTTTGTAGGATTTATGTTGCACTATTAGTGTTACACAAACAATTCTTGGAGTAAGAGTGTTTGTTTGAAAATTGAAATAGTTATCTAATTTTATATGGATCATTGATAATGAACTTTATGTTTTTAGATCTCTTTATTTTAATTAAAGAGGGAATATACTGAGATTATGAACTAACTACAAAGGTATGTTATAGTCATTCAACATATCTACCAAATATTTCATATTATCCAGGTAAAACACAAATAATTTAACATATAATTATATATCTAATCTTTCATTGAGATAATTTTTATTTTCATTTGGAAATAAGAAATACAATAATGCACATGTTCCACGCCAATAATTATATAAAGTCTAAATAAGTAATATCTATTTGATTGTAATCTAGACTAAAACTATATAAACACAGACCATATTAACTAAAAAAAATAAAAAAAGAATACATTATAAAAGACACATTTAAAGCTAATACAAAAATCACTTACAAGTGATGAACACTTCACATAAAACAGTACAAATAATTCATTAGTTTGTAGTAATTTATCAACATGATAAAAAAAAGTATTATTTCCTTCCAAAAATTATTTACAATTAATCAATCAATCAATCATAACGTCTTCAATCCAAATATAACAATAATGTCATTGACCTTAACAATTCTACAAAGATTGATGAGAACTTTTCTTTTGTGGTCTATTACTGTTATCAAAAAAGAAATCAAAAAAGAAGAAAGAAATGATACACCAAATAAGAGAAAATGATCTTAATTTATAAGAGAAAATTGACATTAACATGATCAGATATGAGATTTGTAAGTTTATTTTCCTTTCTAGGTGACTTTAAATAGAAAAACGTTAGGTTAAAGGAGATGAAAGAAAAAAAATAAAAGAGATCCATTAGTTTCCTACTTAATTATGTAAGTTTTGATTTTCACCTTTAATTCACTGAACAATAGAATTAGTAGTCTTTTTGTCTTCTTGATAATAATTACTTATAACAATCAATTAGTAAATCACCATATAACATGAATAAATTGTAACCGAAATTTTTTGATAAATTTGATATTTGTTTAATAGGTAACTCTCCCTTATAGTAATTAAAATTTATTTGTTAATATTTAATTAACAATTTATTAGATGATTAATAATATTTGTATTTGATATAGAGACAAAACGGTAATCTAATTTTTACCTAACATTCTTCTCACTTTTAGTATAATATAATGATATGATATATGACTATAAATTTCTTATTATATACATATAGATTATAGATGATAAGTATTACTAAATCAGATATTTTAATTAAAAATTAATCTAAGAAGTACAAAAGTCATTAACATGTTAATTAAATTGAAACAATTTAATATTTAAATTAAATAGTTAAATATTTTATAACATTTTAATTTATAGTAGGAGTACAATCATAATTTAACTTCTATTTTTTTGTTCAAACTTATATATATCCATTGCTCACAAAAACAATAGGCAGCATGAGGTCACAAAAGAATATCATGCATCAAAATATAAACAACAAGCCATATGAACAATGATAATTTAAAGAACGGAATGAACCACGCGTCCAGCCATCTAAAACAAATCATACTTTATTTTATGAAGTTAGATAAAAGAGAAAATAGTCAAATTCGCTCATATTTATATTTGAATTTGTCACTATACACTTTAATTTTGCGAATCCTATCATCCTTTTAAATTATTTAAAATTAAAATAATAATATGTTCTTACAAAACAACAACCACATCTATGTTGACTAATGAAGCTCATGCATTTCGCATGTGAATATTTTATTAAAAAACTTCTTCATTTGTTTACTAATTTAGAACTCCACTGAATGGATCAAAACATTGAAATTTTTCTATGTATGTTTTGGATCTTGGATTTTAAATTGATTGAATAATGTTGGTTGATAATTGTTTGAAGCCAAAACACTGGGTTAACTAAGTACGTTCATAAAATTTTGGATATGAAGAACGTTGGAATTCCATAAAATCGACAAACTCTCATATAAAATTTTTGGATTTAAAATTGTGAATTGGGAGCAGGACTAACTCAACAAGATTTAACGCTTAAAGTGAAGCTTAAAAGAGGGAACCTACTTTTCTAGATTACTTTTAAATGTGAAGTTATCACTTACTGTTTTATAATCGATTTGTTTTAATAATTTCTTTTCAATTGATAATACAATTATTCACACAATATCTCTTGAGATTATTGATCTTAAATAAGATTTATGCCTCATTTGTTTTCATTAAGATTAAGAGGTCTGAATCTGAATACACATCTGAATATTAAGATTTGTATTAAGATCTGAGTGTTTTGATCTGAATACACATCTGAATTAAGATGTGGTCTCTAAATCTGAACACTAAATAATTAATGTTGTTTATTTTCAATAACTGTGGAAGTGAAATTGAACATTACAATAATAAAATATTATAAAATTTTTATTTCAACAAAATATATCACTTTTGATTAAAAAAAAAGTTTTAAAAGTTTTAATAATCATAATTTGGAGTACTAGTTTTTCATTCAAAACCTTGATAAACAACAATACACCAAAAATATTATTGCAACCAGTGTTCTTCACACACGTGAATACAAGAAAATTATTAATATAAAAAAATACTTGAAATGATTTATGAACTAACACGTTTAAAATAAAAATTTGAAGTTGATAGTATTTTTAAAAAATAAAATTAATTTTTTTGGGGGTTGGGGGTGGGTGGGGGATGGCCGGGGGGGGGGGGGTAGGAGTTTTAAAAAATAAAAATTTTAAGTTGAAAATATTTTTAAAAAGCAAAATTAATTTTTTGGGGAGGGGGTAGGGTTTGGGGGGGGGGGCTGGCCGGTGTTGGGGGGGTCAGGGATCGGGTAAAAAAATAAAATTTTGAAATTGAAAATATTTTTTTAAAATTGATGGTTTTCCCAAAAAAAAATGTAATTTGAAATTGGAGGAGAGTTTTGGAAAATGTTTTCCTTAATTTTTGAAGGGAAATCATTTTTCTTAATTTTGAGAAAAATGAGTTGATTTGGAAGAATATTTTTCAAAACTTTTGTCCCAACCATAATAAAAAAATTGAAAAACATTTTCCAGAAAATATTTTCATTCATACCAAACACACTCCTACTCTTTCTCCTTTTCTAAATAGAATTTTCTTCACTTTCCAAAACAACAAAAGAATGGTTGTGTATCTGGAACAAAATTCTTGATTGGTTGGAAGCAATGAATAAAACAAGCAAGAATGAATCTTTTTCACTATTCTTACCTCATTCCTAGAGCAACTTTTTTTTTAAAAGAAAATAAATGATTTGAAATGGGTATTTAGAAAAAAGAAATAAAGAAAACGCAGAAGGTGAATACCTCAATACCTCCATGAAACAGCAATGGATAACCAGAAACAAACGCAGTAGTAGTAGAAAGAGTCAATATTATATTTTTTAACGGGTCGGGTTAAGCGGGAGAAAATGGTTTAATGATACTTTTTATTTTTTAAAATTGTGGTTCTTATATAAAAAATTCATAGCAGCAAATTTTAATTAAAATATCAATTAAATAGATTAAGTGACTTTATGAGAAAAGATTGAATATTAAGTGATTCTTTCAGTTAAAATGGAAACTTAAGTGACCTTATGAGGGAGAAATACATCGTTAAGTGATCATCTTGTTAGATTGTGGAGCCTGATTAATATTTGATGTACTATCATATATATTAATGTTTACGCGGTTCAACCTCCATTTATTAGGATGTACTATTTATTCTCCATTTATTATCTGTAACAAAAATACTCTGATTTATTAATATATATATATACCGCACCGCCGTGGAAGTTTACTCACGGGGTTTTACCACGACACGAAATTCTCTCTCCACAAAATTCTCTCTCTATATTTTCTCTCTAAATCTCTCATCTTTTTCATCAGAAACGTTCTTGTGTTGAGATCTAGATCCTAACACATCTAAGATATTAACTTTATGTGCAGCTGAAATTAAATTTATCTACTAAGATTTGTAAAACTTCTTTGATGGACCTTGAGAGAAATTAGTTAACAACATTTGCAAGCAATTATAAATAATTTTGTGGGTTTATTGAAGAAAAATCTATTGAAGCTTAAATTTGCATTGACTTAGAAGATTTTGGATTCATAGAACTGCTGTCTAAATTTTGGTGTGATGCGGTAATTTCAAGATGGTTATTGACGAGCAAAGTTGGTGGTTACCGTGTTGATTGGAGGCTCAAGTAAGTTGCTATGAAGGAGAAAAGTCAAATTAAAAATGAGATAGAGACAAATTATTATATAGTCTGGAATAAATAATTCCTTTTTCAATATTATCTTATTGAATTATCGTGTTGAACATTAACTAAAATTTAAAAATAGAAAATCAAATATTTTTGTTGTATAATTGTTTAAAAATAGTTAAATCAATTAATAACCCAATAGAGACAGATTCATTCGATTTATCAATTTTTGTACGTCTTATGACAGCACTAGTCTAGGTATATATATATAACGATAAAGATGGGAAGATCTAAACAGTAAAAACACATTAACGAGACAAAGTCAACATACTGTTTTACTACTCACTACTCTGTTTGAATGAACTTTTTTCTTTTCTTAAATCAAAATAAAATAAATAAGCCAAACATTTAATGAACGACATAAATAAGTTTTTCTTCTCAAAATTTGATTACATACTTAAACTTTTTTTTTCCTTTTATTTATAGTTAATTGAATATGAAACAATCAATTAAGGTGATTTACTAATAAAATTTATAGATATCATTTTCAATCAAACATCATTACATAAATGGAGACAGACACATAATATCAATCATGTTAGCAGATAATAGTGGACCACTTATCACTGGAGGGGATCTCATTCATATGAGTGATCCAATTGGGATGATAGTATTTTGCCAAAGAATGTCCAATGAGTTGTCCAAGCAGGATATTCAATAATTAAGAGAGACTAAAGCCAAATTTTAAGAAAATTATCATATATATATATATATATTCTTCTCCAAAGTTTTTTTTTTTTTTAAAAAAAAAAAATCGAAATCACTAATATCTTTTTAATGATTTGTTATATATGATTTCAAAGAAAGATTGTTATATTTATAGGTTAGGTCATCAGGTAAGAATATCAATAATGTAAATTTTAACGAAAGACATAAAAAATAAAATAAAATGAATTTGATTTTTATAAGAAGACAACGGTAGATTTTGCAAAATGTATAAGGTAGTCAGATTTCAAAATATTGAATAAAGGGAAAATAAACTTAATCGAACATTGAATAATGATGCGCATGGGAATAATATAGATAATTCAAATTTTTAACAAAGAATATAAATAAATTTTTTGTCAAAGCTGAAAGTTAGATGACATATTTAAACTTTTTCCCATTTATATATTTTTGAAGAGAGCTATTGAATTCATTATATTCTAAAAGCAGAAGCAACATTGCTTCACCATTCAGGTGAAACAATTTCTAGTTTACTCAAAGGGGAAGAAACTGATATATAATAACATAAATGTTTATAATTGTAAAATTAGGTCTTACTCCTAATCCACACCCAAAAGCTAGCTCAAAGAGATGATGATTGTCCAAGCGTTATAATGAATCTACCCATCTTATTCTTTAACACCCCACCTCACGCCCAGTGCTTAGCATCTGGTGCGTGGGCAATTTTGATTTTGGGAGTCCCAACATCGGGTGAGACGGAGCTCTGCTCTGATGCTATGTAAAATTAGGTCTTAGGCCTAACCCACACCCCAAAAGCTAGCTCAAAGGGAGGATGATTATCCAAGCCTTATAAGGGGTCCACCCATCTCATTAACCACCGATATGAGACTTTTGTCATTCTTTAACAATAATTTGTTTTAAATACAAATTTTGCATTAATTATTTATTAAAAGTATTTTGGTGAAGAAAGAATAGTGATAATTTAGAAGGAAGATGCTAACATTAATTATGCATAATTGGAAAATGAGAAGAAAGAACCTGATAGAGCATTGAGTCCATGAAAGGTGGTTTTAATAAAAGAGGTTTTTCCAGTCTCACTCTCAGTTTCATCAGATCCACTCAACAGGAAGGGCAAAGAAACAAATTTCTCATTCTCGTATTTTCTCTCCATCACATCCTTTTTCACCATTATGATTAATTATATGTCACTCACTCTATCTCTATTTTTATTTATAATAATAAATAATAGAGTAGCAAATAACACCAATGACTTTAGCAAATGACACGTTCTCACATTTCACAAAAAATAAGGAGATAATGAGGTTCCAGCTTCACTTCACTAAATTAATAAATACACGTTTCTTATATACTTTTATCTAAATCTGATGGTAGTTACGTGTTAATTTTTTTTTTTTAATCGAAAAAAATTATTTTAGTTGACATATTAAGATATATCAAATTCAATTTTTTTAGACTAAAATATCAAAATAATGGGATAAAACAGAAATATAATCTACAACAAGAAAAGAAGAATGTGAGGAGAAGGGTGGAAGTATTCTTCCATCAAAATGCCAAAGGAAAGAAGCTGAAAAGACTAATATCCAACTTTAATTCTTGGGGATTTCTTATGACAAAAAATTGGGGAAATATTTAATATGGTATATAACAAATGTGATTATTTTGGCATTTAATACATTTGACTTAATTGAAATGATTGTTAATGTGTATGATAAAATGTGTTCATTTTGATCTTTTAGCCCAATCGGACGTATTTATGTAACAACACTTTTAGTTGTTTTATGAATTTTACCTACTTTTTTTTGATTTAACTCATTTTTATAGTTTTATATATAATTTATGACTTGTGAAAATAAGTGGTATAGTTTTCAAATTAGTAAATGATTATATAATAATTAATTAACTAAATAAAAATAAAATAAGGGCAAGGCCCTATATGGTTGAAAGTCAGAAACTGACGAAGGAACATAAGAAAAAAATAAGCAGAAGGAAAAAGAAAAGAAAGAGAGGCAAAAAACATACATGTAGAATAGAGGAGCCGCAGGTCAAGATCAGAAAAAAATACATTCTAAATCTTAATATTTTTTGGAATGTAAATTGTTAAAATAAAGAGGTGTATATAGAAAGTATAAATTGTCTATCGGTAGGGAGACTTTATTATTTAACTAGTAGATTAATGTTTAGATTTCTTAAATATTTTTTCTCGTTACTTTAGCCATATGGGTGGCAGCAAATTTCTGAGTGGGATAAACTAGTGGGCAAAATTATGAACCAATTAATAATTGATAATTATGCGCAAGTAAGGTTCTGCATATTTTTTTGTATGCAAATTAAGTATGGGCCATGTGTGAATTAGGCAAAATTTGGTTATTTTCTTTAGTTATTGCCTAAAAATTGAAGGTGTTAACATATTAAGATAAGAAATCAAATAGTAGGTGAATTGTATTCCCTGAATGCCAATTGTTTTTTGTATATGTGGAGGAATTCGAACTTAACTCCAGGCATGAAACTTGGTAAATATGATAATTGAAATGTTAATCGATATCAAAATTTAGGAATTTAATTATGAACTTGGGTGAATTTTTTGGTCAAGGGTAAACACAGAGTAATATGAGTGTTCTTAGTTTTGAAATCTTATTGTGACTATTATTTGACTAGATTGCTTTGAGTTGGAAGTTCAACGAACAAGGAAGACTCAAGTTTCGGAGTAAATTCTTATTTGATTCAGACAAGTGGATTTCTAAACCCTTATCAAGTGTATGAAATCCGTGTATTTTCTTGTGGTATGTGTTTTGGAGTAATGAGACTTGGTGAAGGGTTGACTTGTCCATCTTGATTAATTCTAATGATGAAAAGGGATAATAAAAGGCAATGTGATTAATTGTTTGTGTGTGATGGATTGAGAATGGTATGAGTACCGGTTGTATAAAGGTGAAGTTTATTACTAGAGAATGTGGATTGTAATCCGAGAATGCCAAAGCATATGAGCATTAGCTGATATATTTTTGACTTGATTTATTATGTGTGATTATGTTCTTTACTGAACCGTATAATTGTGATAATTGCGGTGATTATATGTCATAGTGACATTTGATTTATTGAGATCTTGCATCATCCTTTTTTTTTGATATCATATTGCGCACATGCATTGACATGAGATTGGGTATGAGTAAAGGTCTAACACGTAGAGATCGTCCGTGTTGAGATCGAGTTATGATTATTTTGGCACGTGGAGATCATCCGTGCAATGGAGAAATTATGTTTATAATTTGGGCATATGAAGATTGTCCGTGCGGAATTTGTTTGATTGATGATAGTGCGTTGAGATCGTCCGCACAAACACGTGAAGATCGTTCGTGTCGGTATATGGACCTCGCGAGTCCCCCATGGGCATGAACTCTCGATGTATTTTCGAGGAGTATCATGTATATACAGTTGAGAAAATACTTGGTATTTTGAGGCATATCATTTCATGGTGTCATATTGCATTGCATCCCGTGACATCCTTCATTCTTTATGATTATGTATTTATTGGTGGTTGGAAAGTACTTGATATTTGATTACCTCTATTTGATGAACCTGATATTGTGTGTTGTTAATATTGTGAGTGACTTTTTGTAGAGGTTGTAATCGATGAATATTGAGCTTGTTGCTGAGAATATGTGATTGTTAGAATGTTGTTGTATAGATATGTGCTTGTAAATGGTAAACTGTTAGGTTGAGCTGGTTTTATGCATGTTGTAGTTGTGGAGGTTCGGTTGGGGTGTGAGGAGTACCCGTATTTTATCCCCTTAGCTTGTGTTTAGAGGTTTACTTGCTGAGTACCGTGTGGTTTGGTACTCACTCCTTGCTTCTATAATTTTTTTGTAGGTTATTAGCCTGGACCTTTGTGATATTTTCTGTTCTCCTTGTCTGAGGCTTGTTATGGAGATTTGTGAGGTAGTTGCTTGTAATTTCGGTGGACCTTCTCCTATTTATGATCTTGTTCTACTCTAGGGACAATGTCATATGAGACTTGTATTTTTCTTTTGATTCATTTGTATTACATTAGAGGGTTGTACACGTGACAACCATATTTTGGAGGTATTTTGAGTTGATTATAAAATTTCCGCATTTTATTGCAATGGTTTAGTTTTAGGCTGACTTGTCTTGGTGGGATAAGACGAGTGCCATCACGTCTATTTTTGAGTCGTTACAAAATGGTATCAGAGCCCCATGTTCATAGGTCTCACGTGTGTACAAACCAAGTCTAAGTAGAGTCTCGAGGATCGGTACAGAGACTTCTGTACTTATCTTCGAGAGGCTATAGTGACTTTTAAGAAAAATCTTCACTTCTTGAATCTCTATCGTGCATCCTTTGTCCGTTCTGATCTTATTGCTTCATTCCATTCACTTTAACTTATAGTGATGACTCGTGTGTGGTTCCTCATGCGAGTAGTTGATGTCGTGTATGGTTTGAATGTTAGATCTCATATTAAGATGGAAGTAATATACTTATGAAAAAGATGTCTGGTTAGATTTAGAATGTTCAACAATTTGAAGGGTTTGTATAAGGTTAGTTACCCTAGTAAAATGAATAGTACTTATGTGGTATATACGATAATTAGAGGGGTTTAAATTTTTTAAGTAAAATGATTAAAGGGATGGCTAGATAATGGATATGTAACTTTGGAAGCTACAATTAGTAAAGTTATCATAACATGAATGGTTTGCATAGAAAATGATGAAAATAATGATGTACCAATTAAGGTTATAATTTCAACTACAATTGTATCGATGCTTACTTGAGTTAGAGTTATGGAGTGTGTTACTTTTAATATTGACTTAACCTGACCTACGAAAGAATACATATACTTGAGCTAGATATGGAACTAATTTGGTAATATTGTTTAGCTATTTGATGGGTAGAAATGTGTGACCTATCTGGATATGATCTTTTCGATAGGTATTATGTGTTCCAGTGGTGGATCTAACAAACTTTCACGATGTGGTACTAGTGTTATATGAAAACAGATTTGTCGATTGTAAGTGTAAATAAGGAGTTATCAATTGTATCACATGCTCATATAATAAGATTTAATGTTGCATTCATATTTGAGAAATCAACTAGCTTGTTACTACGAACGAATTGGTTAATAATTATTTATAAGGGAAATTTTTGTGGTGGATCATTCATACGATATTGATAGGTTTAGGTTGTGAAGTGTATCTCGAGGATTCTAAATGAGGACCGGTGATCTCATCTTAAGGTCCAAGGAACAGATATATACCAAAATGATAAACTTATGGATAAAGAAAATTTTCACGAATATACTTATGGAAAGGTAATTGAGGATTTTAGTAAGAAAATGCGTATAAATTGGGTTAGTTTTTTTTGGATTTTGAATTAGTATAGCTGGGTTTGAGGTTTCATGTCGATGACCAGCTTGACTTCGTGATGATGAAAGGGATAAATTAGGTAATAAGAGTTTGTGATGGATAGTGATTAGGATGAAACTATATGATAAAGATTGTTGGTTAAATGAATTTTATATTATAGTGATGTCTTGCGAGTATTTAAGGTTGTGGTTGGATACTATTTGGCGAGTAGCTTGATTGCATGAAAAGTTATAGCGGGTGCTGAGACACAGCTCGAATAGAATTGAAATGAACTAGAGTCACAAATGAAAAGAATTACTAGGGTGTAGTTTAGTCATTGGAAGGAGGCGATTAAGAACAAAATTTACTTTGAGTGCAAGTACAAAATATGTATCTTCAGATGGGTTCAGAATTGGGTTTAGAGATACGTGATTTCACCTGTTTTTGTCTGGTTATGATAATATATAGTGTCACAGGATCATCAGTTTGGTTAAAAAACTATTAGATAAAACTTGAGAAAGGAGTGTACGGACGTTCAGCTCGAGTATGATGATTAGTTCTTTTGTGGTTTTGAGTTTGATAATGAGTATGGTCGTATTTTTAGCAATAGATATGATATGATCGATGAAGAGGCGATCAATGATAAGATAAGATATGTGAATTCATAAAAATCTTCAAGGAATGAGCTAATGTTGATAGATAAATAGCTTAAGCTACACAGTTGGATTTTCAAAATTCAAGTTTTTTTATGATGAGTTTAGGTTTGTGATAGTGTGTTTTGTCAAAGTATGAATTGGTAAGGTAAGAAATGATTGATCGCGCTGAGTATGAAGCATTTCAAAGGACTTATTTGAGTAGTAAATTTGATTATTCTTTTGTTATACCTAAGGGTGGTTTCACATAATGTTATGGTTTAGAGGATAATGTAAAAATGTTGTGGGTTGTTGGCTTGGTAAGTGAATCAACAAAGGGAACAAAAGTTTATTGTATTGAAGAGTTCAGGATATTTAGAATTCTATATCACGAGAAAAAATTGAGAAAAATGGAGGAATAAGACCTCTCGTATAAATCTTGGACTAGATTGTATTTGAAGGTTGTATTGTTTATTGCCTTTGATTTTAGATATGAGTATGGATGTGAATTGATTCGGTATAGACTTACTAGGATTTTATCATCAATATTTATAAATATTAAGTCTTGGTTTGGGTTACAAGTAATGATGTGTGGAAGATTCTATTTGGTTATGTCAAACCAGATAGTTCAAATTATGATAGATGAATTAAGGATGCACTATGATATGAATCTACAATTCTATTTGGTTATTGAGGATTTCGAGAGGATTAAAACTACCTTGTTGAATAAACTACATTGGTTGTTGTGATATGTTACATAACCACTAGATGGTAACTAGAGATTATGTGCTCATAAGTGTATAGAAATATTGGGGTGACAAAGAATTTCTTAAGTGTTGGTATGAGGTATATGATGGTTTGAATAATAGTTGAAAAGTTGGTATTAGAAAGATTGTGTGGAGTTGACATTTGACATGATTCCATAGCTTCATCACGATGAGAAAGTACTATCAGATTTGAAATTAGTGCTATCATCCTTGGACGAGACTCTTATTGATCACGTGATGCTTCAATGGAAAGAGAGAGAGAGAGTCATAGTTCGAGTTTTTTGGAGGATATAATGTGTTTGCCAAGAAGACTTCAATACTAGGGACAGTTTGAGAGTAAAGTAAATGGTTGGTGTAGTTATGATGTTTGTTGGTATTAAGAGTTTTAACTTCAATGGAGTATTGTGAGAAGTATGTGAGGTTTGATGAATCGAGTATTTATAATATTTTAATGGAGATCAGACTGATTGATTGTGGGTGGCTAAAAATTTAGAGATGGAGTCAAATGAATGGAGTTTCAATTGTATGGGAACTAAGGAGTATCTTGTGTTATTCGACCTTGATTCCGTATATTTTTATGTGACCTCTTTCATCGTACTCGACATTATGTGGAGTATCATTCACTGCTTACGCTACGTGTGTTATATATCTATGGTGGTTTCCTAGTGGTGGATCGGATGTACCGATCCTACAATTGTTTTCCTAGTGGTGGATAATGTTACGACCCTTTTAGTCGTTTTATGAATTTTACCTACTTTTTTCTGATTTAACTCATTTTTATAGTTTTATATATAATTTATGACTTGTGAGAATAAGTGGTATAGTTTTCAAATTTAATAAATGATTATATAATAATTAATTAACTAAATAAAAATAAAATAAGGGCAAGGCCCTATATGGTTGAAAGTCAGAAACTGACGAAGGAACATAAGAAAAAATAAGTAGAAGGAAAAAGAAAAGAAAGAGAGGCAGAAAACTTACATGTAGAATAGAGGAGCCGCAAGTCAAGATCAGGAAAAAATACATTCTAAATCTTAATATTTTTTGGAATGTAAATTGTTAAGATAAAAAGGTGTATATAGAAAGTATAAATTGTCTATCGGTAGGGAGACTTTATTATTTAACTAGTAGATTAATGTTTAGATTTCTTAAATATTTTTTCTCGTTACTTTAGCCATATGGGTGGCAGCAAATTTCTGAGTGGGATAAACTAGTGGGCAAAATTATGAACCAATTAATAATTGATAATTATGCGCAAGTAAGGTTCTGCATATTTTTTGTATGCAAATTAAGTATGGGTCATGTGTGAATTAGTCAAAATTTGGTTATTTTCTTTAGTTATTGCCTAAAAATTGAATGTGTTGACATATTAAGATAAGAAATCAAATAGTAGGTGAATTGTATTCCTTGAATGCCAATTGTTTTTTTGTATATGTGGAGGAATTCGAACTTAACTCCAGGCATGAAACTTGGTAAATATGATAATTGAAATGTTAATCGACATAAAAATTTAGGAATTTGATTATGAACTTGGGTGAATTTTTTGGTCAAGGGTAAACACAGAGTAATATGAGTGTTCTTAGTTTTGAAATCTTATTGTGACTAGATTGCTTTGAGTTGGAAGTTCAACGAACAAGGAAGACTCAAGTTTCGGAGTAAATTCTTATTTGATTCAGACAAGTGGATTTCTAAACCCTTATTAAGTGTATGAAATCCGTGTATTTCCTTGTGGTATGTGTTTTGGAGTAATGAGACTTGGTGAAGGGTTGACTTGTCCATCTTGATTAATTCTAATGATGAAAAGGGATAATAAAAGGCAATGTGATTAATTGTTTGTGTGTGATGGATTGAGAATGGTATGAGTACCGGTTGTATAAAGGCGAAGTTTATTACTAGAGAATGTGGATTGTAATCTGAGAATGCCAAAGCAAATGAGCATTAGCTGATATATTATTGACTTGATTTATTATGTGTGATTATGTTGTTTACTGAACTGTATAATTGTGATAATTGAGGTGATTATATGTCATATCGACATTTGATTTTTTGAGATGTTGCATCATCCCTTTTTTTGATATCATATTGTGCACATGCATTGACATGAGATGTTGTATGAGTAAAGGTCTAACACGTATAGATAGTCCGTGTTGAGATTGAATTATGATTATTTGGGCACGCGGAGATTGTCCATGCGATGGAGAAGTTATGATTATAATTTGGTCACATGGAGATCGTTCGTGTGGAATTTGTTTGATTTATGATAGTGCGTTGATATCGTCCGCACAAAAACGTGGAGATCGTCATAGTCAGTATATGGATTTCACGAGTCCCCCATGGGTCATGAACTCTCGATGTATTTCCGAGGAGTATCATGTTTATACGATTGAGAAAGTACTTGGTATTTTGAGGGATATCATTTCATGGTGTCATATTGCATTGCATCCCATGACATCCTTCATTCTTTATGATTATGTATTTATTGGTGGTTGGAAAGTACTTGATATTTGGTTTCCTCTATTTGATGAACTTGATATTGTGTGCTGCTGATATTGTGAGTGCCTTTTTGTAGAGGTTGTAATCGATGAATATTGAGCTTGTTGCTGAGAATATGTGATTGTTAGAATGTTGTCATTGGGATATGTGCTTGTAAATGGTGAACTGTTAGGTTGAGCTGGTTTTATGCATGTTGTACTTGTGTAGGTTCGGTTGGGGTGTAAGGAGTACCCGTATTTTATCCCTTTAGCTTGTGTTTAGAGGTTTACTTGCTGAGTACCGTGTGGTTTGATACTCACCTTCTACAATTTTTTTGTAGGTTATTAGCCTGGACCTTTGTGATATTTTCTCTTCTCCTTGTCTGAGGCTTCTTATGGATATTTGTGAGGTAGTTGCTTGTCATTTCGGTGGACCTTCTTACTCCTATTTATGATCTTGTTTATACTTTAGGGACAATTTCATAGGAGACTTGTATTTTTCTTTTGATTCATTTGTAATACTTTAGAGTCTTGTACACGTGACTGATACACTTAAATTTACTTCTCGAAAAGAAGTATAAGCGGTCGTATCAAATAAAGAACCCAACTATGAGGTTGAGGTCGATCCCACGAGGAAAATGATTTAGACTTAACTTTAACCTACTATTACTTTTATTTAGTCAAGTCCTTTCCGAAAACAAATAACAAAAAGGGGGTTTTTGAATAACAAATGTAATTAGCTAATTCTACGTAAACAAATGACACGTTCAAAGATTTGATTTTTATCAAGTAATTAAAGTAACTAGGGCTTAAGTGTTCCCCATAGGTTCATAACTCGGTAATTCTAGCTATAACAATTCTTTCCTAATATCTTGCATGCAAAGTGGTAAGTTATGTATCCCTAATTCCTTTGTCCGATAACTAGGAAATTTTACTCCGCACCTTGGTCCGACTACGTGTGTATGCTTTACTAAACCTTACCTTTACCTCATATTAAGCATCATAATCGATATTTGGCTTAGTTGTTACTTCGCACCAACCAACACTAGCTTATTAGATAGTATATACTAAATCTACGTTGATAATTCTTTTCTTATTATCTACCTCCTTGGTCCGGCAAGTAGCAATAAGGCGAGTTCTAACGTTGGCCACCGTTAAAAAGACTTCTAAACGAAAGAATTATCAATACATGCAAGACATTATTTGAGAATTGTTATTTTAGTTAGATTTTACCTTGTTATTTACCTATCGTTCCCACAACCCTAGTTATGGAGTTTAGTTACCCATGTTAATAATCACACAATTCATATTAATTAGATAAGAATTCATGCACTTACTTTGATGAGATTGAAGATAATCCAGAAAATTACTTGAATTAATCAAAAACTTGCAACAAACGATTCCGGAAAGTAGAGTAATTTCCAAAATCCCAAAATTCAATACTTAGAACAATAAAACTAAAAAATATCCAAAAGTCTAACCCCAAAAATGAGGTATTTACAGGTATTTATAATACTAGAATCCTAATAAAAGAGGGAAACCTATTTAAGGAAAATCTGTCCAAAAAACGCGTCTGAGTAGACGACTTGGAACGACGGACCGTCGAGGCCACGACGGACTGTCGAGGCCCTCCGTCGTTCCATACTTAGAATCCTCTGAAGCTGGGTACTGGGGCTACTTTCTGTTGACGTTGACGGATGTGCAGGACGGTCCGTCGTGGCTATGACAGTCCGTGGAGAGCCTCCATAGCCCCACACTTAGTCAGAATTCCCCACCTTCCTTTGTCAGTCTTCTTCTTCTCATGACGGTGGCCACCTATGGACCGTCGAGGTCACGATGGACCGTCGATGGCTCCGTAGGTTGCCACTTTTGTAACTTTCAGCACAAAACTCTCACGTTCTCCTTCTGGATAGATTTTCTAAAAACAAAGAGAAAATTACATTAAAACTAATACAAAAAGGCCTTAGACATACACTAAACTTAAGGAAAAAACATTGAAAGTACCGTATAACCACGGTACATAAACACCCTCAACTTAAATTCGTTGTTTGTCCTCAAGCGACGCACTATGACTCACCACAAAATCTTTGTACAAAAGTATCCTTATTTTAGCTTTATGCAATCATCTGGCTATCAATCCCGACTATTTTCAAATTGAGTTATGCATGATATCACTATTAGGCTTGATAATGTGGATCAGACTATGACACAGACTCACCACACACAGACACCTATCCTCGTTAATCTTTCACCAAGGTATCAATTTTCCGGTATTGCAACTAGTGTCCTCACTTCAAAACAACATCCTCATTTTTCACACAATGATTTTAGTTTGAGTATAAGGATTATTTTCCAATACTCGCTCTCAGAACAACTTCGCATCTCATTTATACTTATTGCCATAGGCTTGCCCTTATTTTCACTGCTTTAAGTTCACTATAATAGCTTCTTAGGATCACGATAGGACTTTCTTAGCTTGTAACTTAGGCTCGGGGTCAGGTTGGATACATTTAGATGTATTTTTAGTGACTTACCCTCCTTGACATAACGACTAAGCGTCCTACCTTTCCATCGTTTTATTCCGCCCTGTTTCTTAATTTTCTTACCTTCTTTCATCTTGCTATTCTCCCTTCTTTCTCCTTTTTGTGTAAGTGACTCTTTTTTTTTTTAAATATATCACTTTTCTTTCAACTTTTCTTGAGTCACTTTTCTTTTGCTCTTACTCTCTTTTTATTCTTTCAACCTCACTTTCCGGGGCGTTCCTCATAATAGCCACCCTCAACTCATGTCTTTGCCACGAGTCAAGGTACACAACACCCAAAGTTGGGGCAGGGCCACGACAAGGTTGTTTACTGCATTAGCGACCCTCAACTTATCATTTTGGCATAATCTGAGGTGCACATGTCCAAGGAGGGACCAGGGCCAACACATTGTTCCCAAAAAGGAGTCAGTTGGGGTTGAAAAAGAAAGGTCTGTTTTAGGCTCAATTCATTTGGATCAAGAAGGGATTAATTTCATTCGGTTTTCTGTTATTTAGGCTAAAGATTGGCTATATTGAACAAGGGCCTATGATCCTTTCCTACTTGTCTATCACATCTTACTTTTTGGCAGGACTAGCCAGGCAAGTTCTAGCTCAGTACAAATGGTAGACTATTCAAATTTTCCTCACACTCTCTTGACATCTCGTTACTCTACCAGATTATCAGACACCTAGTTTGAGTCTTAGATTTAGGATCATGCAGTAGTGTATCTCTGTGTCATGCTTAGAGCCATCCATTAATCAGTTACTATGCCTAGTCATGCATCTTTTTTGTTAAAATCAGGATACCATTTTAGTTTAGCCATCATGCTTCAGAGTCTATTTCTATACTATGTACAAAAGATATCAACGTGCCAGTTCAACAATAAAGTAACCAGTCTCTTGGGGGAAAAGAACGCAGGCAAGAAAACCCCAAGAGAGGATCGTGAGTTGGGCTACTCAGACTTCGCCCTAGCACTCACTTTCCATTTACCCCACCCCCAACAAAAAAATGCAATTGTCCCCAATGCATAAAAATATATGAAATAGAGTGGTAGGGGAAGCAAACCTGAGGCGCAAAGCGCCGGCGATCAATAAGCTAGGGGGTCCGGTTTCCCGAAACCCGCTCCCTCTGAAGTAGGGACACCATCAGTAGTGTCCTCAGCATGACAACACCATCAGTAGTGCTTCTCTCAACCTCTGCAACTCTGGAACCAGACACTTGATACGCTCAAACTTACTTCTCAAATAAGAAGTAAAGCGGTCGTATCAAGTAAAGAACCCAACTAATGCGGTTGGGATCGATCCCACGAGGAAAATAGTTCAGACTTAACTTTATTCTATTATTACTACTATTTAGTCAACTATTTCCCTGGAAAACAAAAGACAAAAAGGGGGATTTTTTAAATTAATGAAAATGATTAACTAAATTAAAGTAGACAACTAACAGATTCAAATCTCGGAGTTTAATCAATTAATAAAAGTAACTAGGGCTTAAGTGTTCCCCACAGGTTCCTAACTTGATAATTATCACTATAACAATTCTTTCCTAGTATCTTGCATGTAAAGTGATAAGTTATGTATCTCTAAATCCTTGGTCCAGCATCTAGAAAATTTCACTACGCACCTTGGTCTGGCTACGTGTGTTGCTATACTAACCCTTATCTTTACCTCATATTAAGCATTGTGTTCGATATTTGACTAAGTTATTACCTCGTACCAACCGACACTAGCCTATTAGATAGTATACACTAAATCAATGTTGATAATTCTTTTTCTATTATCTACCTCCTTGGTCCGGCAAGTAGCATTAAGGCGAGTTCTAACGTTGGCCATCCGTTAAAAAGACTTCTAAAAGAAAGAATTATCAATACATGCAAGAAACTATTCTAGAATTGTTATTTTAGTTAGATTTTACCTTATTATTCACCCATGGTTCCCACAACCCTAGTTATGGAGTTTAGTTACCCATAGTCATAATCACACTATTCATATTTTTAATGTAAGAATTCATGCACTTACTTTAATGAGAAAGAATAAAATCCAGAAATTCACTTGATTAATCAACAAAAACACCAACAATCAATTCCAAAAAAAGTGTATCAATTACTGAAATTCATTCTTCAATACTTGAACAAGAGAACTAAAAATTATCAAAAAGTCTAACCCCAAAATGAGGTTTTTCCAACTATTTATAATAAAAACAATACCTAATAGAAGAAGGATTCTAATTAATGAAAATTTGTCCAAACGCGTCTGAGTCGATGGACCGTCGTGGGCACGACGGACCGTCATGGCCTCCGTCATCCCATACTTCACAAATTCTTCTGCTGCTTTCTTCATTACCCTCGACGGACAGTTATGATGGACCATTTCAAGCACGACGGTCCGTCGAGGGGCTCCGTTCCATAATACTTAACTTCTTGGAATTGGATACTGGGACTACTCTCTGATCATCACGACGAACAAGCAGGATGGACCGTCGTGGCTATGATGGTCCGTCATGAACTTTCGTAGTCCCACACTTGGTCAGACTTCCCCATCTTCCTTCAGCAGCTTCTCTCGTCACTACGATGCCACCTATGGACCGTCATAGCCTCGACGGACCGTCATAAGCTCTGTAGGTGGTCTCTTATGCATTTCTTGCTCAAAAACTCCCGCGTTCATCTTTGGACAGATTTCCTGCAAATAAAGAGAAACCTACATAAAAAATCAATACAAAAAGGCTTTAGACACATACTAAACTTAAGAAAAAAGCATTAAAAGTACCGTGAAACCACGGTACATCAACACCCTCAACTTAAATTCGTTGTTTGTCCTCAAGCGACGCACTATGACTCACTACAAAATCTTTGTACAAGAGTATCCACATTTTAGCTTTCACAATCATTTGGCAATCAATCCCGATCATTCTCATTATGTTCATGCATGTTATCACTATTAGGCTTGAGTTATGTGGAATCAGACCATGACACACTCACTACGCAATGGCACCTATCCTCTTCAATTTCTCACCGAGGTGCTAATATTTCCGGTATTGCAACTAGTGTCCTCACTTCAAAATAATATCCTCATTTTTCACACAATGATTTCAGTTTGAGTATAAGGATTACTTTTCAACACTCACTCTCAGAACAAATTCACAACTCATTTATACATATTGCCATAAGCTTGCCCTTATTTTCACTGCTTTAAGTTCGCCATACAACTCTTAGGATCACGATAGGACTTTCTTAGCTTGTAACATAGGCTCAGGGTCAGGTAGGGTATATTTAGGTATATTTTAGTGACTTGTTTCCCTCCTTGACATATCGGCTAAGCGTACCACCTTTTTATCGTTTATTTCGCCCTATTTCTCAATTTTCTTTTCACCTTGCTGTTTTCCCTTTCTTATCCTTATGTGTAAGTGACTTTTCTCTTTTCTTGAGTTTATTTTGTTTCATATGTATACTTTATTTTATTTTATTTTTATATATATTTTTGTTAGTCACTTCTGTTTTGTTCTTTCTTCCTCTTCATTCTTTCAACCCCACTTTCCGGAGTATTCCTTATAACAGCCACCCTTAACTCATGACTTTGCCATGAGTCAAGGTTCACAATACGCATGGTTGGGTCAGGGCCACGACAAGGTTGCTTTCTGCATTAGCCACCCTCAACTTATGCTTTTGGCATAAACTGAGGTGCACATGTCCAAGGAGGGACCAGGGCCAACACATTGTTCCAGAGAAGATCAGTTGGGGTGAAAAAGAAAGATCTGTTTTTAGGCTCAAATCATTTGGATCAATAAGGGATTAACTTCATTTGGTTTTCTGTTATTTTTAGGCTCAAGATTGACTATTTCGAACAAATGCCTATGATCCTTTCCTAATTGTTTATTTTGGCTTACTTTTAGCAAGACTAACCAGGCAAGTTCTAGCTCAGTATCAATGGTGGATCATTTGAATTTCCCTCACACTCACTTGACATTCATTACATTCCCAGATTATTAGATACCTAGTTTGAGTCTTAGATTCAGGGTCATGCAGTAGTGTATCTCTATGTCATGTTTAGAGCCACACAATTATCAATTACTATGCCTAGTCATGCATCATTTTCATTATAACGGGATATCATATTTGTTTTAGCCATCATGCTTCAGAGTTATACTATGTACACAAATATAACATGCCGGTTCAACAATAAAAGTAATCAGTCTTTTGGGGAAAAAGAACACAGGCAAGAAAACCCCAAAAGAGTATCGTGAATTGGGCTACTTAGACTTCACCCTAGCACTCACTTTCCATTTACCCCACCCCCAACAAAAAGATATGCAATTGTCCCCAATGCATAAAAAAACTAAAATACGCGAGTGGTAGGTGAAGCAAACCTAAGGCGCAAAGCGCCGGCGATCAGCAAGCTGGTGGGTCCAGTACCCCGGAACCCACTCCCTTCATAGTCTGGACACCCTCAGTAGTGTCCTCATCAGCAACAGCACTATAAGTCGTGCCTCCCACTGTCTCCACAACTTTGGAGCTAGAGGCCCCGGCAGCTAACTCTACAGGCCTCAACGTACGGGCCTCCTCATCAGCAATCGAGGCTCTCCTCGCAGCCTCCATCTCACGGCGCTCCTTCTTTCTCGCCCTATCCTCATCCTCATCTCGACCCCTGCGCCTCTTGGCATGCTCTCGTGGGGGAGGTGGTGGAATATCAGAAGTGGCGAATAAAGCAGCCATCACTGTGCCTCAGCAGGCTCTGCAGAAGGGGCCTCAGACTCAGGCACCCTAGCCTCTAGGATCGTATCAAGATCCGCTCGTAAACTCTCAACCACAGCCTGAAGGGTCGACACGTCCATCGGAGGGGCTGACCGCGCTAGCACCCGCAACTCAAAAGCGTCTAAGCGCTGATGAACCTCCGAGATCTTCCTCTCTGTGTGCTGTGCCATCTTACGCTCCATACGTTCCTCCGCCTCAGCAATAGACCTCTGCATCCAAGGCTGGACGAGATGCAGAAGTGTGGCCATCTGAGCCTCTAGTTTCTGGACCCTAGCAAGTGGGACCAGAGCGGGGGAAGGGGCTGAGCGAGAGGAACTCGGGGCAGTGCTACTACCCGGGATAGACTAGACCGGGGTAGTGTCAGTGGGTGCAGAAGCAGCCTGGGTAGCTGCTTGAGAATGCGCTACAGTATCTGCTAGGTTCTCACCAAGTGGAGGCACCTCCGGGCTGAGGCCGATATAAACATTGCCCTGCGGGGTATTGAGCTGATCAATGTGCCAGATGGGCACACCTGCGGACCTGCATAAGGAAAACAGCATGCACGGAAAAGGGTAAGTAGTGGTGACCTTGAAAGCCCTCTCGTGCATGACCGCCTGAAGAAGCCAAGCGAAGTCAACCTCAAACCCTGCCATCATCGCTGCCATCAGAACTGCGCGATCCCATGTAACTATATTATCTGCAGCAGTGGGGGAGAGGCAGTGGCGGACAATCAACCATAGAAACTTAGCCGTGAAGGTCAATTTAGCCTTCCTGATGGCTCCCTTAGGCTCCATTACCCAGTCAGCAGCCTCTCCATCAATAGATAAGTGCTGGGCCATCCACCTCTTGGTGGTCTCTCTCAGCGATGGCTCACGCAAGAACCGACCCTCTTTAACAATTTGCTATCGGTAGTCGAACTCGGCGGTGAGAGGGGTCCTGGTGGCATCAACATCCTCGCCGTACAGATACCGGCGGATGGCTGGCAGGGAGATGTCGACCTGTATGCTGCGGACTCTGACGTGATCAAGTGGGGCCTGTTTGGCGGGGGCAGCCCGCCTATCGATCTGTGATCGAAGAGTAGCCACATAAGAGGCGTAAAACTCTCGGACCAACTCCTCACTGTATCGACCCAAAGAACGAGCAGTCCACTCTAGCCGGTGTCTGGTGAAGAGAGTGTGGATATCTGGTATGGTGGGGAGACTTCCCGTAAGGACCCGCCTCTCCAGTGTAAGAGTCCGTGTCATGACGCCCTTATCATTTAGCAGCTTGGCGTCTGAATACACTTGGTATTGCCCATCGACACACCACCGGTTGGGCTGGTCGGCAACCGGGGCGGGAACTCCAGTCGGTGAGCCTGGAGTGGAATCAGTACTGTCAGCCTCATCAAACGACGCATACTGTGTAGCTGTGGTGGGTGCAGAGGCTTCTGCGGACCCGGAGGCTTCCTCCGACCAAGAAACTCCTAAGGAACCAGACACTCCTTCGTCTTGTGCAGCTGACCCAGAAGGTGTGCCGGTCAGTGTGTGCTCCTCATCAGACTGCGAGGCAGTGACTACGCTGGACGCCACCTTCTTGGGCGTGGCTCTGGTTGCACATGCAGCTCATGCTGGAGTGGCAGTGCCTGGGGGCACGTACTCGGGATCATGCTCATCATCAGAGCCTATAACCAGTCGGGTAGATGGGGCGACGGACTTTGAACGCCCACGTGCGTAAACTAGATCTTATTTCGGTGCCATGAGAGATAGTACCTGTAAAGAATCATTATTAGTACTAGAAGGAGCAAACAAGACAAGCAAAAATGAAACAAAATACACATAAGATCAAAGCTGTAATGACATCTCTGAAGTAGCAGTGAAACACGAAGCACCAGTTGACGGCCCGTTGTGAGTACGACGGACCGTCATGGGGTCCTTCATGTATTACTTAAACAATATTTATTTGGTGACCCGCAGAAGGAAAGTCTCTGACAGTTATGACGGATAAGCAGGACGGACCGTCGTGATCATGACGGTCCGTCGTAGATGTCCGTCATGGGGCACTTAGAAAAAGTATGGAAACCCTTAGGAGAGGGATCTCTGACCATCATGACGGTTGTGCAGGATGGACCGTCGTGGGTACGACGGTTCATCATGTAGGTCCGTAATTGGACACTTAGAAAAAGTTGGAGACCCTTAGGACTGGGGTCTCTGACAACCATGACGGTTGTGCAGGACGGACCGTCGAGGGTACGATGGTCCGTCGCATATGTCTGTTAGTGGACACTTAGGGAAAACAAATAGTGGGGTGTTTGACAGACCCTACGACGGTCCGTCGTGGGTACGACGGTCCATCGACGGGCTCTCGTTCTGTCATTCAGTGACAAAACTGAGGATGCCACAATCAGCTCCTGTAAGTCCAAACTAAAGGCTCGATAGTAACCCACATATTTCTAACCCAAATACCCAGGAAACTAGCAATGCTAAAGCACTATTTTCTCGAGTTTTAACATATCAAATCGGGGGACTATCAACCTAGGTCAGACAAGTTTTCAAAAACATATACCCCCACTTTGATTCGGTTAACCCACTACCGCATCAATTTTATTTATCAGTGTGGGTCTTTAAAGCACGTCATAAGGTATTTAGCATTCAACAAGGAGTCAAAAATCTAAAACCTAACAAAAAGAAACAGGCCAATAGTAATTAAAAATAATAATGTAGTGTAAATGGGTAGAGATCAGAAACACATACCTGAGACCTTGAGAAGTGGAAAAGAAACAAACAAGTGAGGCACACAACTAGATAGATCAGAAACACAGCAGAAGACTCCGACCAGCAAATAGGAGATTTTGGGAAGGGGAAAATGAGAGTGTGGGAATATGGGGAAGTGATGGTGGATCAGTTGATATGGAAGAGGATGAGAGTGGAAGCAAGTTGAAAAGGGAGGAAATGGGAGAAAGAGGGAAAGAAACGGTCTAAGTGAAGGGGTGGGGAGTTTAAAAGGTTTAGAACTTTTAAAATTCCCAGCCGGCTCGGGTTGGGTTGCTGGTTAATGACGCGATGATTCCCCGACGACGGTCCGTCACATGTGTGATGGTCCGTCGTGGGTTCCGTCGCGGGTGCCCTAACTTTCAAAACAAATGACAAACGTACCCGGCATGACGGATTCATGCGATGGTCCATCGCAAGAGTAACGGTCCGTCGATGTATCCGTCAGGGAATGTTGCAGAGTAATTTTCTGCAGAATTTCCTGGTGATGTGCTACCTGCAAAATTAACACCCATTAGGTTATTCGTATGTGCTTGACTGGACAGTTAGTGGACACGGACCCTAAACTACGCTCTAGCCAACACTTCTTAAAAAAAAAAATAAGAGAAAATACTACCATTACTAGAAAGAAAACTATAGTTGGCTTAGAGGATACATATTGGGTTGCCTCCCAACCAGCGCCTGATTTAACGTCGCGGCACGACGGAGGACACTTGATTACTCAGATTCATCAAGATGGTATGCCTCAATCACTTCATTCGCTGATTCAGCATGCCCTACATAGATTTTTATTCATTGTCCATTCACCTTAAACCGCACACCTTCCTTGTTTTCCAACTCAACCGCTCCATGAGGGAATAGTTGGGTGATCAAGTAAGGGCCAGTCCATTTGGACTTGAGCTTGCTCGGAAACAAGCGCAACCTAGAATTGAATAAAAGCACCAAATCCCCAACCATAAACTCTCGTTTATCAATCTTTAGGTCATGGTACTTCTTCATCTTTTCTTTGTAGAGGGCTGAGCTTTCATAAGCTTTTAGGCGAAATTCATCGAGTTCATTCAACCCATTTAACCGTTGTTCTGCAGCTTCGTTCCAATCCATTTTCAACTTCTTCATAGCCCACATGGCTTTATGCTCTAATTCAACCGGTAGATGACAAACCTTTCCATATACAAGTTGGTATGGGGACATACCTATGGGAGTCTTATATGATGTCCGGTAGGCCCAAAGAGCATCATCAAGCCTCCTGGACCAATCCGTTCTACTAGCGTTCAGTGTTTTTGACAAAATCTGTTTGATCTCCCTATTTGACACCTCAACTTGCCCACTAGTTTGAGGATGGTAAGGAGTGGCCACATTATGGCGAACCCCATATTTCTCCAATCCAGAAATTCACTTGATTAATCAACAAAAACACCAACAATCAATTCCAGAAAAAGCGTATCAATTACTGAAATTAATTCTTCAATACTTGAACAAGAGAACTAAAAATTATCCAAAAGTCTAACCCCAAAAATGAGGTTTTTCCAACTATTTATAATAAAAACAAAACCTAATGAAAGAAGGATTCTAATTAATGAAAATCTGTCCAAACACGTCTGAGTCGACGGACCTCGTGACGGACCGTCGTGGGCACGACGGACCGTCATGGCCTCTGTCATCCCATACTTCACAAATTCTTCTTCTGCTTTCTTCATTACCCTCGACTGACAGGTATGACGGACCGTTTCAAGCACGACGGTCCGTCGAGGGGCTCCGTTCCATAATACTTAACTTCTTGGAATTGGGTACTCGGACTACTCTCTGATCATCACGACGAACAAGCAGGACGGACCGTCGTGGCTATGACGGTCCGTCATGAACTTCCGTAGTCCCACACTTGGTCAGACTTCCCCATCTTCCTTCAGCAGCTTCTCTCCTCACTACGATGCCACCTACGGACCAACACAGCCTCGACGGACCGTCATAAGCTCCGTAGGTGGTCTCTTCTGCATTTCTTTCTCAAAAACTTCCGCGTTCATCTTTGGACAAATTTCCTGCAAATAAAGAGAAACCTACATAAAAAATCAATACAAAAAGGCTTTAGACACACACTAAACTTAAGAAAAAAGCATTAAAAGTACCGTGAAACCACGGTACATCAACGCTCCAGCAGCCACCTCCATACCCTCAACATACGGGCCTCCTCATCAAATAGCGAGGCTCTCCTCATAGCCTCCAACTCGTGGCGCTCCCTCTTCCGAGCCTGGGACTCATCTTCATCTCTAGTCTGGTGCCTCTTGGCACGCTCTCGTGATGGAGGTGGTGGCACATCAGTAGTGGCGAATAGGGCAGCCATCACTGTGTCCTCAACAGGCTCTGCAGAAGGGGCCTCAGACTCCGGCACCCGAGCCTCTAGTATAGCATCCAAGTCGGCTCGTAGACTCACCACAGCAGCCTGGAGAGACGTCACATCCACAGTAGGGGCTGGTTGTGCAAGAACCCGCAGCTCAAAAGCGTCCAGGCACTGGTGGACCTCCATGACCTTCCACTCAGTGTGCTGGGCCATCTTTCTCTCAAGACGCTCCTCTGCCTCAGCGATAGACTTCTGCATCCAAGGCTGGATGTGGTGCAGAAGTGTGGCCATTTGGGCCTCAAGTTTCTGGACCCTAACAAGTGGGACCAGAGTAGCCTGTAGAGTCAAACAGGAGGAGCTAGGAGCGGTGCTACCACCCGGGATAGACTCAACCGTAGTGGTGTTGGTGGGCTCAGAAGTAGCCTGGTTAGCCGCTTGGGCTTGCTCAACTATTGCCGCTAGGGTCTCACCAAGCGGCTGCACCTCCGGACGGGCCCCTCTGTGGGGAGCCAACTCATTGGCCTTATCCCGAATGAGGCCGATATCAACTGTGCCCGGCGGGGTCTTAAGCACATCAATGTGCCACACGGGCACTCATGCTAACCTGCACAAAGCAAACACCATGCATGGGAAAGGGTAAGTGGTAGTGGCCTTGAAGGCCCTCTCGTGCAGCACCGCCTGTAGTAGCTAGGCAAAGTCTATATCGAACCCTGCTATCATCGCCGCCATCAATAATGCACGATCCCAAGTGACAATATTGTCTGCTGCAGTAGGGGAAAGGCAGTGTCGGACTAGTAGCCACAAAAACTTGGCTGTGAAAGTGAGGTTAGCCTTCTTGATACTTCCTTTGGGCTGTCTCACCCAGTCGTCAGCCTCACCATCAACAGATAAGTGCTGTGCAATCCACCGCTTGGTGGTATCCCTCAACTCTGGCTCACACTGGAAGCGGCCATCTTTAATTAATTTCCAACGATAGTCGAACTCGGCGGTGAGAGGTGTCCGAGTAGCATCAACATCCGCGCCATAAAGAAATCTGCGGATGACCGGCAAGAAAATGTCCACCCGCATGCCGCGGACTTGGACGTAGTCTAAAGGAGCATGTTTGGCGGGGGCTGCCCGCCTGTACAGCTGAGATCGGAGAGTCGCCACATATGCGGCATAGAACTCTCTGACCATCTCCTCGCTATAACGGACCACAGCTCGGGACGTCCACTCCAGCCGATGTGGGGTGAACAACTCATGTATAGCCGGCATAGTGGAAAGGCCCTCCGTGCGAACTCGCCGCTCAAGTGTCAGGGTCCGGGTCATGACCCCCTTGTCATTCGGCATCTTAGCGTCTAAATATACCTGATACTGCCCGTCAACACACCACCGGTTGGGCTGATCTGCAACTGGAGCGGGAACGCTAGTCTGCGGTGCTGGAGTCGAGTCAGCACTATCAGCCTCATCAGACGAGGCAGACTGGGATGCGGTGGCTGGAACAGAGGCCTCCTCAGAACCAGAGACCTACTCTGAGCCGGAAGCCTCCTCCGAGCCGGATACCTCCACGGAGCCAAATGCTCCCTCTGACGGTGCAGCCGACCCAGAAGGTGTGCCAGTCAGTATGCGCTCCTCGTTAGACTAGGAGGCAGTGACTACGCCGGGCGCCACACTCGTGGAAGTGGATCTGGTGGGGCGGGCAGCAGGTGTAGCAGTGCAGGTTCCAGGTGGCACGCACTCTGGGTCACGCTCATCGTCTGAGCCGATGACCAGTCGGTTGGACGGGGCGACGGACTTGGAACGCCCTCGTGAATATACACGGTCCTGTTTAGGAGCCATGAGTACCTGCAAAAAGAAGTAGTTAGTACCAGGGGAAGCAACAAAATACAAAAAATGAAATGGCAGTGCAGAAGTGCAGAGTGCAGAACGGACCCATCGACAGTCCGTCGAAGACACGACGGTCCGTCGAGGGACACTTGGAGAAATTTTTCAAAGCATCAGGAACATGAGGTTTTGACAGAGACGACGGACATGCAGGACGGACCGTCGAAGGCACGACGGTCCGTCATGGGTGTTCGTTGAGAGACACTTACAGTAAAATTTAAAATTGTCATAAACCAAGGTTCTGACAGAGACGACGGACATGCAGGACAGACCGTCGAAGGCACGACGGTCTGTCATGGGTGTTCGTCGAGGGACACTTAGAGTAAATTTTAAAATTGTCAGAAACCAAGGTTCTGACTGAGACGACGGACATGCAGGACGGACCGTCGAAGGCACGATGGTCCGTCATCGGTGTTCGTCGAGGGACACTTAGAGTAAATTTTAAAATCGTCAGAAACCAAGGTTCTGACAGAGACGATGGACATGCAGGACGGACCGTCGAAGGCACGACGGTCCGTCATGGGTGTTCGTCGAGGGACACTTAGAGTAAATTTTAAAATCATCAGAAACCAAGGTTCTGACAGAGACAATGGACATGTAGGACGGACCGTCAAAGGGACGACGGTCTGTCGTAAGAGTCCGTCGATGGACACTTAGGGAAACCAAGGGGATTGGGGTTAACATACCCCAACGACGGTCCGTCGTGGCATCGACGGTCCGTCAACGGAGTCTCGTACTGACCTTCAGGGGCTCAGTTTTGTAGCCACATTGGTTCCCTATGTATTCATTTTGGGAAGCCTAAGTGTACCAATTATCTACCCAGCATCACATCATCCCTAGGTCAAGAATAATATCGAGTTTTAACATTAAAATTCTAATAGTCTATCAGCCCTAGGTCGGAGACGGAGTCAGGAAACACACGCTAGTTCTAGAAGAATAACCCAATTTATATTCAATAGCAATAGTCTACGGGGACTTAGCACTATGGGTGTGAGCTTTAGCATGCAATAAGGGTCCAAAATTGGAGACCCATTCTATAAGACATCAAGTTTAATTGAAAATAAGAAAAAAACACAAAATTATCGATAATAAGTGACAGATCATAAGAACATACTTGATAAATATCGAAGAGGAGAAAGAAGAAAAGCACAGGTAGTTGAACAACAACTCAAAAACATAAGCACCCACTGCCAATGGACTGAAGAGTTTGGAGATGTTGGGAGAGAAAAGGGGCTGTGGGAATATGGAGGAAATGATGGGAATCAAGAGATAGGAGAGGGAATGGGAGTTAGAGGTGATGAAATGGGGGGAATGGTAGGAAATGGGGTGAGGGACGGTTATGAGGGGTTAAATGAAGGGGTGGGAAGTTTAAAAGTTTAAAATTTTTAATATTCAGCCGGACGGGTCGGGTCGGGTTTGTGGGTAAAGTCGCGATGATTCCCCATCGATGGACCGTAACAGGTGCGATAGTCCGTCGTGGGGGTCCGTCGTGGGTGCCCTAACTTAAAAAAATTTGAGACATACCTGGGCATGACGGATCCCACCGACGGTCTATCGTAGGTACGACGGTCCGTCGATGGTTCCGTCGATGGGTGCAGTAGACCAATTTTCTGCAGATTTTTGGTGATTTGATACCTGCACATTTAGCACCCATTAAGCTAATATTTTTGTATTTTCTGGACACTTTTTAGACACGAACCCTAATCTATGCTCTAGCCAACACTACTAACGAAAAAGAAAAGAGCAGTCAGACGGAACATTACATAAATAAACGCAAAAATAATGCAACTATTCCTAGAAAGTAACAAAAGACCTATAGTTGGCTAGAGGATACTACATATTGGGTTGCCTCCCAATCAGCGCTTGATTTAACGTCGCGGCACGACGGAATACTCTTGATTACTCAGACTTCATCAAGATGGTATGCCTCGATCACTTCATTCGCTGATTCAGCATGCCCCAGATAGATTTTGATACGCTGTCCGTTCACTTTAAATCGCACACCCTCCTTGTTCTCCAACTCAACCGCACCATGAGGGAATAGTTGGGTGATCAAGTAGGGACCAGTCCATTTGGACTTGAGTTTGCCCGGAAACAAGCGCAACCTAGAATTGAATAAAAGCACCAAATCCCCAACCAAAAAATCGCGCTTCTCATCTTTTGGTCATGGTACTTCTTCATCTTTTGTTTGTTGAGGGCTGAACTTTCATATGCCTTCAAGCGAAATTCATCAATCTCATTCAACCCGTTTAACCTCTGTTCCGCAGCCTCATTCCAATTCATTTTCACCTTCTTCATTGCCCACATGACTTTATGTTCTAATTCAACCGGTAAGTGACAATCCTTCCCATATACAAGTTGGTATGGGGACATACCAATGGGAGTCTTGTATGCTGTCCGATAGGCCCAAAGAGCATCTTCGAGCCTCCTTGACCAATCCGTTCTACTAGCATTCACTGTTTTCGACAAAATCTGTTTAATCTCCCTGTTTGACACCTCAACTTGACCACTAGTTTGAGGATGGTACGGAGTGGCCACATTATGGCGAACCCCATACTTTTCCAGTAATCCTTTAAATAGATTATTGTAAAAGTGGGATCCCCCATCACTAATAATAGCCCTTGGGGTGCCGAATCTGGAAAATATGTTCTTTTTCAAAAATGCGGTGACACTCTTCCCTTCATTATTTGCAAGTGCGATAGCCTCCACCCATTTAGACACATAGTCAACTGCCACAAGAATGTACTTCATCCCATGAGAACTCACAAAAGGGCCCATAAAGTCAATGCCCCACACATCAAACAATTCGATCACAAGGATGGGATTTAAAGGGAGCTCTTGCTTCCTCGAAATGCCACCATCTCTTTGGCATCTATCACATGCCTTGGCGAACTCATGAGCATCTTGGTGGATAGTTGGCCAATAGTAGCCACATTGCAAGATTTTGTGGGCTGTCCGGATACCACTATGATGCCCACCTACAGGCGAAGAATGGCACGCCTCCAAAACACTCAACATCTCAACTTCCGGCACACAACGCCGAATAAGCCCATCGGCACAACTCCTATATAAGTATGATTCATCACAAAAGAACTTTTTCACATCATGCATGAACTTTTTCCTTTGATGAAAGGACAAGTCCGGTGGGACGATATCACTAGCCAGATAATTCGCAAAATCTGCGAACCATGGGATCAAGTCTTGGGAGGCGGCCAATACATGCTCATCAGGGAAAGTATCATTAATTTCACCCTTTTCACCTAATTCCTTCATTGCTTCATCTTCTAATTGGGACAAGTGATCAACAACTTGATTTTCGGTCCCTTTTCTATCTTTTACCTCAAAGTCAAATTCTTGCAATAGTAATACCCAACGAATCAACCTCGGTTTTGCATCCTTCTTTGCCATCAAATATCTCAAAGCAGAATGATCAGTATGCACTATAACTCTAGTGCCAAGCAAATAGGAGCGAAATTTCTCGAAAGCAAAGACTACTATAAGGAGCTCTTGCTCAGTCACGGTGTAGTTCTTTTGGGCTTCATTGAGGGGTTTACTAGCATAGTAAATGGGGTGAAGGATTTTATCCCTTCGTTGACCCAAAACCACACCAAGGGCAACTCCGCTCGCATCACACATCACCTCAAACGGCTTACTCCAATCTGGCGAAATGATGATAGGTGCAGACACCAACTTTTCCTTTAGCTCACCAAATGCCTTAAGACAAGATTCATCAAAATAAAACTTACACTCTTTCTCAAGAAACTTGCACAAGGGATGTGCAATCTTTGAAAAATCCTTGATAAACCTCCGGTAAAAGCCTGCGTGCCCTAGAAAGCTTCTCACACCTTTTACAGAGATGGGTGGAAGAAGTCTCTCTATCACCTCGACTTTAGCTCGATCAACCTCTATACCCTTCTCTGAAATACGATGTCCCAATACAATACCTTCTTTCACCATGAAGTGACATTTTTCCCAATTGAGCACAAGGTTGCAGTCTTCACACCTATTAAGAACCTCGGACAAATTACTCAAACACCGCTCAAAGGAGTCACCAACAACAGAAAAATCATCCATAAACATCTCAATAGTGTCCTCCACCATATCGGAGAATATTAACATCATACATCTTTGAAATGTGGCCGGTGCATTACATAACCCAAACGGCATTCTCTTGAACACGAAGGTCCCATATGGACAAGTAAAGGTGGTTTTCTCTTGATCCTCCGGTGCAATAGAAATCTGATTAAAACCCGAATAACCATCAAGAAAACAGTACCACCCCTTTCCTGCAAGTCTGTCCAACATCTGATCCATGAAGGGCATAGGAAAATGGTCCTTCTCGGTCCATGCATTTAATTTCCGGTAATCCATACATACCCTCCATCCAGCCACCGGTCTCATTGGAACAAGCTCATTTTTCTCATTGGGGACCACAGTCATTCCCCCTTTCTTAGGTACACACTGAACAGGGCATACCCAACTACTATCGGCGATTGGATATATCACTCCAGCATCCAACCACTTAATGATTTCTTTCTTCACCACCTCTTGCATAGGTGGATTTAAACGTCTCTGGTGCTCAATACTTGGATTATGATTGGGCATGAGTTGGATTTTATGCAAACAAATACCGGGAGGGATCCCAATAATATCTGCAATAGTCCACCCAATAGCTCTTTTGAACTTTTTTAACAATGTCACCAAACTCTCAACTTGATGCACATTAAAATCTGATGCAATAATTACCGGCAAAGTGTCATCTTTTCCCAAGAATACATACTTCAGATGAGGTGGTAGAGCCTTAAGCTCTAATTTCGGAGCCTCCTCTATAGATGGTTTCGCGGGTAGAGATACGCGATGCTTCATATCTAATTCAAATTTTTTTGGTTTAAATCGAACATCACCTCGATCAAGTATCGCGACCCATGACCCATAATCTTCAATGCAATCACTATCAAAATTCATGATCACTGCCGCTAGTACTTCTACACCCAGACGTTCCTCTATTTGTATCTCAGATGACTTTTTAACTCTGTAAGATATGACAGATACTGATTGGAGTTCACCACTCTGCCTCATGGACCTACAAATGTTGAAAGTCACTTCTTCATTGTTCAACCGAAATTTTAGTTGCCCTTTTTCCATATCAACCAAGGCTCTACCCATAGCAAGGAATGGCCTCCCAAGGATAATAGGCACCTTAAAATCGACCTCACAATCAAGAATCACAAAATTGGCAGGAAATATGAATGACTCCACCTTTACTAACACATCGTGGAGTATCCCAATAGGCCTCTTCACCGTTCGACATCGCAGTGTGCTTTGGGTCACCCAAACCCAACTTCTTGTAAATAGAGAGAGGCATGAGATTTATACTTGCCCCAAGATCACATAATGCTTTCGCAAAGTGTAATAACCTGATTGTACATGGAATAGTGAAGGCACCCGGATCTTCTTTCTTTTGCACTAGAGACCTTGTAGCAATAGCACTACAATGCTGCATTCTATCATCATCCTCGAAACTGACCGATCTTTTCTTGGTAACCATATCTTTCAAAAACTTGGCATAACCGGGCATTTGTTCAAGATCTTCTATCAAAGGGACATTGATGGAAGGTTGTTTCAACATATTGATAAAACGCCGGTATTTGCCATCCTTGGTCTTTTTCGCTAACCTTTGTGGGAATGGAGGTGGTGGTCTAAGCATGGGGGTCACCTTCTAGGGTACCTCAGCTTCTTTCTCCATTTTATCTCCTAACTAACCACTAACCTCCACTACCTCATCATCACCTCTTATCACTTTTTCTGCACCAGACGACATCGGTGGGTCAATGGTTTGCTTACCACCTCGAGTTATGACTGCCATACAATGTCCATCATTTTTCGGATTTTGGACAGTGTTGCTAGGAAGAGTACCCGGTTGGCGTGGGTTCACAGTCGAAGACAATTGGGCTAGTTGCAACTCAAGATGCTTGATCGAGATTGCATGTGTATCAAATTTACTTCTCAACTCTTTAGTGTGCTCATCATTAGCATCGAACCTCCTCCTCATTTTCAGCAACATATCCTCAACTCGCGCCATACTACCTCCACCATCCGTAGGAGTAACTTCACGATTTTGAGGTGGAACATAGGGCCCACTCCTATCATTTCTATTACCATAGTTACCTCGGTTGAAGTTGTTGTCGCGGTTGTAATTCCCATCTCGGACATAATGACCCTCTCGGTTGTAAATACCATAGTTCCGACCTTGGTTTCCTTGACCCTGGCGCCAATTCTCCTGATTGGAGCTTTGAGCGTTTGGTCGGAAACCCCCTGTCTGCTCAGCTACCGCATAAGAGTCTTTCTCATAGTAATACTCTTCAGTGGCGGTGATGGTTTAGACAAGTAGTTCACCGCATTTACCTTTTCTGCAACCCCAGTGACATGTTTCAACACCAACCCAAGCTCAGTTCTCATTTGAGCCATCTCTTTACGAATCTCGTCTGTGGCTGGGTTGTGTGCAGACTGTACTGCAAAAGTGTTTCTCCCAGTTTCTGACTTCCTAGTACTCCATGCTTTATTATTTTGGGAGATTTTCTCCAACTTCTCAGCGATCTCAGTATAAGGACACTCCCCAGAAGAACCACCCGCTATCGTATCGAATACTGCTTTATTATTATCATCTTATCCCCGATAGAAGTACTCTTTCAGCGACTCTTCATCGATGCGGTGATTGGGGACACTTCTCAAGAATGAAGTGAATCTGTCCCAAGAACTACTGACTGATTCTCCCGGTAGTGCCACAAAGTTGTTCACCCTATCTTTGTGGTTTAGCTTATTAGACACCGGGTAGTAACGTGCTAATAACACATCCCTCAATTGATTCTAAGTGTAGATTGAGTTATAGGGGAGTTCTGTAAACCATATAGCAGCCTCTCCCATCAGTGAGAGAGGAAACACTCTCAACCCAATTACGTCCATATTCAAATCAGGCCTCCCTACACAAATCTTACACACCGACCTCACTTTGGCGATGTGAGCATGTGGATCCTCAGAAGGTAGCCCCGAAAACAAACCTCTAGCGGTGAGCATTTGCATCAGACTACTAGTTACCACGAACGTATAGCCACGCGGTAGGGGAGGTAAGACAAGTGGCCCATCAGAGTCGGTAATGTTATCATATCCCCTATAATACTCTTTAGGGCGTGGAGAGGGAGGTTGCCTCCGTATTTCATCTTCCCCTCGATTTTTAGGTAATAACTGACCATGAGCATCAACCGGAGCTGGAATGTCCTGGTTGAGATCATCATCGTTAATACCCAAGTTTCGATTCATCCTGCGTAGTGTACGCTCCAATTCAAGGTCGTGTGGAAATATGGGTTCTCTTCTACTCCGCGTAACTGGCATACACGGAAGTTAGATCTGCAAGAGACAAAAATAACAAGAAAAAAGTAAAATTAGAAAAATATTGACTAAACTTCAGTAATAAGCTTAAAGTTAATCTAAAAGCCACTTTCCCCGGCAGCTGCGCCAAAATTTGATACGCTCAAATTTACTTCTCGAAAAGAACTATAAGCGGTCGTATCAAGTAAAGAACCCAACTATGAGGTTGAGGTCGATCCCATGAGGAAAATGATTTAGACTTAACTTTAACCTACTATTACTTTTATTTAGTCAAGTCCTTTCCGAAAACAAATAACAAAAAGGGGGGTTTTGAATAGCAAATGTAATTAGCTAATTCTACGTAAACAAATGACACGTTCAAAGATTTGATTTTTATCAAGTAATTAAAGTAACTAGGGCTTAAGTGTTCCCCATAGGTTCATAACTCGGTAATTCTAGCTATAACAATTCTTTCCTAATATCTTGCATGCAAAGTGGTAAGTTATGTATCCCTAATTCCTTGGTCCGGTAACTAGGAAATTTCACTCCGCACCTTGGTCAGGCTATGTGTGTATCCTTTACTAAACCTTACCTTTACCTCATATTAAGCATCATAATCGATATTTGGCTTAGTTGTTACTTCGCACCAACCAACACTAGCTTATTAGATAGTATATACTAAATCTACGTTGATAATTCTTTTCTTATTATCTACATCCTTCATCCAGCAAGTAGCAATAAGGCGAGTTCTAACGTTGGCCACCGTTAAAAAGACTTCTAAACGAAAGAATTATCAATACATGCAAGACATTATTTGAGAATTGTTATTTTAGTTTGATTTTACCTTGTTATTTACCCATGGTTCCCACAACCCTAGTTATGGAGTTTAGTTACCCATGTTAATAATCACACAATTCATATTAATTAGATAAGAATTCATGCACTTACTTTGATGAGATTGAAGATAATCTAGAAAATTACTTGAATTAATCAAAACTTGCAACAAACGATTCCGAAAAATAGAGTAATTTCCAAAATCCCAAAATTCAATACTTAGAACAATAAAACTAAAAAATATCCAAAAGTCTAACCCCAAAAAGAGGTATTTACAGATATTTATAATACTAGAATCTAATAAAAGAGGGAAACCTATTTAAGGAAAATCTATCCAAAAAAGCGTCTGAGTCGACGACTTGGAACGACGGACTGTCGAGGCCACGACGGACCATCGAGGCCCTCCGTCGTTCCATACTTAGAATCCTCTGAAGCTGGGTACTGGGGCTACTTTCTGTTGATGTTGACGGATGTGCAGGACGGTCCATCGTGGTTATGACGGTCCGTCGAGAGCCTCCGTAGCCGCACACTTAGTCAGAATTCCCCACCTTCCTTTGTCAGTCTTCTTCTTCTCATGACGGTGGCGACCTACGGACCGTCGAGGTCACGATGGACCGTCGATGGCTCCGTAGGTTGCAACTTCTGCAACTTTCAGCACAAAACTCTCACATTCTCCTTCTGGACAGATTTCCTGAAAACAAAGAGAAAATTACATTAAAACTAATACAAAAAGGCCTTAGACACACACTAAACTTAAGGAAAAAACATTGAAAGTACCGTATAACCATGGTACATCAACACCCTCAACTTAAATTCGTTGTTTGTCCTCAAGCGACGCACTATGACTCACCATAAAATCTTTGTACAAGAGTATCCTTATTTTAGCTTTTTGCAATCATCTGGATATCAATCCCGACTATTTTCAAATTGAGTTATGCATGCTATCACTATTAGGCTTGATAATATGGATCAGACCATGACACAGACTTACCACACACAGACACCTATCCTCGTTAATCTTTCACTAAGGTACCAATTTTTCGGTATTGCAACTAGTGTCCTCACTTCAAAACAACATCCTCATTTTTCACACAATGATTTAAGTTTGAGTATAAGGATTATTTTTCAACACTCGCTCTCAGAACAACTTCGCATCTCATTTATACTTATTGCCATATGCTTGCCCTTATTTTCACTGCTTTAAGTTCACCATAATAGCTTCTTAAGATCACGATAGGACTTTCTTAGCTTGTAACTTAGGCTCGGGGTCAGGTTGGATACATTTAGATGTATTTTTAGTGACTTATTACCCTCCTTGACATAACGACTAAGCGTCCTACCTTTTCATCGTTTTATTCCGCCCTGTTTCTTAATTTTCTTGCCTTCTTTCATCTTACTATTCTCCCTTCTTTCTCCTTTTTGTGTAAGTGACTCTTCTTTAAAAAAAAATATATCACTTTTCTTTCAACTTTTCTTGAGTCACTTTTCTTTTGCTCTTACTCTCTTTTTATTCTTTCAACCTCACTTTCCGGGGCGTTCCTCATAATAGCCACCCTCAACTCATGGCTTTGCCACGAGTCGAGGTACACAATACCCAAAGTTGGGTTAGGGCCACGACAAGGTTGTTTACTGCATTAGCCACCATCAACTTATCATTTTGGTATAATCTGAGGTGCACATGTCCAAGGAGGGACCAGGGCCAACACATTGTTCCCAAAAAGGAGTCAGTTGGGGTGAAAAAAGAAAGGTCTGTTTTAGGCTCAATTCATTTGGATCAAGAAGGGATTAATTTCATTCGGTTTTCTGTTATTTAGGCTAAAGATTAGCTATATTGAACAAGGGCCTATGATCCTTTCCTACTTGTCTATCACGGCTTACATTTTAGCAGGACTAACCAGGCAAGTTCTAGCTCCGTACAAATAGTGGACTATTCAAATTTTCCTCACACTCTCTTGACATCTCATTACTCTACCAGATTATTAGACACCTAGTTTGAGTCTTAGATTAAGGATCATGCAGTAGTGTATCTCTGTGTCATGCTTAGAGCCATCCATTTATCAGTTACTATGCCTAGTCATGCATCATTTTTGTTAAAATCAGGATATCATTTTAGTTTAGACATCATGCTTCAGAGTCTATTTCTATACTATGTACAAAAGATATCAACGTGCCGGTTCAACAATAAAGTAACCAGTCTCTTGGGGAAAAAGAACGCAGGCAAGAAAACCCCAAGAGAGGATCGTGAGTTGGGCTACTCAGACTTCGCCCTAGCACTCACTTTCCATTTACCCCACCCCCAACAAAAAAATGCAATTGTCTGCAATGCATAAAAATTATGAAGTAGAGTGGTAGAGGAAGCAAACCTGAGGCGCAAAGCGCCGGCGATCAATAAGCTAGCGGGTCCGGTTTCCCGAAACCCGCTCCCTCTAAAGTAGGGACACCATCAGTAGTGTCCTCAGCAATGACAACACCATAAGTAGTGTTCCTCTCAACCTCTGCAACTCTGGAACTAGACGCTCCAGCAGCCACCTCCATACCCTCAACGTACGGGCCTCCTCATCAATAAGCGAGGCTCTCCTCGCAGCCTCCAACTCATGGCACTCCCTCTTCCGAGCTCGGGACTCATCTTCATCTCTAGTCCGGTGCCTCTTGGCACGCTCTCGTGATGGAGGTGGTGGCACATCAGTAGTGGCGAATAGGGCAGCCATCACAGTGTCCTCAACAGGCTCTGCATAAGGGGCCTCAGACTCCGGCTCTCGAGACTCTAGTATAGCATCCAAGTCGGCTCGTAGACTCGCCACAGCAGCCTGGAGAGACGTCACATCCACGGTAGGGGCTGGTCGTGCAAGAACCTGCAGCTCAAAAGCGTCCAGGCACTGGTGGACCTCCATGACCTTCCGCTCAGTGTGCTAGACCATCTTCCTCTCAAGACGCTCCTCTGCCTCAGCGATAGACTTCTGCATCCAAGGCTGGATGTGGTGCAGAAGTGTGGGCATTTGGGCCTCAAGTTTCTGTACCCTAACAAGTGGGACCAGAGTAGCCTGTGGAGTCAAACGGGAGGAGCTGGGAGTGGTGCTACCACCCGGGATAGACTCGACCGTAGTGGTGTTGGTGGGCTCAGAAGTAGCCTGGTTAGTCGCTTGGGCTTGCTCAACTGTTGCCGCTAGGGTCTCACCAAGCGGTTGCACATCCGGACGGGGCCCTTTGTGAGGAGCCAACTCATTGGCCTTATCCCAAATGAGGCCGATATAAACTATGCCCGGCGGGGTCTTAAGCACATCAATGTGCCACACGGACACTCCTGCTAACCTGCACAAAGCAAACACCATGCAGGGGAAAGGGTAAGTGGTAGTGGCCTTGAAGGCCCTATCGTGCAGCACCGCCTGTAGTAGCCAGGCAAAGTCTATATCGAACCCTGCTATCATCGCCGCCATCAGTACCGCACGATCCCAAGTGACAATATTGTCTGTTGCATTAGGGGAAAGGCAGTGTCGGACTAGTAGCCACAAAAACTTGGCTGTGAAGGTGAGGTTAGCCTTCTTGATACTTCCTTTGGGCTCTCTCACCCAGTCGGCAGCCTCACCTTCAATAGATAAGTGCTGTGCAATCCACCGCTTGGTGGTCTCCCTCAACTCTGGCTAACACTGGAAGCGGCCATCTTTAATCACTTTCCACCAATAGTCGAACTCGGCGGTGAGAGGTGTCCGGGTAGCATCAACATCCGCGCCATAAAGAAATCTGCGGATGGCCGGCAAGGAAATGTCCACCCGCATGCCGCAGACTTGGACGTAGTCTAGAGGAGCATGTTTGGCAGAGGCTACCCGCCTGTCCAGCTGAGATCGGAGAGTCGCCACATATGAGGCATAGAACTCTCTGACCATCTCCTCGCTATAATGGACCACAGCTCGGGCCGTCTACTCCAGCCGATGTCGGTGAACAACTCATGTATAGCCGACATGGTGGAAAGGCTCTCCGTGCAAACCCACTGCTCAAGTGTCAGGGTCCGGGTCATGACCCCCTTGTCATTCGGCATCTTAGCGTCTGAATATACCTGATACTGCTCGTCAACACACTACCGGTTGGGCTGATCTGGAAACGGAGCGGGAACGCTAGTCTGCGGTGCTGGAGTTGAGTCAGCACTATCAGCCTCATCAGACGAGGCAGACTGGGATGCGGTGGCTGGAACAGAGGCCTCCTCAGACGTGGATACCTACTATGAACCGGAAGCCTCCTCCGAGCCGGATACCTCCACGGAGCCAGATGCTCCCTCTGACGGTGCAGCCGACCCAGAAGGTGTGTCGGTTAATATGCGCTCCTCGTCAGACTGGGAGGCAGTGACTACGCCGGGCGCCATACTCGTGGGAGTGGATCTGGTGGGGCGGACAGCAGGTGTAGCAGTGCGGGTGCCAGGTGGCACGTACTCTGGGTCACGCTCATCGTCTGAGCCGATGACCAGTCGGTTGGATGGGGCGACGGACTTGGAACGCCCTCGTGAATAGACACGGTCCTGTTTAAGAGCCATGAGTACCTGCAAAAAGAAGTAGTTAGTACCAGGGGAAGCAGCAAAATACAAAAAATGAAATGGCAGTGCAGAAGTACAGAGTACAGAACGGACCCATCGATGGTCCGTCGAAGACACGACGGTCCGTCGTGGAGGTCCATTGAGGGACACTTGGAGAAATGTTTCAAAGCATCAGGAACATGAGGTTCTGACAGAGACGACGGACATGCAGGACGGACCGCCGAAGGCACGACGGTCCGTCATGGGTGTTTGTTGAGGGACACTTAGAGTTAAATTTAAAATCATCAGAAACCAAGGTTCTGACAGAGACGACGGACATGCAGGACGGACCGTCGAAGGCATGACGGTTCGTCATGGGTGTTCGTCGAGGGACACTTAGAATAAATTTTAAAATTGTCAGAAACTAAGGTTCTGACAGAGACGATGGTCCGTCATGGGTGTTCGTCGAGGGACACTTAGAGTAAATTTTAAAATCGTCAGAAACCAAGGTTTTGACAGAGACGATGGACATGCAGGATGGACCGTCGAAGGCACGACGGTCCGTCATGGGTGTTCGTCGAGGGACACTTAGAGTAAATTTTAAAATCATCAGAAACCAAGGTTCTGACAGAGATGACGGACATGCAGGATGGACCGTCAAAGGGACGACGGTCCGGCGTAAGAGTCCGTCGATGAACACTTAGGGAAACCAAGGGGATTGGGGTTAACAGACCCCAACGACGGTCCGTCGTCGCATTGAAGGTCCGTCAACGGAGTCTCGTACTGACCTTTAGGGTCTCAGTTTTGTAGCCACATTGGTTCCCTATGTATTCATTTTGGGAAGCCTAAGTGTACCAATTATCTACCCAGCATCACATCATCCCTAGGGCAAGAATAATATCAAGTTTTAACATTCAAATTCTAACAGTATCTCAGCCCTAGGTCGGAGACGGAGTCAGGAAACACACGCTAGTTCTAGCAGAATAACCCAATTTATATTCAATAGCAATAGTCTACAAGGACTTAGCACTGTGGGTGTGAGCTTAGCATGCAATAAGGGTCCAAAGTTGGAGACCCATTCTATAAAACAGCAAGTTTAATTGAAAACAAGAAAAAAAACACAAAATTATCGATAATAAGTGGTAGATCAGAAGAACATACTTGATAAATATCGAAGAGGAGAAAGAAGAAAAGCACAGGAAGTTGAACAGGAACTCAATAACACAAGCACCCACTGCCAATGGACTGAAGAGTTTGGAGAAGTTGGGAGAGAAAAGGGGCTGTGGGAATATGGAGGAAATGATGGGAATCAAGAGATAGGAGAGGGAATGGGAGTTAGAGGTGATGAAATGGCGGGAAATGGTAGGAAATGGGGAGAGGGATGGTTATGAGGGGTTAAATGAAGGGGTGGGAAGTTTAAAAGTTTAAAATTTTTAATATTCAGACGGGTCAGGTCGGGTTTGTGGGTAAAGTCGCGATGATTCCCCATCGACGGACCGTAATACGTGCGACGGTCCGTCGTGGGGGTTCGTCGTGGGTGCCCTAACTTAGAAAAATTTGAGACATACCTGGGCATGACAGATCCCATCGACGGTCCATCGCAGGTACGACGGTCCGTCGATGGTTAAGTCGATGGGTGCAGCAGACCAATTTTCTGCAGATTTCTGGTGATTTGATACCTGCACATTTAGCACCCATTAAGCTAATCTTTTTGTATTTTCTGGAAACTTTTTGGACACGGACCCTAATCTATGCTCTATCCAACACTACTAACGAAAAAGAAAAGAGCAGTTAGACAGAACATTACATAAATAAACGCAAAAATAATGCAACTATTCCTAGAAAGTAGCGAAAGACCTATAGTTGGCTAGAGGATACTACATATTGGGTTGCCTCCCAATCAGCGCTTGATTTAACGTCGCGGAACGATGGAAGACTCTTGATTACTCAGACTTCATCAAGATGGTATGCCTCAATCACTTCATTCGCTGATTCAGCATGCCCCAGATAGATTTTGATACGCTGTCCGTTCACTTTAAATCGCACACCCTCCTTGTTCTCCAACTCAACCGCACCATGACGGAATAGTTGGGTGATCAAGTAGGGACCAGTCCATTTGGACTTGAGTTTGCCCGGAAACAAGCGCAACCTAGAATTGAATAAAAGCACCAAATCCCCAACCTAAAAATTGCGCTTCTCATCTTTTGGTCATGGTACTTCTTCATCTTTTGTTTGTTGAGGGCTGAACTTTCATATGCCTTCAAGCGAAATTCATCAATCTCATTCAACCCGTTTAACCTCTGTTCCGCAGCCTCATTCCAATTCATTTTCACCTTCTTCATTGCCCACATGACTTTATGTTCTAATTCAACCGGTAAGTGACAAGCCTTCCCATATACAAGTTGGTATGGGGACATACCAATGGGAGTCTTGTATGCTGTTCGGTAGTCCCAAAGAGCATCTTCGAGCCTGCTTGACCAATCCGTTCTACTAGCATTCACTATTTTCGACAAAACCTGTTTAATCTCCCTGTTTGACACCTCAACTTGACCACTAGTTTGAGGATGGTACGGAGTGGCCACATTATGGTGAACCCCATACTTTTCCAGTAATCCTTTAAATAGCTTATTGCAAAAGTGGGATCCCCCATCACTAATAATAGCCCTTGGGGTGCCGAATCTGGAAAATATGTTCTTTTTTAAAAATGCGGTGACACTCTTCCCTTCATTATTTGCAAGTGCGATAGCCTCCACCCATTTAGACACATAGTCGACTGCCACAAGAATGTACTTCATCCCATGAGAACCCACAAAAGGGCCCATAAAGTCAATGCCCCACACATCAAACAATTCAATCACAAGGATGGGATTTAAAGGGAGCTCTTGATTCCTCGAAATGCCACCATCTCTTTGGCATCTATCACATGCCTTGGTGAACTCATGAGCATCTTGGTGGATAGTTGGCCAATAGTAGCCACATTGCAAGATTTTGTGGGCTGTCCGGATACCACTATGATGCCCACCTACAAACGAAGAATGGCACGCCTCCAAAACACTCAACATCTCAACTTCTGGCACACAATGCCGAATAATCCCATCGGCACAACTCCTATATAAGTATGATTCATCCCAAAAGAACTTTTTCACATCATGCATGAACTTTTTCCTTTGATGAAAGGACAAGTCCGGTGGGACGATATCACTAGCCAGATAATTTGCAAAATCTGCGAACCATGGGATCAAGTCTTGGGAGGCGGCCAATGCATGCTCATCAGGGAAAGTATCATTAATTTCAGCCTTTTCACCTAAAGCCTTCATTGCTTCATCTTCTAATCGGGACAAGTGATCAACAACTTGATTTTCGGTCCCTTTTCTATCTGTCACCTCAAAGTCAAATTCTTGCAATAGTAATACCCAACGAATCAACCTCGATTTTGCATCCTTCTTTGCCATCAAATATCTCAAAGCAGAATGATCAGTATGAACTATAACTCTAGTGCCAATCAAATAGGAGCGAAATTTCTCGAAAGCAAAGACTACTGTAAGGAGCTCTTGCTCAGTCACGGTGTAGTTTTCATTGAGGGCTTTACTAGCATAGTAAATGGGGTGAAGGATTTTATCCCTTCGTTGAACCAAAACCACACCAAGGGCAACTCCGCTCGCATCACACATCACCTCAAACGGTTTACTCCAATCCGACGAAATGATGATAGGTGCAGACACCAACTTTTCCTTTAGCTCACCAAATGCCTTAAGAAAAGATTCATCAAAATAAAACTTACACTCTTTCTCAAGCAACTTGCACAAGGGATGTGCAATCTTTGAAAAATCCTTGATAAACCTCCGGTAAAAGCCTGCGTGCCCTAGAAAGCTTCTCACACCTTTTACAGAGATGGGTGGAGGAAGTCTCTCTATCACTTCGACTTTAGCTCGATCAACCTCTATACCCTTCTCTGAAATACGATGTCCCAATACAATACCTTCTTTCACCATGAAGTGACATTTTTCCCAATTGAGCACAAGGTTGCAGTCTTCACACCTATTAAGAACCTCAGACAAATTACTCAAACACCGCTCAAAAAAGTCACCAACCACAGAAAAATCATCCATAAACACCTCAATAGTGTCCTCCACCATATTGGAGAATATTGACATCATACATCTTTGAAATGTGGCCGGTGCATTACATAACCCAAACGGCATTCTCTTGAACGCGAAAGTCCCATATGGACAAGTAAATGTGGTTTTCTCTTGATCCTCCGGTGCAATAGAAATCTGTTTAACCCGAATAACCATCAAGAAAACAGTACCACCCCTTTCCTGCAAGTCTGTCCAACATCTGATCCATGAAGGGCATAAGAAAATGGTCCTTCTCGGTCCATGCATTTAATTTCCGGTAATCCATACATACCCTCCATCCAGTCACTGGTCTCATTGGAACAAGCTCATTTTTCTCATTGGAGACCACAGTCATTCCCCCTTTCTTAGGTACACACTGAACAGGGTATACCCAACTACTATCGACGATTGGATATATCACTCCAGCATCCAACCACTTAATGATTTCTTTCTTCACCACCTCTTGCATAGGTGGATTTAAACGTCTCTGGTGCTCAATATTTGGTTTATGATTGGGCATGAATTGAATTTTATGCAAACAAATACCGGGAGGGATCCCAATAATATCCGCAATAGTCCACCCAATAGCTCTTTTGAACTTTTTTAACAATGTCACCAAACTCTCAACTTGATGCACATTAAGATCTGATGCAATAATTACCGGCAAAGTATCACCTTTTCCCAAGAATACATACTTCAGATGAGGTGGTAAAGCCTTAAGCTCTAATTTCGGAGCCTCCTCTATAGATGGTTTCGCAGGTGGAGATTCACGATGCTTCATATCTAATTCAAATTTCTTTGGTTTAAACCGAACATCACCTCGATCAAGTATCGCTACCCATGACCCATAATCTTCAATGCAATCACTATCAGAATTCATGATCACTGCCGCTAGTGCTTCTACACCCAGACGTTTTTCTATTTGTACCTCAGATGACTTTTCAACTCTGTAAGATATGACAGATACTGATTGGAGTTCACCACTCTGCCTCATGGACCTACAAATGTTGAAAGTCACTTCTTCATTGTTCAACCGAAATTTCATTTGCCCTTTTTCCATATCAACCAAGGCTCTACCCGTAGCAAGGAATGGCCTCCCAAGGATAATAGGCACCTCAAAATCGACCTCACAATCAAGAATCACAAAATCGGCCGGAAATATGAATGACTCCACCTTTACTAACACATCGTGGAGTATCCCAATAGGCCTCATCACCGTTCGACATCACAGTGGGCTTTGGGTCACCCAAACCCAACTTCTTGTAAATAAAGAAAGGCATGAGATTTATACTTGCCCCAAGATCACATAATGCTTTCGCAAAGTGTAATAACCCAATTGTACATGGAATTGTGAAGGCACCCGGATCTTATTTCTTTTGCACTAGAGACCTTGTAGCAATAGCGCTACAATGTTGCATTCTATCATCATCCTCGAAACTGACCGATCTTTTCTTGGTAACCATATCTTTCATAAACTTGGCATAACCGGGCATTTGTTCAAGAGCTTCTATCAAAGGGACATTGATGGAGAGCTGTTTCAACATATAGATAAAACGCCAGTATTTGCCATCCTCAGTCTTTTTCACTAACCTTTGTGGGAATGGAGGTGGTGGTCTAGGCATGGGGGTCACCTTCTGGGGTACCTCAACTTCTTTCTCTGTTTTATCTCCTAACTCACCACTAACCTCCACTACCTCATCATCACCTCTTATCACTTTTTCTGCACCAGACGGCATCGGTGGGTCAATGGTTTGCTTACCACCTCGAGTTGTGACTGCCATACAATGTCTATCATTTTTCAGATTTTGGACAGTGTTGCTAGGAAGAGTACCCGGTTGGCGTGGGTTCACAGTCGAAGACAATTGGGCTAGTTGCAACTCAAGATGTTTGATCGAGATTGCATGTGTATCAAATTTACTTGTCAAATCTTTAGTGTGCTCATCACTAGCATCGAACCTCCTCCTCATTTTCTGCAACATATCCTCAACTCGCGCCATACTACCTCCACCATCCCTAGGAGTAACTTCACGATTTTGAGGTGGAACATAGGGCCCACTCCTATCATTTATGTTACCATAGTTACCTCGGTTGAAGTTGTTGTCGCGGTTGTAATTGGTATCTCGGACATAATGACCCTCTCGGTTGTAATTACCATAGTTCCGACCTTGGTTTCCTTGACCTTGGCGCCAATTCTCCTGATTGGAGCTTTGAGCGTTTGGTCGAAAAACCCCCGTCTGCTCAGCTACCGCATAAGAGTCTTCCTCATAGTAATACTCATCAGTGGCGGTGATGGTTTAGACAAGTAGTTCACCGCATTTACCTTTTCTGCAACCCCAGTGACATGTTTCAACACCAACCCAAGCTCAGTTCTCATTTGAGCCATCTCTTCACGGATCTCGTCTGTGGCTGGGTTGTGTGCAGACTGTACTGCAAAAGTGTTTCTCCCAGTATCTGACTTCCTAGTACTCCATGCTTTATTATTTTTGGAGCTTTTCCCCAACTTCTCAGCGATCTCAGCATAAGGATACTCCCCATAAGAACCACCCGCTATCGTATCCAATACTGCTTTATTATTATCATCTTGTCCCCGATAGAAGTACTCTTTCAGCGACTCATCATAGATGCTGTGATTGGGGACACTTCTCAAGAACGAAGTGAATCTGTCCCAAGAACTACTGACTGATTCTCCCGGTAGTGCCACAAAGTTGTTCACCCTATCTTTGTGGTTTAGCTTATTAGACACCGGGTAGTAACGTGCTAAGAACACATCCCTCAATTGATTCCAAGTGTAGATTGAGTTATAGGGGAGTTCTGTAAACCATATAGCAGCCTCTCCCGTCAGTGAGAGAGGAAACACTCTCAACCCAATTACGTCCATATTCAAATTAGGCCTCCCTACATAAATCTTACACACCGACCTCACTTTGGCGATGTGAGCATGTGCATCCTCAGAAGGTAGCCCTGGAAAAAAACCTCTAGCGGTGAGCATTTGCATCAGACTACTAGTTATCACGAACGTATGGCATGCGGTAGGGGAGGTAAGACAAGTGGCCCATCAGAGTCGGTAATGTTATCATATCCCCTATAATACTCTTGAGGGCGTGGAGCGGGAGGTTGCCTCCGTATTTCATCTTCCCCTCGATTTTTAGGTAATAACTGACCATGAGCATCAACTGGAGCTGGAATGTCCTGGTTGAGATCATCATCGTTAATACCCAAGTTTCAATTCATCCTGCGTAGTGTATGCTCCAATTTGAGGTAGTGTGGAAGTATGGGTTCTCTTCTACTCCGCGTAACTAGCATACACGGAAGTTAGATTTGCAAGAGACAAAAATAACAAGAAAAAAGTAAAATTAGGAAAATATTGACTAAACTTCAGTAATAAGCTTAAAGTTAATCTAAAAGCCACTTTCCCCGGCAGCGGCGCCAAAATTTGATACGCTCAAATTTACTTCTCGAAAAGAAGTATAAGCGGTCGTATCAAGTAAAGAACCAAACTATGAGGTTGAGGTCGATCCTATTAGGAAAATGATTTAGACTTAACTTTAACCTACTATTACTTTTATTTAGTCAAGTTCTTTCCGAAAACAAATAACAAAAAGGGGGGGTTTGAATAGAAAATGTAATTAGCTAATTCTACGTAAACAAATGACACGTTCAAAGATATGATTTTTATCAAGTAATTAAAGTAACTAGGGCTTAAGTGTTCCCCATAGGTTCATAACTCGGTAATTCTAGCTATAACAATCCTTTCCTAATATCTTGCATGCAAAGTGGTAAGTTATGTATCCCTAATTCCTTGGTCCGCAACTAGGAAATTTCACTCCGCACCTTGGTCCGGCTACGTGTGTATTCTTTACTAAACCTTATCTTTACCTCATATTAAGCATCATAATCGATATTTGGCTTAGTTGTTACTTCGCATCAACCAACACTAGCTTATTAGATAGTATATACTAAATCTACGTTGATAATTCTTTTCTTATTATCTACCTCCTTGGTCCAGCAAGTAGCAATAAGGCGAGTTCTAACGTTGGCCCCCATTAAAAAGACTTCTAAACGAAAGAATTATCAATACATGCAAGACATTATTCGAGAATTGTTATTTTAGTTAGATTTTACCTTGTTATTTACCCATGGTTCCCACAACCCTAGTTATGGAGTTTAGTTACCCATGTTAATAATCACACAATTCATATTAATTAGATAAGAATTCATGCACTTACTTTGATGAGATTGAAGATAATCCAGAAAATTACTTGAATTAATCAAAAACTTGCAACAAACGATTCCGGAAGATAGAGTAATTTCCAAAATCTCAAAATTCAATACTTAGAACAATAACACTAAAAAATATCCAAAAGTCTAACCCCAAAAACGAGGTATTTACAGGTATTTATAATACTAGAATCCTAATAAAAGAGGGAAACCTATTTAAGGAAAATTTGTCCAAAAGATGCGTCTGAGTCGACAACTTGGAACGATGGACCGTCGAGGCCATGACGGACCGTCGAGGCCCTCCGTCGTTCCATACTTAGAATCCTCTGAAGCTAGGTACTGGGGCTACTTTTTGTTGACGTTGACGGATGTGCAGGACGGTCGTCGTGGCTATGACGGTCCGTCGAGAGGCTCCGTAGCCCCACATTTAGTCAGAATTCCTCACCTTCCTTTGCCAGTCTTCTTCTTCTCATGACGGTGGCCACCTACGGACCGTCGAGGTCACGACAGACAGTCGATGACTCCGTACGTTGCCACTTCTGCAACGTTCAGCATAAAACTCTCACGTTCTCCTTCTGGACAGATTTCCTGAAAACAAAGAGAAAATTACATTAAAACTAATACAAAAAGGCCTTAGACACACACTAAACTGAAGGAAAAAGCATTAAAAGTACCGTATAACCACGGTACATCAGTGACAATCAGATTTTGGGGGTATTTTGAGTTGATTATGAAATTTCTGCATTTTATTGCAATGGTTTAGTTTTAGGCCGACTTGTCTTGGTGGGATAAGGCGAGTGCCATCACGTTCATTTTTGGGTTGTGACAATTTATTTCAATAAAAACTATTAAATTTTTCTATGGATCCTATTGGCTAAAAAAATTACTCTCTCCATTGCAAATTAATTAAATTGTTGAGGTGTTTCACACCCTTTAATAAAAGAAGATTAAGACATAAAATAGACATAACTTTTTATTTTTATCCTTATTAACTATTATCAAATTTATAATTAAAATAACTAAATATTAATTAATACCTAATTTCAATACTAACTAATGAAGAATAAAATTAGAAGAACATTCTAAATGTGGTATTCAAATTTGAGCAATTCAGTTAATTTGAAAGATGAAAATGTCTCAACAATTCAATTGATTTGAAATGAAGGGAGTATCATTTTTTTTTTTAGCTTCAAAGAAATACCTCCATAAAATCTAACATCATTTTTTTTCTAGTTTTTCCAGCAAATTTACTTTTTTTTTCTTTTCTAAAATATTATTCCATTGACCTAATATCCATTTAAATTTTAAGCTAGAGAAAATCATAAAATTTGTTAGAGAAACTAGATAATATGGTGTTAAGATTTTTTGGAGTTTTTCTTTGGAGCTAAAAAAGAAGACAACTCTATAATAGTGAATTTCTTTAGCCACGTGGGGTCTACAATTAAATTTAATATATATATTTTAGATAAATCTGTTAGGTTCAGGGTACAAAACCAAAATGACTGTTACCAGAAAACCCTAACTTTCTAAACGTGGGGGTTTCCATCTCATGAGACAACAAATATCTTGGGAATCCCAACTTTCTAAACATGAGTAAACCAATGTGGGAAGCCATACTTACTAAACATGAGACTTCCATCTCATTTACATGCCCTTTCAGTACTAAACATCTATTCCCTTTTTGTAACCATCTTTAGTCATCACACAAGTTTATATTGGCCTTTACTAGACCCTTATGTAAAAATCTCATCATAATAGCTCATAACTAATCATAAGTGAGAACAACCCTTTCAATTTAGAAACCATAGCAAGTGAGTAAACCTTTCACTTAAACACTTTATTATCATCATGAGAACAACTTTTCAATCATATAACAATCATATCATGACATGCATAGATACTTCGTAGCTAATTCAAGTGTATAGGGTTAAGGATGAGGGACACTTGTCATCAACACCACAACAACACATTAGATATAGGATCATTACTATCTAAGTAACTCTTGTTTCATAATTGGGTTCAAGAAAGAACCAACCTTCATACCTTCTTTCCCTTTCATGGGCCTTCATACTTCAATTACCCAATAATACATGATCAATACATAAAAAAGGTAATTTATGAAGCAATACATAACTAACATCATTCTACACAATCCAATACTCATTATCTTATACGATTCACCATAGAAATTTCAAGGTTTTATGAGTTTAGGGAAGAACAAGGGTGCAAGGGGAAATCTCAAGTGATTACCAATAATTAACCATCATTACATAGTTAAAACAACAATAAAGGATCATAATTCATCATAATTGATTCATAATTTTGTTTTTAAAAGATGACCCATGTATAGATAGAAACCTTAGTTTTTGGAGAGTTTTGAAATACTCTTTGAAGGGCCTCTTGGGAAAGAAGTCCCAAGAGTTAAAGAAACCATACCTTAAAGATGATTAGCCACTGATTTGAGTTGTATTGCTTGGTGAATTTGTCTTCTTATTGAAACTCCAAGGTTTCTTCAATGGAGGTCTGAGTTGGGGAGAGAGAAACTATTGAGAAGTGAAAGTCTTTAGGGTTTTGGGATTTTGAAGTGTGAAGAATTTTTTAATGAGTTAAAATCCTTATACCTAAAATAAATAATTTGTACCGACTCTACATTTAATTGGCCAAGGGTGGAATTTACCAACCCACCCTTGGCTTGGCCGTGTAGGGCACCAGTTCGCATGTACCCATGAACGGACCGTCCTAGAAAGTCGTAATTTGGGTCAGAGAGTCCTCAAAATGAATCCAAGGCTTCATATTATAAGTATTGACTCACGACCCCAAACGATGGAGCGTGAGTCCATTGACGGACCGTCCCTTGCACTCGTCGATCGAAAAGCTACTTTGACAAATTTTGGGTCAAATGTTTGGGTCCTCCTTGGGGCCCCTTAGAGTGGTTCTCGGGTAGTCGTACCTAAATGTTTTGACCCTAAACATGATCTAATGTGTACTCTAAGAATTTTTACAAGGTTTGACCTTCATACGACCGTTCCCACCCCTTTAAAGACCTAAAGGCATACTAGGTCACTCTCACTAGCCTTTGGACGTCGTGGACGTTCCTTGACGTTTAAGTTTTAATACTTCCTAACTAAGTTGATTACCTTTGTTTTAGGCCTAAAATACTCATTATTAATCATGTGGTGCTTTAGTATAGGTCATAGAATTTCTGGGGTGTTACAATATCCCCCCTTCCTTAGGAACATTCGTCCCCGAATGACACCTTAAACCGACTATAGGGAAAGAAGAGAGAGACTCAAGACTAGCAGCCCAACAACAAGCAATATCATAATGAGTCACAACTCATAGGAGGAATTCTCAACTCCTTTCAACACACAGTTATGGCATTTACACATAGGAACATAATCCACAATTCATCACACATGAGAGCTCACCATTTGATAATACATAAGGAGGAACTTGCTTCTCCATTTCAACATGAGATCAATATGAACAATAAAGAGTTGGCATGTTTATTTCTTCTCAAAACACCATCAAACATGTTCAATACAATTCTCATAAAGAACTATGGAACACTACATATAAGTGCAAGTTAACCATAAAAACATGTTTCATGAAAGCTTAATTTAAGAATGAATTTCTACAATAATATGCACATATTAGGAAAACATGATAAATGCAACATTGTTTATAACCCTCATTTAAGAGAAACTACTAACCTTAACCTTGGTTAGGAGTAAGAGGAAAAAGATGAGGATAGAGGGAACTTCATGTCGGCCTCGGCCTCCCATGTTGCACCCTCAACAAGATGGTTCCTCCATAGAACTTTTACAGAGGAAACCTCTTTATTTCTTAATTTCTTAACTTGACGATCCGAGATCCCAACCGGAACCTCTTCATAAGAAAGGTTCTCATTTACCTCTAAACCTTCTAGAGGGAGAATAGACACCGGATCACCTATACATTTATTGAGCATAGACACATGGATACCAGATGAACCGAGGCCAATTCAATTGGCAATTTTAACTCATATGCCACTTTTTCTGACTCTCTTAAAATTCTTATAAGGGTCCACATACCGGGAAATAAGTTTTCCCTTCTTGCCAAACCTCATCACCCCTTTCATTGGTGAAATTTTCAAGTATACCCAATCTCCTATTTCAAATTCAAGGTCCCTTTTTCTATTATCGGCATAAGACTTTTGCCTACTATAGGCCATCTTCAACCTCTCCCTTACAAGTCAAACTTTCTCCGTGGACTCATAAACTACTTTGGGACATAGAAGATCAAAATTAGCCACTTCAAACTATCCAACCAGAGACCGGCACCTCTTACCATAGAGTGCTTCGAATGGTTCCATGACAATACTCGAATGGTAGCTATTGTTGTAGGAAAATTCTATCAAAGGTAGGTGGCCATCCTAGTTACCCTTGAAATCAATAACACGAGCCCTCAACATGTCTTCTAGGGTTTGGATGTGCACTCGACTTGACCATCCGTTTGAGGGTGGAAAGCGGTACTAAGGTTCACTTAGAGTACCAAGCCCACTTTGGAAAGACTTCCAAAAGTGGGAAGTAAATTGGGCACCTCTATCCGAAATGATCGACAAAGGGGCCCATGCAACTTTACGATCTCCTTAATGTACAATCTAGCATATTCCTCTGCCGAATAAGAGACTTTGACGGGCAGGAATGGGCTGACTTAGTCAACCTATCCACTATGACCCAAATGGAGTCATGTTACCTACGTGTACAAGGATACCTTACCAAAAACTCCATGTTGAAATCTTCACACTTCTAAGTGGGGACATCAATATCTTGAGTTAGACCTCTCGGTCCATATGCTTGACTTTGCCTTGTTATCAATTTGAACACCTAGCCACAAAGTGTACTATCTCCGTTTTCATCACGTTCCACCAATAAATCTTGCGCAAGTCACCATACATTTTGATGGCACCTGGATGAATGGAATATCGGGAACCATGAGCTTCTTCCATGATTTGCTCCCTTAAGTCATCCACGTCCGGCACACACAATCTTCCTTGGTACCTAAATACCCCATCCCCCCTTGGGAGAAATATCATTAGACTTACTAAGGACTTATTCCTTCAACTCCATCAGTAGAGGATCAAGATATTGCTTAGACTTCACCTCGACCACTAAAGATGATTCGGAGTTATGATGAACCATGAAACCACCCTTTGAGGATTCTTCTAGTCGGCCACCCAACCGGGCCAACCTATGCACCTCTTTTACTAACTCTTTCTCATCATCACCCACATTAGTCACATTACCCATAGACACCCGACTCAAAGCATCTGCAACTACATTAGCTTTACTGGGGTGGTATAGGACAGTCATATCATAATACTTAAAAGGTCTAACCACCTCCTTTGGCTTAGGTTTAATTCTTTTTGAGTGAACACATATTGGAGACTCTTGTTATCGGTGAACACATCAACATGTACCCTATAAAGATAGTGTCTCCAAATATTTAAGGCAAACACTACGGCCTCCAGTTCAAGGTCATGAGTTGGGTAGTTCTTATCATGCACCTTGGGTTGACTTGAGGCATATTCTATCACCTTACCATGTTCCTTGAGGACACAACCCAGACCTACTCGAGAAGCATCACAATAAATCACAAACCCCTCGGTGCCTTCCGGTAAGGTCAACACCAGAGCGGAGGTGAGTTTATCTTTCAATAATTGGAAACTCCATTCACATGATCCGAAAAAGTCAAACTTGGACTTCTTTTGGGTCAGGGTCTTTAATGGAGATGCAATAGATGAAAATCTCTCAACAAACCTCCCATAGTACCCGGCCCAACCCAAAAAGCTTTGGATGTTAGTAGGGCTCAAAGGTCTAGGCCAACTTTTGACTACATTCGTCTTCCTCGAATCGACCTTTACCCCTTCACTAGAGACAATGTGACTAGGGAAAGCAACCGATCTCAACCAAAATTCACATTTATTAAATTTAGCAAAGAGTTAGTTATCCTTGAGGACTTGCTAAACTTCCTCAAGTGGTTCATATGATCATTCTCACTCTTAGAGTATATCAAAATATCGTCATTGAAGATAATCACAAAAAAATCAAGATAACTTCTAAAAACTTGATTCATAATGTCCATGAAAGCCTCCGGAGCATTTGTAAGACCAAAGGACATCACTAAGAATTCGAAGTGGCCATATCTAGTTTGGAATGCCATTTTTAAAATATCAAGACCCCTCACCCTAAATGGTGATAACCTGACCTCAAGTTAATTTTTGAGAAGTTACTCGCTCTATAGAGTTGGTCAAATAAATCGTCAATCCTAGGGAGCAGATATTTATTCTTTATGGTAACCTTGTTCAGTTTATGGTAGTCAATACACATCCGAAGAGACCCATCTTTATTTTTCACAAATAACACCGGAGAACCCCATCGAGATATGTTTGGTTGAATAAAACCCTTATCTAGCAAGTCTTTGAGTTGAGACTTTAATTTCTTTTACTTGGCCGGGGCTATTCGATAAAGACAGACTGAAATAGGTTATGTATCTGACAATAAATCTATACCGAAGTCAATTTCCCATTTGGGAGGAATTCTAGGCAAGTCATCGGGAAAGACTTCCAAAAATTCCTTCACTATGGGGACCGACTCTAAAGGAGGGATATCAGATTCAAGATCCTTGACCCTCACTATATGATAGAGACAACCCTTCGCAATCAACTTACAATCTTTTTGACATGAAATGATCTTACCCCTGGGGTTTGAGTTTCCTCCCCTTTACTCAAAAATGGGTTCATTAGGAAATTGAAATTTAACTACCCTTGTTCTACAATCAATTGAGGAAAAAAAGCATGTACCAATCCATCCCCAATATGACATCAAAATCCAACATATAATGTTCTACCAAATCAACTAGTGTAACTCTATTGGGCAAAGAAATAGGACAACCCCTATAAACTCTTTTGTCCACTGCGTCATCACCCACCGGGGTAGAAACTGAAAGGGTTCATCTAAGACATCGGGAAGTATATCAAATTTCATAGACGCGAAAGGAGTCACAAAAGATAAAAGTGGCACTGGGATCCAACAATGCATATACATTAATTGAAAATACTTTCAACATACCGGTAACAACACGGAGAGCTCTCTTGATCACCTCGAGATTGGATAGCATAGAAGCGATTCTTCTTAGGAGCATCGGTATTTGGAGCACTTGCTTGTGCTTGATCATTTTAACTTCCTTGGGCCTTCATCATAGGGCAGTCCCTCTTCATGTGGCCACTCTTACCACAATCCTACCAATTACCCGTGCAAACTAGGCACTTGCTTTCATGTTTTCTACCACACTTTGTACAAATAGACTTCTCCACATAAGAACCAATTTTTTCCCTATTGAGGTTTGGCCGTAGACACCTTAACTTTGTTAAACCTTGGAGTATTAGGAGGACCTTGGTTGGAAAAATTCTTCTTAAATCTTGGCTTGTCTCGAACCTCAAATCTAGTCTTAGAAGAATTTCCATCTTCGGCCCTTGTCCTCTTCAACTCTCTATTAACTTTCTTAAGATTTTGCTCCTCAATTTGTTCGGCATGAACCGTGAGCCAAGAGATGTTCATGCTAGAAAAAACATAGCCAACCTACATTCATTAACCACAAGGTTGGATATCCCCATAACAAATTTGTTCATCTTAGCCCTAGAATCCGCCACTATAGTGGGAGCATGTTTTGATAGTTGAGTGAACTTGAGGCTATACTCTTTCACACTTGTACCACCTTGACAAATATTGATAAATTATTGCAGTTTCCTCTCCCTCAATTCTAAGTTAAAGAATCTATCAAGGAAGGCCGTCTTGAATGATGACCAACTAGCTAGACCTTCTCCAACATGCCTCTCTTCTTTCCATTGATCATGCCAAACTTGAGCCATATCCTTGAGTTCATAGGCGGCTAGTTCCTCATTTTCTTGAGAAGATATACTCATAGCATCTAGCACCTTGAACACTTCGTCAATGAACCCTTGCGGGTCCTCCTCCACTTTGGAGCCAAAAAAGGTAGGGGGATTCATCCTTGTGAAATCCCTAATCCTAGAAGCGGTAGTGTTAGCATCGGGGTTCACTTGGACCCTATTATCCCTAGAAAAACTTGAGTGGCTAACACTTGAGTCAAGCTATGAATAGCCTCCCTTGTATCAAAATTAGACATAGCCTCTTCTTCAATAGGAACTTGAGGGTTTTGAGGAGCTTGAGGGGGAGCTTCCTCATTCACATTCTCCTTTTTGGCCCTTCGAGCATTTTTCCTTCTTGTATTCATTGCCTATAAGCACAAGAAAAGGATTAGAAGAAAGGACTAGATATAGTTGAGACTCTTAGGCACGACTATAGATTGACAAAAGAGTGAGAGTTTCTAAGCATCTCATAGACTCTCATGCATAAGTGTGCCGCACTTCACACCCATGAACAAGACTCTACTTGACGTGGGATGTTGTGACATCAACCCTACATTATTCTCAACCTTCTACTCTAATACCAAGTTTGTAACGACCCAAGGTACCCCCTAGTTGTTATCTGCGTATTCGACCTCAAAGAGGTCTTATACAATCCATTAGCATACGTCATAGCATGTATCATAGAATAAAAAGTGCAGAAAATTTAAAACTTTAACTTTGGAAGTTCACTTCACTTTATATAAGGAAAATATCATCTAACTTTGTCACAATGTACCATCTATACATAAAGGAATAGAAACTTGGGACTTAGCCCATACATCAATGAGAATGTAACGACCAGAAAGTACCTCCTAGAAGAAGGGAGCACCCTTAGGTCGGAACAATTGCGTACTTGACCTTTCGTAGGTCTTGTACTAGCCTTAGATATCATTCATTACATAAGACATGAAAAGTACTGCGGAATTAAAACTTTTCACGAGTAAATTAATAGAAAGGAAACATTTTTCAAAAAAGCTAAGGAGTGATCTCGTCTTCACAAGCCAACTTAAAGGCACAACATAAAATCTTAGGGACACATCCCTTTACATTAAATGAAAATACATAATAAGTCTTAATGCTAGAACCTAAGAAATAGAACTATGCCCTCGAATATAAGAGGACATACTTAGTCTTGAGAGGATAGATTCCCAAGCTTTGCTTTCTAAACTTCTTCATTGCCTACAACCTATACTTATAGAGTATAGAAAAGTATGGGGTTAGTACAAAACAATTTTGTACTAAGTAAGGCATATGCAAAAACATGCAAAAAGGGACATTTTTAGTAAAAATAAGATTTCATGCCAAATAAGTAAAACCTTCATGATTATTGAGTTAAAATAGTAAAAGCATCATAATTTATCACATAAAATAGAACTCTCATAATTTTTAAACCAAAAGATCACTTTACAGTAAACTCAAGTAAATTATAGTGAAACACTGAAACATTACAGTGAAACCAACACTTACAGTGAACCCATTCAAACCACAACACAGTGAGCTCATTTCCTTTGAAGTTTCCCTAACCAAGTTATCCTAAGATTCACTAAGGTAAGACATGAATGAACCGCCCATACACCCCCTTCAATACACACCTAAGTGACCCTTAAGACTACCAACCATAAGCTTACCTCGCACGGGAAACAAGTCCAAACTCTAGACTAGACATTTGAAGAACATCAATACACTAAGGACTTCATGTAAGTACCCTACTCCAATGGGACTTGTAAGTTACACTAAGTGCAATGTGAGAGTAGCATCCCATACTACTACTCCCACTTAGTGCTCCTTGGGGATTCCCTTGGATCAAGCACACTACATTAGTCATTCATAACTTCACTACATAAAACTTAATCTTAACATGCTCCCTTAACATTAGAACTTAAGTCATATAACATCATTTACATTACATGATAATTCATTCATATACTTCATATAAACACACTAAGACTCCCCTTTCAGAAGCTCTACTTAGTGCAATGGATAGATAGCGTCCCATACCACCACCTACCCTAAGTAGTACATTCTTTTAGGAGACTTAGTTCATTCGTTCTTTTGTGGGGTCTAGCTTAAACTACATAGACCATGAGATCTATACATGGAATCTCGATACTACCCCTATCGGATAAGGGATCCCACTTGCCTAAGGTAGGGTCATTCTCTTAGCTTTTACATGTCTTTTCCAATAGCTACACCTATGCGGGCGCATAGTTAAGGGATATGGAGATTGATACCAAGTAACTCATTCTCTACTATAATGGAGTACTCATCTCAAGAGGTACATTGGAATAAAACATCTCAACTCACGAAGTGTAACCACCCCTTCTTCATATCCACTCATTGCTAGGCATAACTCCCCACGGATTCTCAACATTTTATACTATAGGTTAAGGATAACTAGTGGACACCACATCTCAACTCACGAAGGTTATCCATCCTCCTACCTATCTTAGAAAGCTCTTGGAAGATAGTGAGGTTGATACTAAACACTTCATCTCAACTCACGAAGAGTGCTCACCCCAAAAATCCCCTTAATCACATTTACTAACTTCATTCATTCATTCAAGTGTGAATGTGTGTACATGTTAGAACACCTTGCACATAATCACCAATTCATTAACATTGAATTTTAGACATGCTTACACCTTCATTCATCATTCCTCACACACTAGCATGCTCAACATATAAACATACTTCATTTAGGCATAATCTAAGTAAGACACACAATTCAAGCTTCATAATGCATATCAACATGAACTTCATAATTGTCACTTCATTTCACACATTGGGACTTCAAATCCATACTTACAACACATAAAAATACATATTCATATACATCAAGTAAACACCGCCACCAAGAAGGTGGACCATACCACTCAAGAGCATTTCATAATAAGAGTTATACAATATAACCAACTCACCATTTAACCAAGCTTTCACCAACTATAACAAATTCTTCAATATTTCATCATAATATGGCCCTTAGAGTAGTATCTAAACCATAATAACAACATAAAGAAACCAAAGTTCATACCTTACACAAATATATTCATTTATTTCTTAAGTAGAAGTTGGAAATATGCGTAAGCATGAGTTCATTAGGGTTTTGACATTAAAATCATCAATTTATACTATAAAAAAATATTTGAATCATTAAAACACATTTATATGAAGACCCATGCTTGGAGTCAAAGATAGAGTTTGAAAACCCTTTTTGAAATCTTTTAGAGATGACTCCTTGAATGGAAGAGGGTTTAAGGATGACTACCATACCTCAAAGAGAAGGAAACCCACTAATTTTTGATGAAGAACGTTCCAACTAGCCCTCCTATCTCTTCCTTGAGTCTTAGCTCCAATGGTGACTTGAGAGAGTTTTTCTTTAGAGAAAGAGAGAGAGTTAGAATATTTGAAGTGAGGGGTCTTGTCTAGGTCTAGGACTTAAAACTAATTTAATATACCTTAAAAACACTAAAAATATCTTCCTAGGTTCATAAAATACTTGAGGTGAATTTAAAAAACACCCCAAGCCAAAGCAGCCGCGTCCAACAACTTTTGCAGGGACCCATCGACGGACCCAAGCAACGGGGAGTCGACTGAACAACGGCCCTTGCTGAATGGGCGTTGTTTGGGTATGCAGCCGGTAAGTAGAGGGTTGATATCCCAAGTGAAGTCATGACATACGCCCCTAGACAACGGGCCATCGTCTTGACTACGACCAGTAGACTGCTAGGGTGTCGATTGCCCAGTTTTGGCAGCTTGGTTGCCAAGTCTTGGGTCCTCTTCTAGGGCCCCTCGTGGTTCCTAGGTAGGGTTGTACCCGGACGTTAAACTCCTATACTAATTCATCTAGGTCTTAGGAACATCCTACATCAATTTGGATTAAAACGAACACGTAAAACTCACTAAAACACATGAAGACACACAAGTACTTTCTAAGGCAGACTTTCTGAACGTCATGGACGTTTGACCTCCAAACGTCAGCAAACTTCACACAATGCCTAAGAACATCATTGTAAATCATTTTAATACACAAAATTAAAGCTCTAGTTCACCTTAGTTCGTTTTAGGATATTATAAAGAACATCTCGAATTGGAATTTACAATATTGTATTTTAAACATAACAAAAACTAGAAAGCTAGAATATGGGTCTTCTTCTTTGGACTTGAGGACTCACCAAATTGAAGAATAAAGTCCAAGTGTCTTGATAAGTGGCATTAAAATCCTCAACGATCCGAACTTACATTGTTTGGGGAAAAGGAAGAAAATATGGGTTAGTACATCACACGTACTGAGTATGACTTCTATGCATAAAAATCATCAATGCATGTATAAAAGGACATTTTAGTCAAAACATGCTTTTTACCAAGTAAATCCAATATACACATAAAGTGAGAATTATAAGCCAACCCAACATGATATCAACCCAACATGTAGACAACCAAAGCAATACTTGTGTACTGCAAAGAATAGAATCCCATAACTCTATTGAAAACTAAGTATCACATTAAGCAACCTACTTTATACATACATTCATAATCTCATATTTAATCATAAATTTCTATATTCATAAAGATCATACATAACCTAACATACATGAATCATAATCAACGTAACCACAAAAGAACACTACTAGAACTCGCTCTTAGGATCCCACAAGTCCAATGTATGAGAGAAGTACCATACCCTCCCTCATACTATGTAGAAACATTTTAAAAAAAGCTCTAGAGAGAGTTCATACACTTTTTTATCCATTTACCTTTAGAATTAGGGAAAGAGGTTGCAATAACTGACATCAGACCATGTGAGCTACATGGAATTTGGTGTTCTACTCCCACACCAAAAAGAGAGGGTTAACACTTGCCTAAGGTGTAACCTTTCGTACATAGCTATCTAGGTGGATTCACTAAGCTAGAGTCTTATGTGGGCACATAGCTAAGGGTCAAGGAGATTGTTACTAGAAAACCCTAACTTGCTAAACGTGGGGGTTTCCATCTCATGAGACAACACATATCTTGGGAATCCCGACTTTCTAAACGTTAGGAAACTCATGTGGGAAGCTGTACTTACTAAACGTGAGACTTCCATCTTATTTACATGCATGCCCTTTCGGTGCTAAGCATCTATTCCCTTTTTGTAACCATTTTTAGTCATCACACAAGTTTACATTAGCCTTTATTAGTGTCACATCCGGGGAGCACCCCGTAGACGTAACTAGCGTCGTCGTCCTCATCGAGGACTAAGACTAGCCTCTTAGATTACATCATTACATTAATAGGTTAAAAATGTGGAAAATTTAAACTTTTCTTCTATCTATCATAAGGTTTACATAGAACTCCCGCATACACATAATATATGTATTCATATCGAGTATACATAGACCCTTCGTATAAGAATATTACATAGTCTCCTACTTTTATTGCACATATATATATAAGATATAACATAGTCTTAAAATCGGATGTCTCATCTCATAACCATCTAAACAAGAGTATAACAATTAGCCATAGCCCATACATCAATACAATAAAAGCCACATATAGGCTATACAATCTTTAATACTCAAATGAAAGGAATGGACATATTGTCTTTAAGACTAATAAATATCCAAAGATAGAAAATGACATTGTCCTCGAAGTGGTAAAGACCTACCCAACTTGGAGAGTGATAATTTCAAGTCTTACTTCAAAAGTCGTCACAAGCCCTTCATAGACCGGAACCTAAAATGTTGGGGAAAAGGTAGAAAATGGGGTTAGCACATCACTTGTACTAAGTATAAGACCATATGCACACACATATAAAATCATGTTAAAAAGAGACATTCAATTAAAACATGCAATTTCCTTTGAAAAGCACCATGCACATTCAAGAACCAATACAAGTCAAGATTACATATTCATTAAGTCATGATCATGTTCATCACAAGACCAACAATACTAAGTCTAGTCAAGTCAACATGCATATCAACAAATTGAGCACATAGTCATACAACTCTATCATCAAGTCATAACATCAACAAGCATGTATAAGAGTTCATAACATAATAACCAAAGCAAGACTATTACTCACGAACCCTCATTAAGTCCACTAGTACAATGACTAAGCAAAACCCCATAACCTTACTCAATCAAGTAAACCCAAAAAGAACCATAACCAATGTCCAACTTCACCTACTATATTATTTAGACTAGTCATCATCATACCTTAGCAATATACACCATAAACATATTCATAAGTGGAACCAATATCATATAGTGTCATCAACATGTAAGATCATCATATGCAAATCATTTACATTTATAAGCATATACATACATAAGAACATCCTTCTAAGACTTCCCTCAAGGCTAACTAGTGCAATGTATTGGTAGAATCCCATACCCCTACCTAGACTAAGCTAAACCCCTTAGGTCATCCTAGTTAGAGTTCATTCCATTACTTAATTTTACCTTTTGGGAACCTCTTGATTTAACCGACATAGACCAAATGAGCTAATGTGGAATCCGGGTCATGGAACCCTACATCAAAAGAAGGCGGACTACTTGCCAAGGTAGTACCAAAACATGAACATAACATCTATGTGGATCCACTAGCTAGTATTCCTATGGGGGCAACATAGTTCAAGAACTAGGATATGTGGTTGGGACCCTCTTTATGCTACATGCATTATAGTCTTCAATATCATGAGTACGTTAGTTATCCTACCTTCCCTATGTGGGAAGGGACACTCCACACTCTAGTTCACTCAGTGCTAAGCTAGAGTCCCTTTTTGAAATATATTTAATGTCTTTATTAATCATCATAGTTTAATGTAGGTCATAGGGTCTATCCCTTATATAATCATCATCATCATAGCTTAATAAGAATTGCATGAGTATTTTCCTTTCATTACAATTCATATATGTGAGGTTAGCTCATCACATCATAATAAAGCACATTGGTAAGTTATCACCATCCTTATAACATTTACATCTTAGCCAACAACTCACAAACCATAGTTCAAGACATTTCAATTCAACATCATACCAATCATATCAATCTTCATATATGGTATACTTCAATACAACATCATCACTTAATCACAAGTAATCATAACCGAAGTAAAGAATCGAGATCACAAGACTTACTCGAAACTCCTTCACAAGCCATAATCAATATCTTACCATCAACCACTCAACTCAACCCAATAATGGGTGTAATATCATCACCCATAATAACCAATATCATAATAAATTCAATTGAATCACTACACAACAATTCACCACTAGTTCATAGCCTAGGATTAGAGACTTAGGTCAAGTTCATGATCTACTTCACAACCTAGGTCAATTAATAAAGAATTAGCATAATTGGATTACAATACATCCGAATCTAATCATAGATTGGCATAATAAAAACATAGGATAGTAATTCGCACACTAACCAAGCCAATTGTATCAATACTATATAATTCAATTTAAGATCACAACCTAAGGTTAAGGGGAAAAGGTCATCTTCCACAAACTAGGTCAATGCATCAAGAAATAGTATACTTCCAACATAATACGTATTAATATACTCATAATAACCAAAAGGAATCATAAACAAAGTAATTCACAAGATCAATTTTGTATTAGAAGGAAAACCCACTTGAATTTCATATTTTTGAAATAATCTTGAAGGAACCCTTTGGGGAAAATGATCCCAAAGGTGAAAGGAATCCCATACCTTACTAGTTGATGAGGTTTGGTGAAGAAAACTTGATCTTTTGCAGCCCTACAACCCTCCTTTGCTTGGTCTTCAATGGGGTTTCTTTGTTAGAGAGAAAGAAGAGAGAATGAGAAGCAATTTGGTTTTGGGAATTATAAGAGTTGGGTTTAGTCTAATTAGGTTTGGGGTCTATATAGGGGTCATTAGCTAACTTAATTAGGCCTCCATTAACCCCTAAATAATTAACTAACCACTTAATTAAATTAAATTAACTAACTTAAAAACATGTAGCAAAACAGTGTCTTGACAGACGAAACCCCGACCCACGGGCCGTTTATCAATCAACGGGCACTGTTCATGGTCGTCCTGTGCAGTCGTCCTTTGCGACTTAGACTGGATAAATTGACTTCCCACAAAATTTTCTAAGTGTCCATCGATGGTGGCCATCGACGCCCCGTGGATTGGAACACGCCTCGTGGGTTGCTCCTCGTCGATGGCTACTGTCCTAGACAACTTTTATCCATTCTTCAAGGGTCCTCCTCAAGGTCCCTTGGTTGGTCCTTGGGGAGTCGTACCTGAAAGTTTCGATTATGAATCATCTCTAATATGTGTTAGACACCTTACCCCCAAATTTCATCATTTTCCGACTCTTAAGACTTAGTCAAATAGGCTAAGGCACACTAGCACTGCTTTAACTAGTTTCCCGACGTCATGGACGTTCCTTGACGTTTGGATTCTAAAACTTCCTAAATGACTTAAATACATTATAATTGACTTATAAACAGTGTTACAACTCTTAAACTCTCATGTTAGGCTCTAGATTAGACTTTAGACTTTCGGAGTATTAAAATTAGACCCTAATATAACCATCTTATCATAATAGCTCAGAGGTATCATAAGTGAGAACAACCCTTTCACTTTAGAAACCACCAGCAAGTGAGTAAACCTTCCACTTAAACACTTAATTACAATCATGAGAACTACTTTTCAATCATATAACAATCATATCATGACATGCATACATACTTCGTAGCTAATTCAAGTGTATAGGGTTAAGGATGAGGGACACTTGTCACCAAAACCACAACAACACATTAGATATAGGATCATTACTATCTAATTAACTCATCTTTCATAATTAGGTTCAACAAAGAACCAACCTTCATACCTTCTTGCCCTTTCGTAGGCCTTCATACTTCAATTACCCTAGAATACATGATCAATACATAAACAAGGTATTTGAGAAGCAATACATAACTAACATCATTCTACACAATCCATATACTGATCATCTTATATGATTCACTATAGAAATTTCAAGGTTTTATGAGTTTAGGAAAGAACAAGGGTCCAAGGGGAAATCTCAAGTGATTATCAATAATTAACCATCATTACATAATTAAAACAACAATAAATGATCATAATTCATCACAATTGATTCATAATTTTGTTTTGAAAAGAGGACCTATGTATAGATAGAAACCTTAGTTTTGGTGGAGTTTTGAAATATTCTTTGAAGGGCCTCTTGGGGAAAGAAGTCCCAAGAGTGAAAGAAACCATACCTTAAATATGATTAACCACTGATTTGATTATGATTCCTTGGTGAATTTGTCTTCTTATTATAACTCCAAGGTTTCTTCAATGGAGGTTTGATTTGGGGAGAGAGAAACTAGAGAGAAGTGAGAGTCTTTGGGGTTTTGGGATTTTGAAGTGTGAAGACTTGTTTAATGAGTTAGAATCCTTTAATATACCTAAAATAATTAATTTGGACCGATCCTACATTTAATTGGCCAAGTGTGAAATTTACCAACATACCCTTGGCTTGGAAGTGTAGTACACTAGTTCGCACGCATCCATCGACACCCTCAATCTACGGTCCGTCGTTCCATGAACGGGCCGTCTTGGCAAGTCGTGATTTGGGTTAGATATTCCTCAAAATTGATCCAAGGCTTTATTTTCTAATTATGGACTCACAACCCAAAACGACGGAGCGTTAGTCCATCGACGGACCGTCCCTTGTACTTGTCGATTACAAAGCTATTTTGACTACTTTTGGGTCATATGTTTGGGTCCTCATTGGGTTCCCTTAGGGTGGTTCTCGAGGAGTCGTAACCAGATGGTTTGACCCTAAACATGCTCTAATGTGTACCCTAAGTAGTTTTACAAGGTTTGGCCTTCATACGACCCTTTCAACCCCTTCAAAGACCTAAACGCACACTAGGTCACTCTCACTAGCCTCCAGACGCCGTGGACGTTCCTTGATGTTTAAGATTTAATACTTCCTAAATAATTTAATTACCTTTGTTTTAGGCCTAAAATCCTCATTATTCATATTGTGGGGCTTTAGTCTAGGTCACAAAATTTACAGGGCGTTACAACTATATTTTGAGGGACGTGTCGCATGCTGTGACAAATACTATATATTGAGGGTCGTGTCTCACGTTGCAACGGATTCATGGATAGATATGTCCCCCATGGTATCAGACTGAGAGGAAGCGGGTATGTAATGTTTGGTCAGACATGCATCACTACACTTGACATTGCATTTCATTGCATTGCATATTTTTATCATTGATGAACTTGATCTTGTGTGTTGCTGATCTTATGAGTGTATTTCTGTGGAAGCTGTGTTTGATGAATTTTGGGTTTTTTGTTGATGATATGAAATTTGTTAGAGTGTTGATGTTGAGCGGTATGTTATGTAAATTGTGAACTGTTAGGCTGGACTAGTTTTATGCAGGTTGTAGTTGTGGAGGTTCGGGTGGGGTGTTAGGAGTAACCGTACTCGATTCCCTTAGCTTGTATTTAGATTACCTACCGAGTACCATTTGGTTTGGAACTCACCCCTTTCTTTTACAATTATTTGTAGTTTACGAGCCTGAATCTTCAGGATACCTTCTACTCTATTCTTTTTCGAGGCTCCTGTGGAGATTTGTGAGGTAGTCGTTTGTCTTCTTAGTGAACCTTCTTACTCCTAGTCATGATTTTGTTTGAATTTAGCGACAGTATCATTTGAGAATTATGTATTTTCTTTAAATTCTAGTTTTTACATTAGAGGGTTCTGCATGTGAAAACTAGGTTTTGCGAATTTAGTTAAGTTGACTTGTTTTCTGTATTAATAATTGTTATTAAACTTCTATTTTTATTTTATTTCAACACTTTATCGAAATGGTTGATTTGTAGCAAGACTTGTGGTATAAGATGAGTTCCTCCACACCCAAAGGAAAGAAGCTCAAAAGAATAATATCATGCTTTAATTCTTGGGGATTTCTTAAGACAAAAAGTTGGGTAAATGTCTTTGATAAAATGACCAAAATGGTCATGGATAATTATTCATTTTGGTCTAATAAGTTCTTACACTTCTAGATGTTTTGATGATATCCTCACAATTGCACGGACCTGGTCCTCTACTGAGTATGAATACTCATCTAATTGTCAAAGCACAGTACAATTTTAAAAGTTGTCCGTGTCAAGAAGTTGGTGAAGCGGCAAAGTACTTCACCTATCAGAAGTGACGAAGTTGTTTGTTTGATTGGTAATAACTTTTCATGGTATATATCAAACAAACAACAACAATATTGAATTATTCATTCAAAGAGAGATATTGTCAAGCTTCAAAATAGAAAGGGAGCTGATAGAAGTGCTTCTATTGCTTTCTATACTTGCTACATTTGTTTGTTTGTAATTGTTCTTATATAGTAGGATTCATTTCACTTGTGAAAGAAACGTTTCAAACTTGTGTGATTCATTGTAAGAATCTAGTTAAGGGTACGTAGGTTGTTACTCTCAAATCTGTATTAATAAGGTTAGGATTAGTATAGTGGAAATGTTATATCTGTCTTGGCTCAGCTAAGTGATAGGATATATTACTTGGTGTGGAGATTAGCAGGCTAATCTCGGGTTGTAATTTGTCCTCCAGGATTATCACAAGAAGTTGTGTCTTAAAACCCTCTAGAAGATGAAGGTGATTTTGATGCTGACAGAGAAGAGGAGTAACCAAGAAGTCCGGATGGAAGCATCAGTCCTCACATCCATTGGACAATCTAATTTCTCCATTTGATTCAGAAATTCAAACGAGATCCAAATCAAGAAATCTAGTTTCATACCCAGCGTTCATATAATCCATTGAACCAAAGAACACAAGGAAGCCTTGAAGGATGCAGATTGGGTCATGTCAATGCAAGAGGGGATTCACCATTTCGAGAGAAGCAAAGTGTTACACCTGGTCCCCAGACCAATTGACAGAACCGTTATAGGGACAAGATGGGTGTTCATAAATAAACTTGATGAGTATGGTACTATTACCAGAAATAAATCATGACTGGTGGTGCAATGGTACAACCAAGAGGAAGAAATTGATTACGACGAGACCTTTGGTCCAGTGGCTAGAGTGGAAGTTATCAAAATCTTGATTGCCTTTGCTGCTCACAAGGAATTCAACCCGTTCCAAATGTACATCAAGAGTGCTTTCCTAAATGGCAATCTAATGAAGGAAGTATATGTAAAGAAGCCCCCAGGCTTTGAAGATGCATAACTGCCAAATCGTGTGCTGAAACTGAATTAAGCTTTGTATGGTTTAAAACAAGCTCCTAGACCTTAGTATGAATGCCTATCAAAGTTCCTCCTAGCAAATGAGTTTAAGAGAGGCAAAATTGATAATACCTTGTACTTAAAATTCAGAGGTAAGGATTTGTTGATTGTGCAGGTGTATGTAGATGATATCATTTTCGGATCCACCTTAGACTCACCATCTAAAGAGTTTGCTGAATTAATGAGTAGTGAGTTTGAAATGAGCATGATGGGTGAGCTCACCTTCTTTCTAGGCTTGCAAATTAAATAGAAAATACAAGGTACCTCAATATGCCAAGAGAAGTATATCAATGAGCTACACACAAAATTCAATCTGGTGGAGGAAAAGGTGTTGGACACTCCCATGAGTACAGTGTGAGGCTTGATAAAGTTGAAAATGGTGTGGAAGTCAATCACACCATGTACAATTATCGGATTATTCCTATACCTCACTACTAGTAGGCCTGACATAGTTTTCAGCGTTGGACTGTGTGCAAGGTTTCAAAAAGCACCAAAGGAGTCACACTTGAAGGCAACCAAATGAATTCTGAGATATCTGAAGGGAACAAGGGACATGTTCCTCTTCTACCCAACAAGTGATTCTTTTGATCTAACTGGTTATGCTGATGTCGACTATGCAGGTTTTCTGGTGGATCATAAAAGCACATCATGCATGACATACTTCTTTGGACCAGCATTGATCTCCTAGGAACTAAGAAGCAGAATTCAGTAGCCTTGTCCACTGAAAAGGCAAAATATGTGGCTTCAGCATCATGTTGTGCACAACTTCTGTGGATTAAGCAACAACTAGAATACTATGGTGTAATCACAGTCATCATTCCTCTCATGTGTTACAATACTAGTGCAATAAACATGGACAAAAACCCTGTCCAGCATAAGAGGACAAACACATAGATGTGAGGCACTAGTTTTTCAGGGACAATATTGAGAAGCTACACATTGTGATGAAATTCTACAAGACTGAGGATCAATTGACAGATATCTTCACAAAGCCTTTAAGTAAAGAATCCTTTCTTAAAAATATGATAAGACTGAGGATGCTCAACATCACTTGATCTCTTGACAAACTCAATCGAACTTCTCTCAATGACTATGCTAAGGAGGCAGGTACCTATACTGCTTTTAACGTTGGTCATAAAAGAACTCACTTTTGGTACCTTAATGCAGGTATACACTCATGGTGTGCCAAGATGAAGGCATGATTAAAGCACACTAAGTAGGACAGAAAATTGAAAAGAGGACTAGTCCTTATGTGATTAGTATTACTTATGCTATATTGTCTCGGTTGTCAACATCATTTCCACGTGTTTTTACCCCATTCCTCGCGTCAGTTGCAGGTGTCTTTTTGTTTTTAAATCCAACAGTCGTTATTGTTAGGGACCCGACACCCTTGTAACTCCTCTCTATAAAATCCCTAACCCAATGAATCAAAATTAATTATTTTCAACCAATTTCTCTTGAAAATTAATCAACCCCCTCTCAAAATCTGTTCCTAAGTTCTTCCAAAATGACTAACTCTCAATCTTCTTCAAAGACTCCACTCACCCAAGAAGTTGAAAATCCTAGTTCATTCAACTTCTCCGCTGTTATCACCGAGGAATCTCCCTCAACTCCAATCTGTGGGGTTGGTGAAATAGATGAATCCATTCCTCCTCAAACTGGAATCTTAGCTTCTCATGTTCTACCTTCTAATGAAATCTTGGTGTGTTCCCCCATTATAGTATTGTGTTCTAACAAATCATATGATTCAAAGGCCGAATATATGGTAAAACCTGGTGTCAACCCAATCTCTATAAAAACGAAACTTGGGTCCATGGTTATATCGTTCACCATGTCTAAAAGGTTATTTCAAGGAGATCTGGATGAGCGAAAGGGTTCGGAATCCTGTATTCTAATAGCAGGAGCATAGCTTGTTGCTGTCCAAAGTCTAGCCTCACTACGAGGAGATGATCAACCCACACTATGAGACAAAGAAATTAGGTCACCGTATCAGTTCCTACAGAAAATTCAGCTTGTGTTTGACCAAACTCCAACTTATTTTGGTGTTGGACTTGATGAGGAGGAAGAGAAAGAGCCTAATTGAGATGGAAAAACAAAGGTGTGCGAGGGGCAAACACTTCTCAAACTGGAGTTCAAAAGTTGGACAATGTCCAAATTGTGCGTGAGAGTGTATCTCCTGCCACACGTGCTGATAGTGAAAAGGTAAGAACAAGGAAGGGAAAGGGAAAACTTGTCAAAGCACATCTAAAAAGTGAGAAGAAGAATTATGGGACTAAAAGTCTGATTCAGAAGGTTCTAAGGAGTGCTATGGAGGCTAATATTGCCCACACTGAAAGAATTAGATGAAGGAGACAAGAGGGATCACTGGCTGTAGAACCTACATATACTCCCGTCACTATTGATGATAGTGAAACCCAATATGAGGATATTTTTAGGGTTGTGGTGAAACAAAAGAGGGAATCGGATGAGGAAAGGGTGAAATCAAAGGGAAATCAAAAGAAAATGGAAAGGAAATTACATGTAAAGAAGAAAAAATTGACAAAACAAAAACACTCTAACGAATAGGAAAGAGTTCCCAAGATAGTGGATAAACAACCTTTAAAGGGACCTGGTCCAAGGGATGAAAATGAAAAGGAAGAAAAGGTGATAACAAGGGAGGAAAGAATCGAAATAATGGAACTTCAAAAGGTGTTAAATGGAAGAGTCTTTGACAGTGACATTATCAAAATGTTTGGCATGGAAACCTTGTTCGATGTTGTCTTCGTTCAAGAATGGAGTCATATTTTTGAGCCACCCACTCCCTACTTACATGAACTAGAGGTACATGAATTATTCTACAAAATGTAAATGCCAGAAGATGGGTGAATCACTATCACTGTCAAAGATGTTAAAATTGACTTGAATAAGGAAATTTTGGAGATCATTTTGGGGGTGCCTGTGAAGGAAGTCAGATCCATTGAAGGTTTTCAACCAACAGGGAATTCACCATACTAGCCACACAACAAGGAGAGGTTAATTTTGTAGGGTTGCCCAAGAAGCTTCTCAAAGGGGAATATCAGTTGGTGTTTGAGTTCATAAACAAGGTGTTGGTTCCTAGGTCTATAAAGCGAACACTTGCATCTGTTGTTGACTTGTTTCTCATGGATCAGCTGGTTGAACTTGAACAAATTGTCCCTTCTACTATCATGTTGGAACACATGCACAGAGTCATGACCTGGAAAAATTCCAACCATGACATTCCATAGTGGTATCAACTGAATTTTTTCTTTAAGCATTTTGAAGTGACATTAGGAAAGGGGGTGCCAGTAACTACTAAGCAGATGTTCACCAAGTCCACTCTATTGGAATGTGAGTGCATGGAGGGACCAACTATGGGTAGGTCTTAAGTTGCAGCAATTCTGGAGCAACATGCTACTCTAAAATGGGAAGTGGATGAAATCACCAGTCTTCTGAATGACAAGGAGGTTGAAATTTCTAGACTTAAGTATGAGTTTCAAAAGGCTATCTCAGAGGATCAGGTACCAGTCATGCTAATGATGAAGTGTTGCAAAAGTTGAGGGATGAAAATGAATACTGTTGAAATCCAATGCCTCACTACATGAGGAAGTTAAGGCCCTCACCAAGCAAATTATCAAGGCTCATGAAGATGCAAATGTGCGAATGATTGTGTTCATGCGCACTCTCTCTACCCTTCCCCCTCCTTCCTAAATGTGTCTCAGTATTCCTAAAGTCCTTTTCTTTGTTCACTCTTGTAATCCCAAATACTCTGCGTCTTTATGTTTTGACCAGTGATAGTGGTCAGTATTTGTGATATGAAGCTTTTTTCTGTTTTGTGCCCTGTTTATGTGTATTTATTATCATCTTTTTTTCCTTCATACGCATATTTTGTGTGGTGTATGGCCCTGAATCCTTAATTGCCCCACATTTTAACTTAGATATGTTTATTGCTTTAACTTTTCAATGATGTCAAAAGGGGGAAGTTTTGTTTCTATTCAGATAAGGGATTAAGGGAGAATGGGGGAAACTGATTAAGGGGGAATACTACTATATTGAATGAATGTGTACTCACTAATGTGAGAAGTCCTGCAAGTTGTTTGTCATCATCAAAAATGGGGAAATTGATAAGTGCTTACGCT